>SSNR01000092.1:1200366-1343857 GCA_006937965.1 Callopanchax toddi
TTGATGAGCTTCATCCAAATGGGAAAAACGCCTGGAAAACAAGATTGTGAGAGGTGCCTTGCTGCTGCCCCAGAAGCCCTTGCAGAGAGGGACTGGAGAGCTGTAAAATTCTACATTCACAACAGAATAATGTCTAGTAGGAGGCTGTAGATAAGAATCTACTTCAAAAGGTAATGTTCAGTGTTTTAAACCATTTTTGGAGCACTTTCGCACAAGACACACCAAGTTCACTAATACACTCTTGTGTTAAACAGTTAATTTCTTAGAGATTAAAAAAAAAATTCATTTCAGCAAATGCTGGCATGTTTTGTTTTAAAATTTAATATGAATGTTTTTGTGGAATTAATGGAAAGAAGGTTTTCCTACAGAGGTTAAACTGCTGTATGGCACACAGTGCAGGACCTTTAGGTTTGTCCAGGATGGACAGAAACTTGTACCATCAGAAACTAAATTTGAATCAGGTATATTCTAATTTGCATTGCTCGGATTGAATCTGAATAGATCATCTAGAATAAATTATTTTAAAAATAAAATCTCAATTAGTCTTATTTGACATTCCATGAATTTGTTTGGAAAAGATTTTTACTAAATTGAAACCGGATAAATTTAATGTTTTGAAACTGATTTAATTTTCTTTGAAACTGGATTTTATCCTATTGAAAATTCAGCTCTAATACTTTGTTCTCACCATACAATTTCAGTTGTGCAATTCAATTTCACATCATAAATTCAGTTTTTTGGGGCACATCCTGGTCCTCGGGAAGCTACAGAATAATTGGGCGCAGATTGACCAGTGAGCCTAGCCTACTAAGGCCTCCTGAGCTGGAGAGGGGCACAAATACAGCTGTCAGATGCTGTTTGTCATGTCCCCCCAAAAAAATGGGGAAAAAAAATATTACAATTTAGAATGAGGGAGAGGATATGTTGATATGTAGCGAAATGTTAAAGTAATAATAATGGTGAACAACAGGCACATGAATGGCAAGAGTAGTATATAAAGACTGATCTATGGTGAACAATAATAAAGTTTAGAGCTTTAGCTCACGAGTTGGAAGTGGATGCTGTGGAATTTATAAGCACTACCTGAACAACAATGACCAGCAGCTAAACTCCCAGGTTGGTAATAAATGTATTACATGTACAAGTAGCATCATGTAAACAAACAATAGCTTAACAGTAACTGTTATGCTAGCTGTAGAGTTTTCCTGAAACAATCTGTTCCCCAGTGTCGGAAGCGCCGTGCAATGCAGCCATTGAGACAGCTGTGCAGTTTTTTAGCTAACTGTTAGCATAACAGCTACTGTTAAGCTATAGTTTGTTTACATTACGTACATTAAGTTTATGTATGATGCTTCTTATACATGAAATACAATTACCAATCTGAGAGTTTGGTCACTGGTCAATGTACATGACATCTGACAATTTTATTTGAGCCCTTCTCCAGCTCAGGAAGCCATGGTAGGCTAGACTCACTGGTCAATCTGCACTCATTTATTCTGTAGCTTCCTGAGGATATGGATGTGTGACCCAGAAAACTGAATTTAAGAAGTAAAATTGAATTGTACAACTGAAATTGAACGGTGAGAACTTAAGCTGAAAGTATTAGAACTGAATTTTTAATAGGATATTGATGAATGAATGAAAACTGAATGAAATTCAGTTTCAAAGCAAATGAAATCAGTTTCAAAACATTAAATTCAGTTTCAATTTATTATTTCCAAACCAATACATTGAATTTCAAATTAGACAAATTCAGATTTAATTTTTTAAAGCATTTATTCAAGTTGATCTATTCAGAGTCAATCTGAATAATGCAAATTAGAATAGACCTTATTCAAATTCAGTTTCTGATGGCACAAGTTTCTGTCCATCCTGGACAAACCTAAAGGTCCTGCACAACTGAAAATAATCGCAGAAACACCCAACCATGTGCCATACAGCAGTTTAACCTCTGTAGGAAATGTTTACTTCCATTAATTCCACAAAAACATTGTATTCTTGCACATGCTGCATGTTAATAAACAATACCTTTTCCTGGATATTGTAATCTATGGCATCAAACATTTTCTGCACAAGTTTAAACAGAAGTATGGCACAAATTAGGTTTTTATTAAATTATTTTCATTTGTATTAAAAAAAAAGCTGCACAATACAGTTGTATCTGTACAGACTTTGATAATTAGTGGTTTGTTTTAAGAAATATTTATATATTTGTTAAATTTACCTAGTTAAAAACAAGAGTATTTATGTTTAAATAAATTCATGCCAGGAAAGTTATGCTACAAAAGTTAAAATATGTAAGAGACGGTCAGGATTTCTTTCTTTTTTTAAAAGAAATTGTATGTTGAAGGTTAACATGCATATTCATCATGAACAACTGTTTTGTTAGTACTGGTTTAGGGCTCTTCCCTTTTTTTGTTAATTGTGCTGGTTAAAAAGTAATAAAAACTAATGTTTTAGCATACATATCTGTGATTATTTGTTCATTTGGTTGCCGTTTTATACATGCAGTCTTATTTTGGTAGACTTATTGTTTTATGATTTGCAGAGAAACGTGATCTCCCATATAGAAGTGATAATGAGTTGATTCAAGCAGAACAATGTGGACCTAAGCACAGAGCACACAAAGGTGGGACTAAGTGTTGAAGATTTTTTTACAAGATACCAGAGTGGTGATGGAGAGGAGATGTTTAACTGGCGTAGGATTAATGTTCAGTGGGATATTGTAGAGTGTGGCTGGGCATGTGAGACAAGGGCTGGCTGCACAAGTGGAGGGATAATTTATTTACAGCTGGGAATGTTACAATTTAGGACACAAGGAAAAATAAAACATGGAGTCAAACAGATTAGTAATAATGATCTGAGCTGGTTGATGCCAGGCATGCAGGCTGAGCAGGAATCCAGAAGCCATGCAAACCCCATACCTAGAGCTCAGATATAAAATACCAGAAAGAGAAAAAAAATATTGAAGCAGTGTTGTGGCTTTGGCAAACTTAATTTTACATTTTCACAAGCAAGAGGCTTTGTGTCGCACCTATATTATTAGTCAAGTCAACTTAAATTTCTAGTAGTTATGCCCTAGAATACATTTAATTTGGAGATGTTTTAATTCCATAAATTATCTAGCTAAATAAATCCATTCTAGTTGGGGTTTTTTTCTGGGGGCGGGGTTGGGTCCTAAGAAAGATAGCAAAAATTTATTGTAATTTGGAAAATATAGCTTTTCATATTTTTAGGAATCAAAAGTGATATCATTAAAATAGATTTTTTTTCCAGTTCAGAAATGTATTTCATGTGTCTCTACAATGGCTGGAAAGGGTGGTCCTAAGAAGGTAGGCAAAAATCGGTGGCCCTAAGAAGGTAACAAATACCAGAATGTGTGTGTGTGTGTGTGTGTGTGTGTGTGCGCGCGCAGCTTCAGAACCGGGTCCTGTGGACGTTAGGCAGTGCTGGATTCTCAGGTGTTTTTCAGGCTTGAGGATGAATGCGTGTGTGAATAGAGTGACGCGCTCACCTGTACAGAGCTCACGCTGAAAACACTGCAGCTGCAGTGGGTCCCACAGAAGGTGTCGGCTCCATACGTACTAAACAGAACCGGACCGAACCAAAAACCCAAACTAGTCTGAAAACGCCAGAAGTTGATCTGGCTGGAGCTGGACTTTGACATCAGGTGTTTTAATCCTCAATAGACCGGTAACTTTGAGGTGGAGCGGACATCTGGGACTGCTCGCGGTCTAAGAGCTGCTTCCTGCTGGCGGCGCTTCTGCCGTTTGAACATAAAGCATGCACCCCCTGCTGGGGCGCGATAGTAAGACGACCCCCCCTTTTCAAAATTATTTTTAATGAAAAAAACCTCGTCTTATATGTGAGCAAATACGGTAGTTTGTCTGCAAAATTGTGTGATATTTTTGTTTGAAATGTTTCCTTAACTCAGCTGCTAAAATGTGATTTAATGTTCTTGTAACGGTGACAAGAAAGATCTTTTTGAATCTTAATGACATAACCTAATTTGCTTGATTAACCATGGGTATTTTGAGACCCTAATTTAAGCTATGATTACATGCAGGTGATACAGATCTATGCAATAAATTCATTTTTTTCTGATACTTCTCACAGAAGTCAGTTTTTTTTATCTTGTTGATATCAACACAAAGTGAACTACACTGCAGGGAATCGAACCCCATCTCCTTACTGAGAGTACCGTTACCAGTGCCTTTTGGTGTGACCTGCAGAGGTAGCCCTGTAACCAAATTACAGGTGTGGTCCTCTAGGTCTTTGAATCGCTCTTAGTCTGACCCCTTCCCCGAGGCCATGTTGCCATGGGAGACCCTAACAGGGACTAATAACCCAGACAAAACAGCTTCCAGGATCATAGCGGTACGCAAACCCCTCCACCACGTTAAGGTGGCGATCCTGCGGAGGGGATTTTTTTTTTAATTTTTTTTTATTTTTTTTATTGTGTTTAATTTTTTGATTTTTAAATTTAATTTTTTGATTTTTATTTTATAATATAATAATATAATATGAACAGTTTAGCTCTGAGGACCGATCCTTGTAGCACTCCATAATGATGAGCCACACCTCTTATTGCATACTGATGTAGTTTTTGAAGTAAACTCGAATGATCAATAACATTAAATGCTTTCTTTAAGTCAATAAAAATACCAATGAAGTAGTTTTTATTGTCTATTGTGGTTGAATGTTTGGTCCTAAATCCATACTGTTCATTGTTTAGAATATTTATTTTTTGCTGGTGCTCAGAGGTGATCATTCATTTGCCGTTATGGCTCCTAAAGATCCTTAAGATCATTATTTAGTGCCTCCATGGTTTTAACTGACTCATCACTTTTGTAATTTATAGTGATGTTTTTATGGAATGTTTGTATTTAAATACTGCAAAAACAGATAAATGGTCACTCCTCATTACATCATCCTTTTTATTTCATTTATCTTTTATTGTTTCATTCCATATTTTATATGCATGTAGTGATGCATACATTGTGTATTGTGATTATATCATATATGTACTTAATCCTAGTTTACTTGATGTTATGTTTATTCATTTAGCTGACGCTTTTATCCCAAGCGACTTACATCTTGTATACACTTATCAGGCATGTTGTGGACCATGTGGGAACCGGAGCACCCGGAGAAAACCCACGCATGCATGGAAATACCATGCAACTCCATGCAGAGAGGCCGCTGCTGGATTTGAATCTGCGGCCTTTTTGCTGCGAGGCAACAGTGCTTAACAACTGTGCCACATGCAGCCTGCATGTGTAGTTTTTAAAAATCTAATGCAAAGCACATTTTGTTCACATGTATGGAATGTGCTATATAAATGAAGTTTGACCTGACTTGGCTATATGAATAAACCTTCTTCTACTTCTATATGTGGGTGCGTGGTTGTTTTTGCTGCATGAGGCCATATGCAGCTCAATGTACCTGACATCCCAAGCTACCCACCCCCTGAACCCCTCTAATGTTTAGACCATCTAGCAAACAGTCTATGAAACCAGTTCTTCTTTTTTGACTTTGCCTTTTTCTCTTCAGTTGCCTCCATTTTTTCCACAACCTGCTGAAGTTCGTCCTCTATCGCAATTTGCTGTGGCTCCTCCTCAAGCTCAGCTTCCTTCTTGAGGCTTGGTGTTGAGGTTTGGATTTCATTGCAGTGTAGAGGCATTTCTTCTTGTGTTGTGGGATTTGTCAGGCTTTCGCTGCTTTTCTGTTTTATTGAATCTTTCAAGCCACCGTACAGTACAGTGTCTGAAGGTTCCTCAAAGATATCCCAAGCCTTTTCTACAACCTGCACAATACAATCTGACGCATCCTCTTCAGAGAAAGTGTCTTTAGGTGGCACCTCTACTGTCTGCACAGCTTGTATGTCTTTCTGGTCTCTCTGTGGGTATGTGTTTTTTGTTTGGTTCCATTTCGGACTCAGATTTTTCCCCGATAAAGCCCCTTGTGCATGAGGACCATTTACCTTCTCTCGAAGCTCACTGATTGTTTTCTCATCACTCAGCTTTTCACTTTGGAGACGGTCGACTTCCTTAAGGAGATACTGAATTAAACTTTCAGATTCCAGCGTGCTCTCTTGATCAGTGTGTTGTTCTGCAACCAGCCGCTTGGTTTTGGAGCTTTTAACTTTGTCTTGAAGCTCAGCGATAGTTTTTTCATCGCTGGCTTTTTCATTTCGAAGGTCGTCAACCTCCTGAAGGAGCTCCTGAATTAAATTTTCATATTCCTGCTCCTTGTGTTGATGTGCATCCAGTTTCTGCGTTTTTGAACTTTTAACTTGTTCTTGAAGCTGTGAGACGGTTGCTTTATCGTTGACCTTTTCACTTCGAAGTTTATCAACTTCTTCAAGGAGCTCATTAATCATATTTTCATCTTCAGATTTTCTCTCCAGCTCTCTGAGCTGCTGTTCTTTCATGTTCTGGATTTTAACTTCAGCCTGACCCAGTTGAAATTGAAGTTTTTTGTTTTCTAACAAGTTTTTTCTCATCAAGACATTTTCATTTTTTTGACGATTCACCTGCTTAGTGAGTTGCTGAACCATTGACTCAAGTTTGGATTTTACCTTGAGATCCTCGAGTTGCCGCGTCTCCAGTTCCTTGATTCTTGATTCAGCCTGGGTCAGTTGTAATTTAAGTTGATTATTTTCCTCAGTCAACTTAACGAGATCCGTTACCGGTAAAGGTTCCTTTTTAGGAGCCATTTGGCGGTCTGGGTTTTGTGGCTCAGGGTTGAATTTCTGTGGACCAATTTGATGTTCGCCATTGAGGTTAAATGGCTGCCTTTGCGGCTTTGGGAACTGCCTGTGATCTGGATTTCTTCGTTTTTCTGGATTTTTGGGTCGTTGTCTAGCGAAATCAAGATTTTGTGGTTCCAAATGACCATTTTTAAAACAATTCCTTGGATTGTAGCGAGCTGGGGGCTGTCTGTAATTTTGTTCCATTTTACCTTGTAAAAGATTGCGTCTGTTCGAACACCTGTAGGTGGATGCGACTTGTCTGTCGACCTCTGCTGTTCTAATGATGAATTTAAGGGTGTGTCACCTATAAGCATTTGGTCATGTGATCACACATCAAAGGGAATGTGATGACATCATTGGAGAGTTGGGTCATGTGATTTCACTCTGGAAAGTCCCTGTCCTATCAAAATAAAAGAAAATTGAGATAACTTTCAATAAAAGGAGTTTTATTTTGAAATTTAAAAAATGAAGATTCAGAAAACCATAACAACAACAACAACAAAAAAATCTAATAAGTTTTACCCAACAGTTCAGTACATTCAAACATTCTTGTGTTTTTATTTTTGGATTGGCTCAGCTCTGGTGGCAGTCTGCTGTTGTTTATTAAGTCAGATTGTGTCTTTTTAAAAATCTAAATCAATCTTTTGCATTTTTGTTTCTTTTTCTTTATACATGATTCTGTCCTTTTTGGTGTTTAATCTACTTCTGCACATTTTCTGCAACTTTAGCAAATTAATGTTCATCACGTTCAGAATTTTCTGGCTCTGACTTTTGGTATTAATATTTTTTCTTTCTGTCTTTCACCTCTTCGGCAGTTGTTCTTCCTGTTTTTCACTTATTTATCTGTCTTTCACTTGTTTATTTCCATTTGTCTGTCTTTCTTACATACAGGTATATTTGTTTTTCTATTCTTTTCTTTTACCTATTGTTTTTCTTTCACCATTATGTCCTTTGTCTTTCACATATATATTTGTCTTTCTGTCTGGCTTTCACAAATATTTATTTATGTCTGTCTTTAATTTATTTATGTTATTTTTTTAACCTTTTCACAGTTCAGCTCAGATTAAGATTCGGCTTTCAAATTTAGCACTCAGCATTCAACCAGCATTTCTGCAAGATATGCATTTTTTAAAAACTTTTTTGTTATTTTCAAGTGTAATTAGCAGCAGATGTAGCACTTCCTGTGCAGCCAGGAAAATAGAAAAGTACATTTGAAGCAAAAGGTTACAAAGAAAAGGACTGGGACATCTTCTACACAATCTTTCTTTAATAGTCTTGCTAATTCTCATTAGAATAAGTCCGTATCATCCTTTTGGTTGTCAGCAATTCATTACAAAACCATCAGGACCAGGTTGACACTGATCCTTGATGTCACTCTGACCTCTCTGTGAACTCCTCCCTGACCTCTGTGTCTGCAGGCGGCCGCGGGATGAACGGCAGCCCCATCATCGTCCTCCCAGAGTTCCCAGCTTTTGGCGAGCTGGAGGAGGATGAGGTCCAAAACGTGCTCCGCTACCTCACAAGTGTCCCCAGGTGAGGGTCCCACCTGCTTGTGTTCTGCAGTCTTCTGACAGCAAAGTGTAAAAAGACGTGAGGTGTAATACAACGTGTTACCAACAGATGTCACTGCAACACTAAAGGCCTGGCTGTAAAAGATTCAAATAGATTTAATTTTCTTAAAATGTTCTGATCTTTACTTGGATATTTGGGAGATTTTCAAGTATTATTTTTATAAATATGATGCTTTAGAATCCCATCTATAAGAAGGTTTTTAAAATAAAATCATGAATGCATCATCAATTTTCTTTACTCTTTAAAAAATCCTTTATTATCCTGTTGTACATTCGTGCACACATGTATTTTGACACACACAATAAAATAGATGAGTAAGCATCTATTCATCAATATGTTAGAACATCCGTTTTTGTCTGTGTCTCATCACCTTCATATAGAAAACCCTTCCAGTCCCCTCCCTCTCTCCTCACCACACACTTACATTTAATGCCAATTGGCTGCTCTCTGAGCTCCGATTGGCTGAGGAGGGAGCAGCAGGCTGCAGCTCTCAGCTGTGATTGGCTGAGGGTGGCAGCCGGCTGGTGGAGGAGCAGAGAGGGGGAGGAAAAGGAGGGAGGGAGATGCTGTGCGAGGATGGGAACGGTCACCTCTCTCCATCCGCGAGCCGACAACAGTGGATGAGCTCAGAATAAACAGGATTAAAGGAAGACTGAGGATAACAATGGAATATTGAACTTTTTTTTTTAAATCTACATTTTCTTTACTTCATCTCATGATTTGGACCTTTTAATCGGTAGAAATGGATTGAGGGTTTGCTGTAGCAGCATTTTCTCGGTACATCCTCCTAATATCTGTGTGTGTTTGATGAAAACCTACTAACAACAGCAGCCAGGTGGTTCGATTCATCAGGATATGCATGCTGTCATCACAATCTGTGTGTGTGTGTGTGTTCTGCTTGAAGATTCAGCCTCATTACTTGTGTGTCAAGGTGTCAGGACGCATGTCACTTTGTTCAACAGGACCTTCACTGAAAATTACTGCATTCATACACACACACTCAGACACATGAACATTAGCTTAATGAGGCGGCTACATATGGCCCTGCCTGTGGAATGGACACACACACACACACACGGGCGTTAATGCAGTGCCAAGGTTGCCATGGTAATCAGAAGGGTCTTGTAATCATCAGTGATGAGAAATGATGACTGCAGGCACAGTTTGAACCCTTTTTTAGCTTTGAAAACCGAGGCTGAAAACCAACAATTTGCGTAGTGTTTCACATTTTAGCTAGTAGGTAAAACATCACAATGTGTTCTTTTAAAAAAAAAAGACTACTAATTCAAAATAACTCCTCATATAGATAGATTTTTAAGCTTTTAAACAGTTTATTTACAAGAAATTAGCTCAAATTTGCATCAAAAATACAAAAGATTTGGACTATTTTAAAGGTTTTCAGCAGTAATTGTGTCTGTTATGCAACACTGATTTGCTCTTGTACATTCGAGCCACTGCAGGTCACACACACGCACACGTCAGTATGCAGCATGAAGATCCCCACATGGTTTGGACCTGCTGTCAGGTCTCCAGCAGCACACACCCTGCCCTTATCTAACAGACACACTAATGCAGCTTTTCTTGGCGATAACGCTGCATGTTCCTCTCCTGCAGCGCCGCAGCATCAGGAGTGGGCTTCATCCTAATCGTCGACAGACGGCTGGACCGATGGGCCGCCGTCAGAGCCACCCTGCTCCGCATCGCAGTAAGACACCCATGTTTTTCCTTGAGAGAGCGTTTATTCTGCTGATTAAATACTTCTCGTGACCACAAATGGCTGTTTTGGAGCGTGCACATGAGTGAATGCTTGTTTGAACGCGGATCTGTGGGTGTAGTTGCTGCTGTCAGCTGGCTGTGGGTGTAATTTGGTGTGTCACTGCTGAGAATAATGAATGTTTTGGTATTTTTTTTGGTTGAGATTGCACTGACGGTACAGTCCTGCCTCACTGCATGCCATGTACCGGGAGTTGGGAAATCCGTGTGAATCGTCCTGGATGTTGAAACGAGGAGGGGAGTTAAAAATAGCGTATTGTGTTGGAGTGGGTGGTGGAGTCTCGCAACACGGAAACAGTGTATGCTCCTGAGGAATAATACACACATTCTTAGCCATTAATCTAACACTATGTTTTTAAATGTCATCTTTTTGTGCCTGTCCTATTAGCCCACTTTGCTAAGAGTGTCTAAATGAAAACAGGAGCATAAAACTGAAAAAGGAAAGAGCTGCAAATGTTTGGGAGCTGAGACCAAACACAGATCTGGACAGGAAGTTAGCCACAAAGCTTCTCTGAAAATATTTATATTTTTTCAACACATTTAGCTTGAAAATCTGTATTTATTGTGCAAATGTTAGTGATATTTTCACAAATATGCACTTCCATGCCCTAATTTCCTCCCAGTAATATTATTAATTTACAGAAATTATCTTTATCAACTTAGATTTCACAGTTTTAATTAAAATCCTAGCACTAAGACCCAACCTCAGTCCCTGCTAAGGAACATCAGATATGGTTGTATATTTATGAAAACATTAAAACGATATCCACACTGTTCATATTAGTGATGGGATTTATGGTTTTTTGAAGGGAGCCATTCACCTCAAAGAGCTGTTTAAAAAACAGGCTCTTTTATGGGTTTTTTGCAATGTTTTGAAAGAGAAATGTCCATGTGGAACTTTTTTTAGCGACACCTACAGTACGTGTGCGTCGCTAATTAGCTTCCCCAATAGAACTGATGGGTTCATGTTGCTATGCTCACTGATGATGTTTTAAATAAAGAGACGTTCTGTTTCAGCCAGCAGCTTAGTTTAATTGAATATTACAAACAGTTCTTTACAAGGACTCAGTTCTCTTTGTTCACAGTCAAGAGTCGTTCAAAAGAGTTGACTTGTTCATGAACGTCACATCGCTACTTTTGATGTAGGTACACAAATATTTGAAATGCAATGTTGTTTAGCTGAATGAGTCCAACTAGTATCTTTACTATCCTGACAGCATCAACTGAGACTTACAGTAACTTTCTTGCGAACCCTTTCACATTAAAGGTACAATAGGGAATTTTGAAAATAATGTAGCCTAAAACGTTTTTGTTTTTTCATGCCTCTTAACAACGTTCTAACATAGTGTAGCTGTAAATATATTGTGGCGATTAAAAAACACAAAACAAAAGAAATTAATAAAGTGGTTGTCCCACAGATTTTGCAAGCAGCGTTCTATGGCGCACCGGTTCAGGAACGGGTCCTGTCAGAGTACATGACTCGCCAAAACCGTGGCGTGTACGCGGCGCTGCACTGACGTCTCCGATGTGTTTCAGCCTTTAATGCGTGCTGGAGCATTTTTCAGCAGAACATCCCGGAAGTGAGAGAAGGACAAAAACAGCTGGCTGTTACTGCTTCAATTTTAGGGAAAAATACCAGAGTCCCAAAAAGAAAAACCAGGGTGAACATTAGCATAGCGTTTCAACGGCTGGTGTGTTGCTCTCTTTTGCTACTGTGGCAAATCGCGGTCCCATGTCCGGGGGTGTGTGTGGCCCAGAGATTATAACTGACAGGAGGGGTGAGAGCTCTGGAACCGTGTTTGTGTAAAATACCGTAATTTCCGGACTATAAGCCGCTACTTTTTTCACTTGCCATGGACCCTGCGGCTTTTACAATGGTGCGGCTTATCTGTTGGTTTTTTAACGGCCAGCAGGGGCGCACTATCAAGGAAACACCAGAGAAGAGGCGGGACAGTTCGTGCCAAATAAATAGAGCAACACAAAGCAACGAGAGCATAACAGAGTAGGAGAGCGAGACAGAGGAAGTATGGAAAACAAACGGAGAACTGCATATGATGCTGCTTTTAATTTAAAGGCAATTGATCTGGCTGTGAAAGACGGAAATAGAGCTGCTGCGCGTACCCTTGGCATCAATGAGTCAATGGTGAGACGTTGGAGACGACAGCGTGAAGAACTGGGTCAATGCAAAAAGACCAAAAAATCCTTTAGAGGTAAGAAAAGCAGATGGCCAGAGCTTGAAAACTTTCTTGAAGACTGGGTGAACACGCAGAGAGCAGACGGCCGGGGTGTTTCCACCGTGCAGATCCGACTGAAAGCCAAAACAACCGCCAATGAAATGAATATTGAAGATTTTATTGGTGGACCATCATGGTGTCTCAGATTTATGAGACGAAAAGGACTGTCCATCAGGGCACGGACGACTCTGTGTCAGCAACTCCCTCCAGACCACGAGGAGAAAATAGCGAACTTCCGCGAATTTACACAGAAAAAGATGAATGAACATTCCATCGGACCGGACGAGATCATCAACATGGATGAAGTGCCTCTGTCCTTTGACCTGCCTCTTACAAGGACTGTAAACAAGAAAGGTGAATCGTCCATCACACTGAGAACAACCGGCCACGAGAACAAATTTCACTTGTGTTCTGGGCTGCACCGCATCTGGAGTAAAGCTTCCACCGATGGTGATTTTTAAAAGGATCACTATGCCAAAAGAAAAATTCCCAAAAGACATCTTGGTAAAAGTCAACCAGAAAGGGTGGATGATGGAAAACATAATGAAGGAATGGCTAAATGAGTGCTACGTCAAGCGACCTGGCGGATTTTTTCACCAAAAAAAAGCGTTGCTCGTTCTGGACAGCATGAGGGCTCATATAACGGATTCGGTGAAAGCAGCCATCAAGAGCACAAACTCTATTCCAGCTGTGATTCCTGGGGGCACAACGAAGCATTTGCAGCCACTGGACATTAGTGTGAATCGTGCTTTTAAAGTGGCACTCCGAGTTCAGTGGGAGGCATGGATGACCAGCGGCGAGAAATCGTTCACCAAAACTGGTCGCATGCGAAGAGCAACCTTAGCTCAAGTCTGCCAGTGGATCCTGACAGCATGGAAAAGTGTGAAAACATCCACGATCACCAACGGGTTTCGGAAAGCTGGACTGTTGCGTGACGGTGATGAAGAGGATGGCGCGACAGCTGAAGCCGTTCTTCTGAGGCTGTTCGATTCAGACACCGAGGAAGAGGAGTTCGTTGGTTTTGAAGGAGAAAGAGTGGCTGACGAGTCCATTCTGGGTCTGTTTGTTTCAGACACTGACGACGAGGACTTTGGGGGTTTTAGTACAGACTAAAACGATGACACGGGACTGATCTTTCTGGTTATTTTGATAAAATAAACGGCAGCGTTACTGCACATTTAGAGCTGTGTTGGCAGTTTTCAGAAAAGATGCTGGTTATTTTGTTAAAAAGAAAACTAATTTAGCCCTTTAACGTTATTGCCTTTTCAAGCGTTGCTTTGTTTTGTTATATACTGCGCTACTACGGTAGGCCGACTGCAGGACCTGCGCTGGGAGCGCATTGTTTTATTTTTACACGCATAAATGTGTTTCATCAGGTCAAAGATGTGAAAGTTTGTTTGATTGATTGATTAAAAGATTTTTTGTTGTTTTTTAAATGTTAATAAACGGGACGCTTTGCGTTCCCAAACAGTCATCTCTGTCCCGAGTGGTTGACTTTTTTCCCTCCTGTCATTTTGACTGACAGGATTTTAAAAAATCCGGTCATAATCTATTTTTATCCATCACTTATTAATTAAAAAATTATAATAATTACATTTTCAGTAGCATTATTTCATTACTTTTGTATATTATTCTAATTGTTTCTAATCTTTTCATCCTCCACTGACTGTCGCGGTTTGGAGAACCTGTTTAGAAGCTGCAGATCGCTCTGTTCCAATTATTTGATTGATCTAACACTGGGCCCATGAGCACATAAATCCATAGGATTACGGTAGACACTAAATTAGTCGATCAGCCAGTCATCATATAGAAATTTCTAAAAACTTCGTTCGGAGTTGAGCGCAGCAGCAGGTGCAGCTCTGTGCGCTCCGCGGGACTCTGATTACAGAATATTAACGTTCCTTATGAGATCATGAGAGAGATGAGGGTTTCACATATTTTTCATTAAAATACTCAGGGGAAAACCTGGCGCTGCTGTTTAATGCGGACCTCCTCGCGGGTTAGTGTTTGGAGTCCAGTTCTATGTGCGCGCGGCTCGCGGAGCAGATTTTGCGTGTCAACAAGCCTCCACAGCCGCAGACCTGATCCGCTCAAATGCCCCTTTGCAATCCGGTGCTCAGCGTGCGATCAGATGCAGACTAACTACACTTTCTGTTGTAATGCGCTCTCGGACTAGCGTTCATAGGCTGTGGACGCTTGTTGACACGCAAAATCTGCTCTGCGAGCTGCGCGCACATAGAACTGGACTCCAAACGCCCACTAACCTACGAGGAGGTCCGCATTAAACATCAGCACCAGGTTTCCCCTGAGTATCTCAATGAAAATATGTGAACCCCTCATCTCTCTCATGATCTCATAATGAACGTTAATATTACACGGTAATCAGAGTCCCGCGGAGCGCACAGAGGATCACCTCACCTGCTGCTGCGCTGAGCTCGACTCCAAACGGAGTTTTTGGGAATTTCTATATGATGACTGGCTGATCGACTAATTTAGAGTCTAATTTTATGGATTTGTGTGCTAAATGGGCCCAGTGTTAGAGTAATAATGCTATTGAAAATGTAATAAGTGTAAAATTAATGTGACGGATAAAAATAGATTATGACTGGATTTTTTTTAACCCTGTGAGTCAAATAATAATAATAATAATAATAATAATAATAANAATACCGTAATTTCCGGACTATAAGCCGCTACTTTTTTCACTTGCCATGGACCCTGCGGCTTTTACAATGGTGCGGCTTATCTGTTGGTTTTTTAACGGCCAGCAGGGGCGCACTATCAAGGAAACACCAGAGAAGAGGCGGGACAGTTCGTGCCAAATAAATAGAGCAACACAAAGCAACGAGAGCATAACAGAGTAGGAGAGCGAGACAGAGGAAGTATGGAAAACAAACGGAGAACTGCATATGATGCTGCTTTTAATTTAAAGGCAATTGATCTGGCTGTGAAAGACGGAAATAGAGCTGCTGCGCGTACCCTTGGCATCAATGAGTCAATGGTGAGACGTTGGAGACGACAGCGTGAAGAACTGGGTCAATGCAAAAAGACCAAAAAATCCTTTAGAGGTAAGAAAAGCAGATGGCCAGAGCTTGAAAACTTTCTTGAAGACTGGGTGAACACGCAGAGAGCAGACGGCCGGGGTGTTTCCACCGTGCAGATCCGACTGAAAGCCAAAACAACCGCCAATGAAATGAATATTGAAGATTTTATTGGTGGACCATCATGGTGTCTCAGATTTATGAGACGAAAAGGACTGTCCATCAGGGCACGGACGACTCTGTGTCAGCAACTCCCTCCAGACCACGAGGAGAAAATAGCGAACTTCCGCGAATTTACACAGAAAAAGATGAATGAACATTCCATCGGACCGGACGAGATCATCAACATGGATGAAGTGCCTCTGTCCTTTGACCTGCCTCTTACAAGGACTGTAAACAAGAAAGGTGAATCGTCCATCACACTGAGAACAACCGGCCACGAGAACAAATTTCACTTGTGTTCTGGGCTGCACCGCATCTGGAGTAAAGCTTCCACCGATGGTGATTTTTAAAAGGATCACTATGCCAAAAGAAAAATTCCCAAAAGACATCTTGGTAAAAGTCAACCAGAAAGGGTGGATGATGGAAAACATAATGAAGGAATGGCTAAATGAGTGCTACGTCAAGCGACCTGGCGGATTTTTTCACCAAAAAAAAGCGTTGCTCGTTCTGGACAGCATGAGGGCTCATATAACGGATTCGGTGAAAGCAGCCATCAAGAGCACAAACTCTATTCCAGCTGTGATTCCTGGGGGCACAACGAAGCATTTGCAGCCACTGGACATTAGTGTGAATCGTGCTTTTAAAGTGGCACTCCGAGTTCAGTGGGAGGCATGGATGACCAGCGGCGAGAAATCGTTCACCAAAACTGGTCGCATGCGAAGAGCAACCTTAGCTCAAGTCTGCCAGTGGATCCTGACAGCATGGAAAAGTGTGAAAACATCCACGATCACCAACGGGTTTCGGAAAGCTGGACTGTTGCGTGACGGTGATGAAGAGGATGGCGCGACAGCTGAAGCCGTTCTTCTGAGGCTGTTCGATTCAGACACCGAGGAAGAGGAGTTCGTTGGTTTTGAAGGAGAAAGAGTGGCTGACGAGTCCATTCTGGGTCTGTTTGTTTCAGACACTGACGACGAGGACTTTGGGGGTTTTAGTACAGACTAAAACGATGACACGGGACTGATCTTTCTGGTTATTTTGATAAAATAAACGGCAGCGTTACTGCACATTTAGAGCTGTGTTGGCAGTTTTCAGAAAAGATGCTGGTTATTTTGTTAAAAAGAAAACTAATTTAGCCCTTTAACGTTATTGCCTTTTCAAGCGTTGCTTTGTTTTGTTATATACTGCGCTACTACGGTAGGCCGACTGCAGGACCTGCGCTGGGAGCGCATTGTTTTATTTTTACACGCATAAATGTGTTTCATCAGGTCAAAGATGTGAAAGTTTGTTTGATTGATTGATTAAAAGATTTTTTGTTGTTTTTTAAATGTTAATAAACGGGACGCTTTGCGTTCCCAAACAGTCATCTCTGTCCCGAGTGGTTGACTTTTTTCCCTCCTGTCATTTTGACTGACAGGATTTTAAAAAATCCGGTCATAATCTATTTTTATCCATCACTTATTAATTAAAAAATTATAATAATTACATTTTCAGTAGCATTATTTCATTACTTTTGTATATTATTCTAATTGTTTCTAATCTTTTCATCCTCCACTGACTGTCGCGGTTTGGAGAACCTGTTTAGAAGCTGCAGATCGCTCTGTTCCAATTATTTGATTGATCTAACACTGGGCCCATGAGCACATAAATCCATAGGATTACGGTAGACACTAAATTAGTCGATCAGCCAGTCATCATATAGAAATTTCTAAAAACTTCGTTCGGAGTTGAGCGCAGCAGCAGGTGCAGCTCTGTGCGCTCCGCGGGACTCTGATTACAGAATATTAACGTTCCTTATGAGATCATGAGAGAGATGAGGGTTTCACATATTTTTCATTAAAATACTCAGGGGAAAACCTGGCGCTGCTGTTTAATGCGGACCTCCTCGCGGGTTAGTGTTTGGAGTCCAGTTCTATGTGCGCGCGGCTTGCGGAGCAGATTTTGCGTGTCAACAAGCCTCCACAGCCGCAGACCTGATCCGCTCAAATGCCCCTTTGCAAACCGGTGCTCAGCGTGCGATCAGATGCAGACTAACTACACTTTCTGTTGTAATGCGCTCTCGGACTAGCGTTCATAGGCTGTGGACGCTTGTTGACACGCAAAATCTGCTCTGCGAGCTGCGCGCACATAGAACTGGACTCCAAACGCCCACTAACCTACGAGGAGGTCCGCATTAAACATCAGCACCAGGTTTCCCCTGAGTATCTCAATGAAAATATGTGAACCCCTCATCTCTCTCATGATCTCATAATGAACGTTAATATTACACGGTAATCAGAGTCCCGCGGAGCGCACAGAGGATCACCTCACCTGCTGCTGCGCTGAGCTCGACTCCAAACGGAGTTTTTGGGAATTTCTATATGATGACTGGCTGATCGACTAATTTAGAGTCTAATTTTATGGATTTGTGTGCTAAATGGGCCCAGTGTTAGAGTAATAATGCTATTGAAAATGTAATAAGTGTAAAATTAATGTGACGGATAAAAATAGATTATGACTGGATTTTTTTTAACCCTGTGAGTCAAATAATAATAATAATAATAATAATAATAATAAATTTAACTTATATTGCACTTTATATTTTGCAATCTCAAAGTGCTACAGCGGAGAAGGTTAAAATAGCTGAGTCAACACTCATAAAACAAGTTTAAAAAAGTAAAAGGGGCGGCTACAGAATAAAACTAACAAAAAGCTTTTCTAAAAAGGTAGGTTTTCAGGTTCTGTTTAAAAGCATCCACAGTTTGTGGAGACCTTAAGTGGACAGGGAGGGAGTTCCACAACCTCGGAGCAGCAGAGGAAAAAGCCCGATCTCCCATGCTGCAGAGCTTGGTTCTGGGGGTTTGAAGCGTGTTCGCTTTTACGGAGCGAAGGATGCGTGTGGTCGGGGAAGTGAGGAGTTCCTTTAGGTAGTGGGGGGCTTGACCGTAAATGCACTGGTGGGAGAGGAGGCAGAGTTTGTATTCTATTCTAAGTGGGACAGGGAGCCAGTGAAGTGCTTTCAGAATGGGGGTGATGTGCTCATGCTTGCGCACCCTCATCAGGATCCTGGCAGCGCTGTTCTGGATGTACTGTAGTCTCTGGAGGTTCTTGCCAGAGATCCCGATGAGATGACTAAAAACTAAAAAGTCTAGCGCTACCTCTGGTTGCGCAATCATGTGCTTTTCACGAAAGATTACCCAATGGCGGTATAAGGGGGGTATGGGGGTGGTGGTCGCCCTGTTGACTACGTGCAGGATTACACAGACGTGAGTCGGGAGTAGTGATGGGACTAATGGTTCTTTGATGGGAGCCATTCATTGGTGAGCCGTTTTCCTACGTGTTTTCTTTGTTTTTGCAACATTCTGCAACTAATTAACACTGACAAGTGGTCTGTTCGAAACTGATGGCCCCGCCCTTTTGCACAGCTGCACCTTTGACAATGAAGGCAGTTTGACTTCTTTTGTTATCTTTAATGTTTCAACTCATCCTATTGAAAAACAGCCATTCACACCTCCAACGGATTCCTCACCCAAGTGGCAGCCAGACAACTGCTCTCCACACCTCTCCCTCCCCCCTCAGCCCCCCTGCTGCATTAGCATTAAAACACCCGCGGCTTATATTCCGGTGCGGCTTATGTGTGGACAAATCTGCAATTTCCCCCAAATTTAGCTGCTGCGGCTTATAATTAGGTGCGCTTTATAGTCCGGAAATTACGGTACTTAGCTATAGCTAACTTGATGTCAAATTCCTTATTGCACCTTTAAGAGCCCTGAACAAACATACTTAAAAGCAAAACTCATAACTTTTAAATGTCACTGAATAACATGCAGGCTCATTTTAGCAAATAAAAACAAACAGCAGACTTAATGCTGGTTGAGTCGTGTTTTCGTCCTGCAGACTATAATTAGATCATTTATTAAACTGTAGGAACTGAAATCCTTGTTAAAGTTCCTAAAAAAGTGAGAGACTCTTTGTGACTGAGGAAAATAATGAATAATAATACTATTATTACTAATAATATAAATGAATTTATGTTGTTAATGACAATAAATAATAATAGTACATTTAGACAGCTTGAAAACAGAGTATTACTGTTTGTACAAGAACATTCATACATTATTTTGAACATTTTTAATACTTTTTCAAAATACTATCACTGTTGTGGTACATTTTTTCACAGTATTCATAAAACAAAGCATTCTTATAGTTTTATCACTAGAGCAGGTTTGATAAAACTCAAAGCTGCAGCCCCAAATTTTAAATGTTACATCCTACTGAGCTGATTGGCCAGACAGAAGTTTTAGCTGCACCTTTTTTTTTTTTGTTTTAAATTCGGACTAAATCTGGTGTTTTTTCTTAAAGTTTAAAGCCAGTATATCCCTAAGGGGTGGTAGAACTGAGTCCCTAGGGATTTAATGTAGCCTCAATATGTCAGACAGTTTTGCACTAACCTTTTAACGTATGATTCTGTAGGGATGCAGAATCTGGCTAAACTAAATGTGTTGAGTTTTTTATTTTTAGACCTAAATTACAACATCTGTGTGTTGATTTAGTGCCCTAATATTCAGCTTTCTCTGTTATATTATAATAATATTATATGAGGATAAAAACAACTTGGAAAAATGCTCGTAAACAGACAGTTGCTTCCCTCCCCCATTTTTCTTGCTTGTTAAGCTTTCTGGCCTTTTTTTAACCCAATCATGCTGCTGACCTTTAGCCATTTAATAAAACCGGTTATTGGATTTCTTATTTGTTTTAGTTTTATTGTTCACTTTTTTTGGCTTCAAATTTAAAGAAATGTGGTCTTTAATTTTTCATTCCAAAAGAAAAGTTTCATTTACTTAATTTCCATATTTTAAGATATTTTTTTACTAGAAATTTTTAAACATTTGTTGATTTCAGGCTCTCAGATGGGAGGATGTTAAATTTGAAGTTTGAGCATCCTGATGTCTGAAGACAAAACATTTTAGGAAGACATTTGGGAAGTTCTGAAATCAAAACTGATTATTTTTGTAGCCATTTTCAAAAATTTTACAAATGAAATGATGAATAAATCAGCAGTTTTTTGTTTTGTTTTTCAAAATGAATACTTGCTTTAAAAAAAATGTTTTTTAGTTCCATATTTTACATTAAAGGAATTTTTTTTGTCTATTGTCATATTCCTCATAGTTAGATCAGTGGACAAAAACTATTTGTAAACAGCCCAGCCGTTTTCCTGATCCAGCAGTACTCCTTTAGCATTAGCTTAGCATAAAACACTGTAAGTGAATGGTACCAACTAGCATTGTGAGAAAAAATGTTATTTTTTATCGTCTGTGAGGTTTGGAAACAACGTGCGGATACGTGTTTATGAAAGTAGGCGTCTTTGGGGCCGCTGCATCATGTCCTTGTGCCGTTCAGCGGAGGCTTACAGCTGTTCTTTGCCATAAAGTAGTCCCGAGTTTAAAACAGTACCTGTAATTTGTTCGTGTTACTTTTTATTTTCACTTACAGTCAATATGTTTATTGAGGTCACTAGGCAGAATTAGTATCATTAGTATCACTACTACTGAGTGAGTTTAAGGACTTTTTCCTCACAATGCTAGTTGTTACCATTGACTTATATTGTTTTCTGCTAAGCTAAAGCTAAAGGAGTACTGCTGGATCAGGATAACGACCGGACTGGTTACAAATTTTTCCCACTTATTTATCTATGGGGAATATGGCAACAGACAAAGCATTTTCATTGGGTTTTTTTAAAGATGAGGCTCTACTATGTTTTCTATTTTCCCATCGGATGCTTTTCTCGATACAGTCTCCTTGAATTGTCTCGGGTGTTTTCTGAACGGATCTCATTAATCGCCTCGACCAGCCTGATCTTCAACACACCTCATCTGTTGTCTGGATTCTGTCTGACACCGTTTAACTCGCCCCGTTTGTGCAAATGTGTGCAAATATATGCTAATTGGACACTAATTATCATCCAGCCTGATTGTCCCGTTTCGTATTATTTCTAAGAATCTATTCCCTCAGTGGCAATAAACAATTATGAGGCGGCTTGCTGAAGTGTACACACGCACACACTTGAGACCGACTGCAAACATCATTATTAGTCATCTTTCTAAAAGGGACTTTGATTAAAAATATACAGAATTAGAGATATTTTCAGTAGCTTTATATCAGTGACATGACTTTAGTTGGTGCTGGTATGAATTATTAAAGAGGTGGAGACAGAATCAATAATAATCTCACAGCTGTCGTAATAAGCAGCTGGTTAGTACAGTTTACCATAAACGATTCGTCTCAGGAAGCAGTAAAATCCACCTCATAACATGTTGTGTATTTAATGTGTTATTCTCATTAAACTGAAATCCAGGAGCTGGTTTCTCTGTTTCTGCTCAGTCTTTATTCTCTTTAAAGAAAGGTGATAATAAAGCTGAGATGATTTATGTCTCACTCCTGAGTTTATCAGCAGGTTAGCAGGAGCTTCTCTACAGGATCGCCCCCCTTCTCCCTCTTATTACCCCCTCTTTCCTCTTTTTTCTGTCATTTTATCTTCTGTTCTTTTGTGCTACATACAGTCTTTTCTCCCTCTGGATTCACCCCCTACACTCTGAAAGAAATGTGTTTTTGTTTGTTTGGTTTAATGCAGTCTAAAAAACCGTTGTGAACAAAGACGACTGTTGTTTCAGCTCAGGGCAAAAACTGTGCATTTAAAATCAAAAGAAACAAAGCAAAAAAACTGTATATAATGTATAAAAATAAAAACGGAACCAGAGATGCACACAGAGCACGTCTTCATGTTTTATTTAATGAAAGCAGTAGAAGTAAAAAGTCCGCATCAGAGGGAGGCTGCACTATAACTTAACCTGAAGGCATGAAGAGCAGGTGGTGAGAGGGCCACCTCACATCAGGACTTCTCACCGTGTTGGACTTCCCTCTAGGACACGCCCGTTCTGTCCACCAGCCAATGACGCTCAGTCTTACTGGAGGGTGAAGGTTGTTTGTCTTCCCGTGAGACAAGAGTCTTCATCAAGGCCTTTCAAGGACACGGGCTGCCATTTGCTGGTTCTGCAGAAATAAAGGACAAAAAATTCATAATTCAAAAGGGCAGCTAAAACTTAGAACAGCACACAAATGTTCAAAGGTCCTGAAAGGCTAGTAAAAACAAAGGGACTGTTCAATATTCCTCTTTCTCTGGGTATTATTTATCAGCAGGTGAATGTTTGGGGGACAAAATCTTTACAAGATTATTTGCATTTCTTTTTCATTTATGTAAGAAACTATCTATTTATTTATTGGCTTGTTTTATTTAGGAAGAAAATTTTAGAAAGATTCAAAGTTGTAAACCCATATATATATGGACACAATATTGTTAAATTTGATCATTATTATTAATAGTAATAGTAGAAGTAGTATTGGGACAATAATAGAATACTTTTTTGGTTTAAGAATCTATTTTCTACATTTGACTGAATTTACTTTCCTTCCCTCTTTTATTATTTTTATTAGTTGATTATATTTATTTATTTAAATAGAAACAAATATTAAAGCGATTAAAAAACTGTAAATATTTGATCAGACAAAAACAAACCTAGAAGCTAGACCTAGTATACAGCTAGTTAGAACTAGCAACATGGCTAGTAAGGCAGCAAGCACTTACAATACAGCTAGATCTAGGAATTATAGCTTGCACCAGTAAAATGGTTAGCATTAGTATAGCATTAGCATTAGTATAAAACAGCTCCTGCTAAAAATAAAGCTATCATTAGTAATATGGTTACCACTAGTGTGACACTTAACTAAAAATACAGGTAGTTGTAGAAATATAGCTAGCACTAGTCATATGGTTTAGCATTACTTTAAGAAAGCAATGCTAGTACTAGTAATATGGCTAAGACAGCTAGTGGTAGAATTATAGCTAATATGGCTAGCATTAGTATAAGATGGCTAGTACTAAAATGACTAGTATGTTATATTTATGTATTTAGCAGACGCTTTTATCCAAAGCGACTTACAAATGATATTGTAACCAAGAATTTACTTTGAGGCTAACAAATAACTAATCCTGATGTAAAGCATTAGTATAAGAAAGCTAGTGCTAGAATTACAGCTAGCACTAACATTAGTATAAGACAGCTAGCTCTAGCAAGATGAGCATAAATAGAAACATATAAGACAAAGGGATGATCATGAAAACTTTTACTAATCATGACCTAACAACTATTTAAAGAAAATTACACATTTTACTGTTGGATTGATTTCTAACCAGACTGTATTTCACTCACAAAGGAGTTATATCTTTAAAAAATAAAGTCCAAGAAGAATTAATTTTTTTTTTCATTTCTTTTTTTTTTTGTGCTTTGAGATACCATAAATGAAAGCTCCTCTGGTCTTTAGTTAAATCAGTGTCTGTTTGAAAACAGCCATTCAATGACATTTATGAAAATGACATGTTTTAATTAAGGAATAGAGTAATTAAATATATGTTTAATAAAAAAAAAATCCATATTTGACTGCACAGAATTTCATAAAACTAAATTATTTACAGATTTTTCATCCCTGAATTGTATCATATCTCATGTATTTAAGATAGATCACCTCATGTGGGAGAACAGCACTCCAAAATGTGCTCATCTTATCTTTCTGCTTTAACAAGTTCATTAATCATCCATATTTACTCCACAGAGCCACCAGTTAGACACCAGAACATATCAGAGTCAACCTGCATGCCTTTTGGTCAGAAGATAAGGGGACACCTTGGTGTTTGTTGCAGCCCACCTTTGGGATTCAGAGTAATAAATATACAGCCGTTCAGCCGTGCAGGAACATTGCTGCAGGCTGAAGAGACAGATGGCTTAGTCAGCAGGTGAAAACAAGAGGCTTCAATTTGTTGCAACCAATAAAACCAGCTTCTTTAAAAAGCAGACATAATTCAGCATTCAGTTTCCAGATTTATACCAGATCCTTTTCACATAAATGTATAAAAAGTAAAAAAAAAAACAGGTTTAATATGCTGTCTGTCCAACTCCCAGGAGGACGATGTGGATGTCATTAGAGGACATGCCAGGAGACGTCCCCCCCACCTCCCTCTATCCATCCCTCCTTCCTCCTTTCCTCCGTTCTGACAGAATATAAATCACCCAGGTCAACGTCCTAATCCTTATCATTTATTAATGTGTGCTTTTCATCTGTGAGAGCTGCATACATGCAGGCAGGCTGGTGTCCAGGGAGGAGTGTGTGTGCATTAGCATATATCTCTGTCCATGTGTGTGTGTGTCGGGGGGCGCAGCGAGCAGCGTGCATATTGTCATGTTAATGCAGGGCTACAAATTAAACCCGGACCTCTCAGGGTTTATTGAATTTAATGACTTCCAATTATGAATATGTTGCTCCGTATGGAGGAACAAGCTCAATAAGGATTTTAATGCTAAATGTGTGTTTTCTTTAATTGATGTGTGTGTGATACAAAAATAAATCACTTAAAGGTTGTTTTAAAAAAAAAAACATTCAGGTTTCTCTGTCATCACTTCCTCCTCCGATCACTTTCTAAGGAAAACGGTTTCCATGGCGATACGTTTCATGCTTGGGACACTTCATGCCTCAGTTAGAGGCCTGTTTATAAATACATGTCATGTTTTTTTTAAAAACTCTATTGAACATGTTTAAATCTATTCAGATATTCACAAAAAAGATCAAATAATTAGAGGAATTTTAGGCGTAGAAGCCTTTTTATTCAGAGTATGGTGATGTGAGGAATTATGAACAAGATAAAATGATAATATGGGTTTTTTTATTCATACAGTGTCACAAGCTTGACAAGCATCAGTCCTGTGTGTGTGTGTGTGTGTGTGTGTGTGTGTGCGTGTCAGCCCACATTGATTTATCCTGTCTAACAGGGCTGAGTAATTCACTGAGGGTTTCAGAGTGAAGCCGTAACCAATAAAGCGTTTGAGCCGAGTGGCCTCTCGGGCTGCTTCTGTTATCTGAAAGGCTCCTCTGAGTTTTGTGTTTTTATCCATCTATCCTGACAATAAACAGAGACCAATGCTTGATTCTTACACGATAAAACTTTTACAGAACATTAAAGCCTCCATTTGCTCTATTTTAATTAACAACGTCTCTATTTATGACATTTTATTGATATAATCACCATATTTCTGACTAGATGTTCAGGCCGTTTTTAGTAAATCAGTAATGTTTTATTTACTTGTTTTCATGTTTTTAACGTCTATAAGTACAATACTTTTATTTATCTCTAAAACATATGATGATCAAAGAGATTAAATAAAATAATCAACCAAATAAACCAATAAAAACATATTTTACATAAATATATAAGTAATATGATAAATTAACCCACAATTTATTTTTCCTTTTTGCATCTTTTTACAGTTATCTGTTGCAAGTTAATACATTTCTATGATTCAGGTCTTTTTTATTTATTTATAAGAAAAACACTGAAAAACACATCTTTTAGCACACAGGGATCATAAAGAGATGTTAAATCAGACATAAAATAACCAACATCATGAAAATGTTCACTAAAAAACACTAAATTATTGGTAACGAGACACAACAAAGGCCACAAAGAGCAAAAATGTCTCAAAAGTGAAAAACAAAATGAGTACAACTACATACAAAATGAAAAATCAGACACACGAGGACTTAATTAAGACAAAAAGGGAAATGGACCCAAAAAAAAAAGCAACCAGAAAGTATTGTAAACTTATTTCAAAAGTACTAAAATGACTTGCAAAGGGCCATACAGTGATGTAAAATTAACTATGTAAGCTGTAGTTTTCTGCTTGTTTTAGTTGGTTTAATGTTCTTTAATATTAAGTGTCATCAAAATCTGTTCATGAGAGTTGGTTTCAGGGAAATATTTAAATGCAAAATGTTAATTTTCACATTTTTAAGTAAAATATTTACAAAAAAGGCTGTGAAATACTTAGGTCCTGAGTGTCTTCTTTAATAAAACTCAATTTAAAGTTGGATTAGGGACTGTGGTCGTTTCATTTATAAGAAGTATGAATGTGTGACGGTAGAGCATCCCCTTTCTATCTGTCCTTATGTGTATTTTTGTCTGTTTGTGCCTCAGGGTTCATTTCCTGGGAACTTGCACTTGGTTCTGGTGTTGCGTCCCACTACTTTGTTCCAGCGGACTCTCTCGGACTTCCTGTTCAAGTTCAGCAGGGATGAGTTCAAAATGAAGGTAATGAGACATCTTTTTTTTTGTTTGCATTTGTTTTTAGGAATCGTTTCATTACCATTTGTTGTTTGATGCAGGTGGTGATGCTCAGTTCGGTGACGGAGCTCCACGCGTACATCGACCCCGGACAGCTGACCACAGATCTGGGAGGCACCCAGGAATACCACCACGAAAGCTGGATCTCACACCGCACTGTATGTTTTCTATATTTATAGCTTATCACATCTTTTTTAAAATTTTTAAATACATTTCTGGATGTTTTCTTCAGGCCATCGAGGCGTTTGCCCTGATGGTAAAAACCACGGCTCAGACCCTGCAGGCGTTTGGAACTGAACTCGCCGAGACCGAGTTACCCAACGACGCCGAGGCCACCACCAACCTGCTGCACACGCACACTCTGAAGAAAGATAAGATGAAGGAGGACCTGCAGGTGGCGCTGTCTCAAGGAAAACAACTGTTGGCGTATATAAACGAGCCTCTAGAGGCGGATCCTGAGTACAGCATGACGCAGGATGAAATGGAGAACTTGGCGACTGTACAGAGGTACAAAAATCCTACTAACAGAAACGTGTTTTCCCTGAACAAATAAATAAATAAATCTCCTCTCTTCCTTTCAACCGTCAGACTTCTGGGTCAGCTGGATGAAACAGAAACGGCGTTTGATGATTTCTGGGAGCGTCACAGCACCAAGCTGGAGCAGTGTTTGCAGCTACGCCACTTTGAGAAGCACTTCCGTGAAGTGAGTTGACTTTAATCACAGGAAACGTAGTGAATTATCCAGCGTGCGTCTAAAAATAGAACACGTTCACCATCTCGGTGCTTCTCAGGTGCGCATCCAGCTCGATGTGGCGTCGGAGCGGTTGTCGGGGTTCTCTGAAGTCAGCGTAAGCCCCGCCCATGCCGAGCACGTCCTCGGAGAGCTCAGCAGCCACGAGGACAAGGCTTGTGTAAGACACCGACACCTGGTCCCAAAAACACACTTGAATCAATTGATGGGATTGAATACTAGACTAGAGTGTAGTCAGATATTAGGATCTGATAGATTCTGTGTTTCCACAGGACCTGCTGGACCTCGCCCTGTCTCTGGCCAGCGAAGGGGACAGGCTGATAGAAAACTCCCACTATGCCGAGGACTCCATCAAGCCAAAGTGCTGCGAGCTGAGAGGAGTGTGTGAGGAGATCAGCTCTACTCTGAGGAGCAAGAAGAGCTTCCTGCTCAGAGCTATGGAGCTCCACAACGCTCTGGAGAAGGTAGGATGCAGGTCCAGGAACAAGGTTCCTGTTGGAGCTTTAAGAAGTGATGTTTAGAGTCTCTCTGTGTGCAGGCGTCTCAGTGGTGTGAAGGTGGCGTCGTCCTGTTGGCGAGCCAGCCAGTGGATCGCTGTCAGAGTCAGGATGGAGCGGAAGCTGCTCTGCAGGAACTGGAGCGGTACCTGGATACAGCATCTCTACACACCCTCACAGACCGCAGCGCCATCTGCTGTCAGTACGAGGCGGTGCTCAACCCTCAGCTCAGGGTCAGAAACCAGAAACATTCACTTATTAATGTTGATGTTTTCTAAATTTACTGCAACATATGTGTCTGTTCTCTGTCCTCCATCAGGACTTCATAGATAAAGTTTTCCAGAAGCAAAGTTCTGTTCAGGAGATGTTTGAGAAGAGACGAGTCAGCCTGAAGAAGCTCGCTGCCAAACAGACGAGACCAGTGCAGCCGGTAGCACCGAGACCTGAGGTCAAATCTCCGCTTTCATCTCCGAGTAAGTTTATAAAAGATCAGTATTTCACTTAAAGTTAAAGAGATTCATCACAAAGACTAGAACAAGTAATTATTTTCTTTCCAGGTCAAGAAAGAAAAGAGAGGAGACACTCAGCAGACAGTGCTCTCTGCAAAAAGGTGATTTTTTTTTTTCCCCCAGTAATAAATATTTTTGGGATTTTTGTGAAGTTTGGTGTGAATTTAAATCCTTGTGATGCTTCCAGGTGGAATCCTCGCTACACAACGGAGGCACAAGGCATGCATCTCTTTCAGAAGAAGAAGAAAACCTGGCGGTACTTCGGCGGTCAGTGTTCAGAGTACTTACGTTTAAGGATACTTTTAACAGCCATGAAGTAACGGCTTGTTTGTGATGGTTTCCAGTCATGTGATGAACGAGCTGCTGGAGACGGAGAGAGCGTACGTGGAGGAGCTTCTGTGTGTGCTGGAGGTGAGCGCTAACGCTTCCAGTTCAGCGTGTGACCAGTGTCACGTTATTTTCTGAGTGTGTTGATGCGATGGTTAATTTCAGGGCTACGCAGCAGAGATGGACAACCCCGCCATGTCTCACCTCATCCCCTCCACCCTGCACAGCAAAAAGGACGTCCTGTTTGGGAACATGTCTGAAATATACCAGTTTCATAAGAGGTATGCTGCTTCCAGCTGGTTCTTTTTTTACCCCCTCAGACTTTTCATACATCATTTATTTGTTTATCTCCAGAACGTTTCTAAAGGATCTCGAGGCGTACACCGACTGCCCTGAACTCGTAGGCCGCTGCTTTTTAGAACGGGTACGCCCACACAAAAGAACATTCACTTTATTAAACTGTTTCCAGCTGACGTTCTGATGATAGTCCTTCCTGTCTCTGCAGATGAAGGACCTGCAGATCTACGAGGCCTACTGCCAGAATAAACCTCGCTCTGAGAGCTTGTGGAGGCAGTGCTCCGACTGTGCCTTCTTTCAGGTCGGCCACGTGTCCCCGTCTTCCTCTGGCTTCCTGTTTGATTTATGTTAACTGTTTTTTTTGGTTTGTTTTGTTAATTTAGGAGTGCCAGAAAAAGCTGGAACATAAACTTGGTTTGGACTCCTACCTCCTCAAACCTGTCCAGAGAATCACCAAGTACCAGCTACTGCTTAAAGTGAGCAGATCCAGAAACATTTAACCTATAAAGTTACACGATACAGACACAATCCTCCAGTTAGACAACTTACCTGGATACCATCGAAGATTTTACTGATTGTTTTCTCCTTTTTGATGTTTGTAGGAGTTGTTGAAGTACAGTAAGGGCTGCGACGGCTGTGAAGACTTACAGGAAGCGCTCTCCTCCATCCTGGGGATCCTGAAAGCTGTTAATGACTCCATGCACCTGATTGCCATCACAGGATATGAGGTCAGTTAAATTACAGGACATTTTTTAAGAGAAATGCATACAAATTGCTTGTTTTTTGGGATTTAAGTGCACAATCTGTGGAGTTCCCCTCACATCTTTATTTTCTTTTAGGGTAATTTGTCAGAACTGGGTCGCCTGCTAATGCAGGGCTCCTTCAGCGTTTGGACGGAGCATAAAAAAGGTCACGCAAAGGTGAAGGACCTGGCCAGGTTCAAGCCCATGCAGAGGCACCTGTTCCTGCATGAGAAGGCCCTGCTCTTCTGCAAGAGGAGGGAGGAGAACGGGGAGGGCTACGAGAAAGCTCCGTCGTACAGCTTCAAACACTCCCTCAGCGTAAGAAGAACAAATACACATTTTAATGTCAGCTAAGAGGTCCTCCTGTAATGATACCGGTTTATTTTGGTTCAGATGAGCGCCGTTGGCATCACGGAGAACGCTAAAGGAGACAACAAGAAGTTTGAAGTTTGGTGCAACTCCAGAGAAGAAGTTTTTATAGTCCAGGTAACAGATTTTTAAAAAACGTATATGTGAGTAATAAGCAACAAGAGAGACAATCAATTGCTTTTTTCCCTTTTAGGCTCCGACACCAGAGATTAAGACGCTGTGGGTGAACGAGATCCGTAAAGTTCTGACTCAGCAGCTCAAAGCCTGCAGAGGTAGGGTTTTTTTTTAATTTCTCCTCTGTTTTCTCAGTGTAAGCAGCTTGTCTCTGCAGTGAAATGGTTTGTGTTTCAGAAGCCAGCCAGCAGAAAAGCTCCGACTCCGTTTCTCCGAGTCCCACCAGCAACAACACCTCCATCTCCCTCAGGTGAGCGTCACGCTTCATGTCTGGAAAATTATGGGAAATAAACACTTTAATGTTGATAGAAAGGTCTTTTCCAGCCCGTTCCGAAGCAGTACCCAGAAGAACCAGAGGAAGCAGGAGGAGAAGAAGGCAGAGCCGAGCTCGGTTTTCGAGTCCAACTCGTGTTCGTCGCCTAAACACAAAGGTGAATTAATGAGCTCTTTATGGTCCCTGCTGAAAGCCGCTCTGTCTGCTCTCTATAACCTGGACTCTTCCTGTCTTCATCGCCTTCACCTCCACGGTTCTGGTTCTTCTCCTTTTCCTTGCTTCTCATTTCAAACCCATTTTCTCCAGACGAAGCCGTGACCAGCCCGACCACTGACAGGTCCTCAGTGGCTAAAAAGCGTTTTACTTTGCAGGGTTTCAGCAATCTGAAGAGTCCCAAAGGTAACGAAAGAAAACGGGAATGAGTTGAAGTGGTTTAGAGCGGAATCTGTTCGGTTTTTAACATTTGAAGTAATTAAAAATAAAAATTATGACATTAAGTTTGAATACATTTTTAATGATTTAACCCCTCAGCTTTTCTTTTAGATGTACTCTGCCCCCTGGTGGTCAAATCAAAGAATTTTTTCTGTAATTTTTAACAAAATTGCATTTTTTTACCAAGAAAATAATTAATATTTCTTCTTAAATCAAAAACGGGTTAAGACTGGTTATGATTTTTTTTCTTGCTCTTGCTTCCTCCCTGACCTCTCTTTATTTCCCCTCTGTCTTTGCTCAGCTCTGAGCCCTGAGCATAACTCCAAACGCCACTTGGTCAAAAGTGACCCCACGCCTTTTGGGTTCAAAGGTATATTTTGGGACTTTTCACTTTAGAGGCCATCTTTCACTCCCTCCTCATTAGAGTCTCATATCATCATTTTTTTTTTTAATTTACTGGCATCTTGTATAAAAAGTGGTCAATCCATCCTTATAATCTGTGTATTGTCCCTCTCATTTAGCAATTTTAGCTTGTTTAATGTGTAGAGAGACAGATTATCTGCATGACATGCTGTATTTTTCCATTAATGGGCACATTTAAAGCCAAATACCCATGCAGATATTCTGTTACCCTGCAGCTTCCATGTCACCTGTGAGTTTCTTATTTTTATTATTATATTTGTGTGAATTATTTGTCCTTTTTATTTAATTTCTGTGAATTCTAATGTCTAATGTGCAATCTCAGTTCAATCTACATCCAAAAAAGAAGCAGAAAAGGCTCCTAAACCCCCTAAATAAAGCTTAACTAGTCACTGAGCAGCTGTAGCGGTTTGTCCACACATCTGGCCTGCTGTCATTGATTCGCTGGAGGTTTCTTCCCCTCTAGAACGGCCTCAACACATCGCTCTGAGCAGAGTCAAATGGATGAGTACCTCTAGTCTGTTACAGAGCAGGAGGCAAGGTAACCGAGCTGCTCCCAGGCTCGGACACTCTGAGTGTCTTTCTGTTCTCGAGTGATTTTTTTTTTTTAATCTGGAGGTGAAGTTAGCAAAATATCAAGCTTCCAGGTCATTTCAGCCATAAAGTTTTAATTTGAGGCTAAATGATAAGCCTGCTTCACCACAAATCAATATTTTTCTTCCACTTTTGGGTGTTTTTGGTTGTCGTGATTCCCTCCATTAGCTCGGTTTGTTTCCTGGCTGATCTTTACTGTAAGTCTTTTCTGGGAGTTTGGGCTGATTTGATGTATTTTTTGTGTGTAACTGATCAATTAGTCATGTTATGATAGAAGATGTTTTGCAGTTTTCTGCTCCTAAAGGGAGATTTATGTGGAATTGTTTTGTTAAACATCATTTAAATTATTTTTTCCACACAGGCTGGAACAAAGCGTCCCTGTCAGTGGATTCAGTGGATGCCTCAGAGGAGAACGATGGCTACTCCAGCGGTGAGGACCCCATGAACTCCGACACAGAGGACGAAGTTGTCAAGAAGCTGGTTAGTTTTTAAAAAATTTTTTACATATGATATCAAGTTTACTGTCAAATCTGGCAATGAATATTCTTTTGTTTTATCCTCAAAGGCTCCAGGAAAGTACACTGTGGTAGCAGACTGCGAGAAGGCGGGTCCTCAGGAGCTGTCTGTCAAGAGTGGAGACGTAGTCCAGCTAATCAGAGAAGGAGAGGAGGGACAATGGTAAAAATTAGCCTCATTTTACCCAAAAAAATGATGTATTTACGTCAAATTAAGTGATTTTGATGTTATTGCAGAAATGTGGAAAGAACCTAAAACACTTTTTGATACCTTTTTGAAACAGATATACACAACATGAAGGATTAATTAGTGTTTTAAATGTTGAACAGCCTGAAATCAAATTTAAAAAAAGTTCAATAAAAACAAATGGGAGGAATATTTTGAGTTTTCAAAACACTAAATGGGTGAAAAAAATGATATTTTTATCTAATATGCTCCTCAAAAAAGATGAGGAAGACTGCATAATTCTATTAGCCCTTTATAGGGCAAGTGACCATATTTCATGTGCTTGTCCTTTAAATTTTAATTTGCAGCGTAAACCTAAAACTTTTACAATTTTTTAAAGTAAAGAAAGCCAAAAAAAAAAGTAACAATGATCTTTTTTAAACTATAAAGCGCAATCATTAAAAAGTAAACTAATTAACTGTTTTTATTAATTAAAGAACCTCTTTGAGGGAGGTGAGAAGTTTGAGGATCCATCCGTAGCCCCGTTATGGTTCCTGAAATATATTGCAACTTAATTCAAAAGTAACTTCAAACAGCAAAACGGCTGTTCTGTTATACAGAAGGAAACCAAATCTTCATATGTTGTTCCTATTTACAAACAGGCTAGCATTAACATTGTAGCTCAAGCTAGTCGCTACAGCAAGTTTAAAAATAAGCATCTTAAAACTCCCATGAACCATTGCTTAAAATTAAAGCTGTGACTCCAGTTGATGATATTTCTGCGCACGTTATAAAAGTATCATCCATCCATCATGATTGCATCAGGAACCCTGGATGGCTGGCTGCAGGCGGTGCCTGTGAGCTCCTAGCCGCGGCCCCCCAGGGGCTCTAGCGCGGCGACTGCCGGGGGGCCCACGTGGGGTGAGCCTCTGCGCCCTCTGGGGGAGAGTTTAGCGACTGCCCTGACGGCGATCTCCCTGGGGTGTCCGTGCCCTGGGTGACCTCTGGACGTCTGGGGCCTGGACCTCCTTCGCGTCCTTCGTGGGCCTTGGGGACGGGTCTGTGGCTCCTCGAACTTATTATTGAATGTTTTAATAGAGAAACCTTACATAAACAAGCGCGCATGTATACACACAGGTGATCACAAGGTGCTCACATAAAGACGGACTCAGGTGTTTTCAGACACATTGTGGTTGACACTGAACTCTCTTGAACTGGTGTATACGTATACATTTGAAGAATATCACAACTGTTGTGTATTCATATGCTGTTTGTTGCTGTTGTATCTTTTCTCCCTGTTTTGTTTGTTTGTGCTTTATTTACAGGTCTAGAAGTGGACTCTTCACGTCTCTTGTTCTCTTCTTTTTCTGTTTACTTTCTCCCCCATCCCTCTTTCTGTACCCTTCCCTTCACTTTCAGGCTCCGTGTCCAATCAACCATAAAAACATTCTAATAAAGATTTTGGGGGTTATATTTAAACAAAAATCAGGAGGAGTTTTATAGCAGTGGCTGTAACCTCTCACCTGAAACAGCAACACTGTTGGGCTTGTTTTGGCACTCAGACATTATTCTGTTTGCTCCACAGCCGGACAGGACACGGGGTTAAAAAAAAAAAAAAAAAAAAAGGAACATAGTAGTGATACTGTTCTTTTTATTTAGTTTATTCCCGAACTTCTCCATAAGGGGGTGTTCTCAATGCTAGGGTGTCTTTTAGGTGGTGAGAAGGAATTGCAAGATTGTAAAGATGCAAAAACCTTTATTTTTCCAATTATTTTGTGGGTGTTTGGGAAGCAGACAAAACAGCAAACCTAAGAATTATTGTCTTTTTTGTGCTTGAATCGCTGTAAAAGCAAAAGTTCTCCTTTTATAATAATAATAAGTGTCTTGTTGCTGTTGAGTGAAGTGTGTTTTTTATCATTTGCAGGTTTGTGAAGAACCTTCGGAGCGGTAAAGAAGGCTGGGTGGCAGCAGCAAACCTCCTCAGCCTCATCTCAGAGTCCAAGTCATCGCAGTCCCTCAGCAGCTCAGGTGTGTCACATGAATTAGCATTTACAGTTGTTAAAATTTGAATGTATATGTGGGAACATCTGGATGAGTTGTTTGTGTGTTCGTCCTGCAGATGGCAGCGTCTCCGGGAACCTCAGCACTTCCTCCAGCTGCAGTGAGACCTACACCAGCTTCTCCGACATCAAACCCTGACCCCTCCCGTCTCCATTCATCAACCACTTCCTGGTGGGATCATCCAGCCAACCCTGACAGGAGAACAAATCAGTGTTTTTTTTATTTAATCAACTTTTATTACTGAAAATCAAAAAAATATCTCATCACCTCCTGTCAGACCGGCTTTAAAACTCCTAAAAGGCTAAGCGTCTTTGGTCTTAATTTACTGAACAGCTGTTCAGTGCCATATTATGATTATGTAGCATCTAAAAAAAATGGACAATTTGAAGAACATCTGCACTAAATACAGCCCTGCTGGAGCCGACCCTGTTCCCGTCAGGTCGAGGACATGCCAGCGTAGTGACAGATTCTTCTTCAGAGCTTGCACAGATACTATCAAACAGGTATTTCACGTAATATAACGGCTTTAGTGTCAGACGCTAAACGTACACTGTGAAAAGTGGCAGGTGGCTGCAACTAGAATAATGCTGTCAGTTCGTCTCAGAGACGGAGAGTCACCTACACAGGGGTCGCACATCTTGCACTTCTCAGTTTAAACAGAAAACGGCAGCTTGGACATCTTTTGAAGCTCCTAATAAGGAAGTTCACCTCTGAACTGCATTAACCTCTCAGGAAACCCTAGAAGTTGCGTCAGCAGGCAGGTATGACTGCATACCTGCACGTGTCAACTAAATGTGTGCACATTCTTGCCTGTGTGTGTGTGTGTGCGCATGCATCATCATGGTCACACAAGTCGTTTCCCAGCTTTTGTTAGACAGGAACTCTTCCAATTTGGTCACAAATCTCAATTTTCTGCTTTTTGTTTGTTTGTTTGAGTTTTTTTACGTCATTGTCCTCACCTATATTTGCACAAAACAAAGCTTTGTCCTCCTCTTTTTGCTCCCAGCCCAATTCAGGCATGTGACAGTGCCACTTTTATCCTAACCAGGGCCCAGACCTGCTCGACGTGTTGCACCTAAATCCTGAGAGCTGAAGAACTGAAATGTAGCAGATCACAATCGAGTCTGAAAAATGTAATAAAAGTCTGACTTTTTTGTGGGAATTACAGAGAAAATCGTGATAAAACCCCTCTTTACACACACACAAAGAGGAACATGTGCTGTTAAACACTGAATTTATATCCTGGGATTTCTACTGTATGCACAAGGTGCTGTAAACTACATTCTTCCTTTTTTTTTTATTAGCAGGGCCCTGTTGAACCCCACCCGTTTATTGGACCTGCTCGTGAAGAAAAAGATAGAAACTACTTTACAGGCCTTTCAGTGTCAAACTGTGAGGCTGGCCTTATGTGTTGATAAGTGTAACAATTCTATAGATGTCACCTTTATACCTCATGCTGTTTTTCCTCAAAAGCACGTATATTGTGTGTTTGTCCCAGTCTTAAAACCTCCAGAACAATAAAAATATTGTTTTTTTTTAATTATAAAAGTTTATTTTCTGCCCTTTTAACAAAGCTGACACGGGCACTAAACTCGTCAGTGTTCGATCACGGTCACACAAAAACGGAATTGTTTGTATTTTTTGACACCGAGGCTGAAGAGATGTGAGAGGGTTCTATTTTTTAAGTTTCTGTTTATGCAGCACATTGCAGCAACCACTGTCTTTATTTTCTTATTGTATATCTACTGAGTATGATGGTGAAATAAAGATGTTATTATGAGACATATCTGTATATTTGTACATATGTATTCTGACTTGTATGTAAAATGAAAGCAGCTTTAATAAAGATGGTTTCCTCTATGAGATCGCAGTTTTTATTGTTGCAGTTAAATGTATTTTTGAAAATCAGTTTAATTGGTCTATTTTTTATGAATGTAATGGTAATAGAATTATATTGTTGTAAATCACGTGATGTCTTGCCTCCAATGGGCGTTTTCAGTTCAGAAAGTCATGAGTTGGCCTGGGCCGCGTTCGAATTAGTTTTTCATTCAACCTTTACATCTTTTGTTTGCTTTTCTTTTGCCCTCTAATTGATTAAATCGCAAACAACCTATCAACGAAGTCATTGTCAACGTACATGTAGTAATTTAAAAAAAAATGTGTGCTTATTTAAGGACACGCACTGCAGTAATGCACCAGTAAAGGTGGTAAGGAAGGTTAAAAGTGAGAGGATGTGAACGAGATTCAGCCGCGGCTGGAAAGATACAGATTTAACAAGCTAGCAAAGATGAGCCTGATTGTAACCGGAAGTTGCGTATTTTGCCCTGAAAATAAAAAACATCCAGGCGAAAGCCTAAGAACGTCAGAGTGGATTAATTTTCATTTGATATAATAACTTAATTCAGATTCTTTATCGTCTTAGAAGTTTATTTGTATTTACAACATTGTGTCTCCCTTTTCCTCTGCTAAAACAACTCCACTACTTTTAATGTGAAAGTCAGTACCGGAAGTGTTGTTAAAACCTATTTGCGCTAACTTTCAGACTGCTGGAGAGCGAACAGATGGAATTCTACACTCCCTTCTTAACAGATTCCTCACATTTTAAATTGTATCGCACACATTTTTAGCCGACGTCGTTGCCAACAAACACCCCTGGCGTGAAAACAGACGCCTAACTGGGAGGCTTGGCAGCGCAATAACCCGGGGCAGGAGCGGTCAAGACGTTTAGAGACACCAAACATCTTCTCTCTGTAAGTATAATATCTAGCTAATACTGTCGAACAGCAATAGCTCGCAGTTAACCTTATGGTACGATATCGCTGCCCTTGGTATATTTTGTAACTTCACTTAGGGTTGAAATGTCTGTAACCGTGACACATGGGACCCCCTAATGTCCCTCCCTGCAGTTGTTTCAGCAATGATGCAGACAGCTGTGGTTAGCTTTGAAAATCTGTCAAACAAAAACGGAGTTTGGCTGGAGGCGACAGGGGTGTAGCCTTGTTAAATCACATTGTCTCGGATTGTTAATGCGGCATAATGCGCTTTTCACTCCCGTCTGCCGTATTAGCTCCAATTCCTCAAAATAAGGTGGGATATTTAACTCTTAAGTATCGCATATACCGAGTGTGTATTTTGTTTTTGTTTTTCTCGCTCTCTCTACTCATAGTTTAAACAAGTAGCATCAGGCTAGCCTGAAGAAAAATATCCACTTCCGGTAGTGTTTTTCATAATAAAACTACCCCAAAGCCTTAATTTATCTCACAACGGTTTAAATGGCTTTTTTGTGTAAAATGGTAAACTAAATGCTAACTTTATTTGGATACAAATAAGCTTTATGTTTAAATTAATGTCTGCTATAAATAGCAGATGTGTAATTGCAGAAATATATATGTAAAACATTTAAACACGTAATAGTCTGACCTTATGCACCTTTGTTGACCTTTTGAAGACTAAGCAGTTATTTGTGAAATTGGGGAACAAGTCCATTGTTAGTTGAATTTAATTAATAGTCAATTTATGTTGTTGGAAATCCTGATAAAGTACTGTTAACACAAAAATAACAATAGAAATTATTAAAGATCATTGTGTACCCTTTTTTTGTTGGCTGTGAATTTAATGGAAATTTAGAAGTTTGGCCTCTGAACAGCATCAACTTTCACAAAATCTGGTTTTGAAGGCCAATACTACTTTCTAAAAATTATGATTCAGAAAGTAAAACCTTCCATATGGATCTGTCATTGTCTGTATGAATCAGTACTTAATGAGTTCACAGATCAGGAAAAAAATACTTCTTTTTATTAATGCTGTTTCGCCATGGTGCATTCATGGACCAAAATAAGCTCAGATTTTTGAGTTTCAAATTGACAGATATTTTTTAACAGTAAAAAAAAAAAACATGACTCAGGAGTATGCTTTTATTTTGAAAGTAAAGCTACATTTCAGCTAGTGTTCCTGTGGCTAACTCTGTTTGCCTTGATATATACAGACAAACCTGAAGTGGACACAGTGGACTTCATATCCTGTCTCTATAGGCCTGTTTGACTCTGCTTCAGGAAATTAACTGTACTGACCTCAACCATAACAGACTGTTAGCAGGCAGAATTGCTCTTTTAATACCCATCCTTCTAATGAAGTCATCTTTTTATTATCATTTTTAATAACATTTACGTCATGACGTTAAAATCTCTTGGCAAAACATTTTCTCCTTCATGATTTTGTCTAACTTGACTTGAAATTACAAATAAAATCTTTATTTACTCACATAAAATGAATTTAAAATAAAGTTTGCAAGCACCTAGGACATTTTTAAAGAGCTTTGTGGTATTCATCGTCATTTATTTGCTATATTTTATTCTGACAGTAGTTTATAGCTACAGTAGGAATTCTGACAAAAGATTTTTCATTAACTTTTCTGCTTATGTTGTAAAATGCAGCCCATTAATAGTGAGTTTTTACATTTTAAGTGATTATTTTTTGCGTGAGTTCACAAGCGGCTGCTTTACATCCTGATGGTACCCCAGATCCCTCTATGAGCCTGTAGTGTAGCTCCTGCTGCCGCTCTTGAATGGTACGTGTGACAGCTCACAGCTTCAGCATCTCTCCTTTCTTAAATCATTGTCTGGCTGCTCTGGAATGTCATATTTTAGTCATCAGAGCCTCCCACTTAGTACTGCTTTAGTCGGTTTTCTGATTCTACAAAAGGTGTTTGATCAGGGCAAAGCCGAGAAAGACTGCCAGACTCGCGCTGAGTACACTGACTAATGTGCTGATTTAAAAAAACAAAAAGTGAGGGGAAACTTTTAGTTTTCTGTTTTTTATATAGATCCCATAATTAGATTTATGGTATTTAAAAGAAATCTGTTTATGGTACGAACGTTTCTTTGTTTTGTTTTCTACTCCACTACTTTAGCGTAAAATGACATTTCTGTGATTATTTTTGAATTAAAGACTTATTTTCAGTTCAAACATAAAATGGTTATGATTATACTCTGACTTGCCCCAAGACGAATAGAAAATTATTTCATTAGGTTAGGAAGAAATTGTATTATTAATACATACCATGTGAAACAAATGGACATTATAGCATGTGATATGAATTGAACTAGAATTTGAATATAATCAAATAATAAAGTGATTCCTTGTTTTTTAAGGACACTTGTCAAACTCACCAGAGTTGAAGAATGTCTTGTTTTTCATTTTTACTAGTAGATAAACATATTTTTTATGTTTATGATCACATGCTGATACGAGTATTTATTTTTCAGTTACACTGTAGTTGATTTAACAAGTTTGTCTTATTGTTGGATTAGTTTTTTTTTTAGCAGAAAAGATTTGGATTTTTCAATTTGGTTTAATTTTATATTTTATTTTTGACTCCAAACAATCTCAAAAACATTTATTTGTGAATTATTTATTTATAAAAACAGTTGTTGTCGGTCTGCTTTTTACTTGTGCTCTTATTTTGTTATGGTTACTAAAGGACCCCCTAAACTCATGTGTGTTTTGTAGTGTTTTAATAAATAAAAAATACAAAAAAAGGTCAAAACACAAAGGTGAGGTGTGACTTACATCAGGAAATATGTTCTAAATAGGAAATAAGTTCTATTTCTGAACAACGCTTCTGAAAAAAAAAAGCACATGTTCTCCCAGCTTGGACATCCAGGCTTCCGTAGAAGCTCTTTTCTAGTTTTATAGCAATGCGGTCTGTCCACTGATTAGCTGGTGGCTACATCTGTTTTAAACAAATGTCTAAAAGTTCCAAAAATATTAGATTTTTATCCTATAAAAGCCTGATAATAAGCGTTTTTATGGTATTGTAGTATTATAAAAGTAATAATCACCTGCTGATGTAAATCGGTATCAACCAGTCTGCTTAAAATGTCAACTATATGATATTTTAGGCTTTTTATAATCAGAAAATTTCTGCTGTCAAAAGGTTGTGCTTTCAACACAAACTATTGGTGATTAAAGTATATATTCATGAAGTTAATCTTTCCAAATTTGAACTATATAAGGATGGGAGGCTTTAGTAAAATGAACAAAGATCATAATACACAATGTAGCACTTGATGCTCTTATTTAGTGTGTTTTCAGCTGAGACATAAATTCAGTGTAGTTTCAAAAGACTAAAATTCAAAGAAAAATGCTGAGTTTATATTAACATTACTGAGGTCTAATCTTGTATTAAATCAAATTAAGAGTAACATTATTTTCCATAACTTTTTCACTTGCTTCCATCAACATTTGCTGATATATCTGTGTGTGTTCAGGCCTCAGATTAATCTCTTTACATAACATTTAATTTTAAAAGGAGAAAATGAAGGTTTCACAGTAACCAGCTGATTAAGCTTTCAAGGATTCAGAAACCTGTTATCCGGTAATTAAAACCGGCCTTTTGGACCTCGTTCTTTAATAATTACAAACAAGGTCAGGACTGGTTATGGTCTTAGATTAGGAAAGAAGGAAAGCACGTGCCTCGTGGGTTTTAAATACTTCCTCGTCATCGGCTTCTGACAAATATTGACAGAACAGAAATGGTGACGTGAAGTAAAACAGGAGGAGCCTTGTTTTGTTTTTCCTCCTTTTCCTGGATAGCGTTCTCTAAGCGAATTGACTCAAAAAATCTGAACATTACAGCTAAAATGATGACAAAGACACAGGCTAGAGGGAGTTATTTATTTATCCCCGAAGGCAAATTACAGGAAAGGTAATTAGCTTCAAAGAAAATGTAGCAGCAGGACATTTTTCACATGAAAAGCCCTTTTCAGTGTGTAAATCAAGTTCAGCTTGACCTTTCAGAGACAGCTACAGAAAAATATGTTCACACTGGTTGCTGCTCCTCAGTACATTTAGGCTTTTCTTAAAAACATATTCCTCAATTAGAAGCAGAAGAGAGATATTTATAACCTGATAATCAGACGTTCATGCTGAAACTGAAGATCCTTGTTGAGATTCTTGGTCAGGTGAAACCCTTGTGATTCTAATTTGAGATGTTTTGCTGCTGTTAAACTGCAGTTTGTCTAAAAAGATACTAAAAGAAGGAGTGAATGGGTGGATAGAAATGAAGGGGGGGAGGGTTTATGCCCTTTTACATTCCCAGATGAGGATTAACAGTCACAAGTTGTTCCTGACCTGACCTGGATTGTGAAGGCTTCCTTTTGGGTCGTTTAATTTGTTCATGAACTCAGAAAAGTACTTTGCTTGAACTCAGCAATCACAGACAGTGATAAATACACCAATTTTTTAACCTCAAATTACCTTTGACCATGTAATTAATGCAACCTGACTGAATAGCTTTTAATCTGGGCTCAGTTTAAACAGATCTGAATGAGAATGTTGCAAAAACACATCAAAGCACAAACAAATCTGTTTATTTAGTTGTTTCTTCATGCTGAGCGGTGATTCAGTTACTGAAATATTCAATGTGATTCACATGAAGTTTAGTCAGATAGATTTTAAAGACATCATTCATGAGCATAACAACATTTTGTTTGGTAGCTCTCAGCTTTAATGGCACCAAATTCTAAGACCAGCACAAAAATCCAAGAAGAAAAGTAAAATATCTCTCAAAACAAATCCACGGTAATAGTTCATCTTTGCTAAAATATATAAAAGACTAAATTTATAACCTTTTAAAACAAAATAAGCATGAAAACAATATGAGAACATGTACAAAACTACCAGTATAGGTTAGGATTTACAAATAAAGCACGTGGGGTACCTCAAGGATCAGTGTTGGGACCAAAATTGTTTATTATACATAAATGATATTGGCAGAGTATCAAAGGCAGTAAATTTAACAATATTTTCAGATGATACAAATATTTTTTATTATAGTATAAAATTGCAACAGGTTTTGGAAGTAATCACAAGGGAATTAAAACTAATAGAGAGATGGCTGGATAAAAATAAACTCTTATTGAATTTAGAGGAAACAAAAATGTTTTTGTTAACTACAGGAGGAATATAGAAGTAGATATATTTATAGATAATGGGAATATAGAATATGTCTGTGTGATTCTATATACAGGTGCTGGTCATAAAATTTGAATATCATGAAAAAGTTGATTTATTTAAGTAATTCCATTCAAAAAGTGAAACTTGTATATTCTATTCATTCATTACACACAGACTGATATATTTCAAATGTTTATTTCCTTTAATTTTGATGATTATAACTGACAACTAATGAAAATCCCTAATTCAGTATCTCAGAAAACTAGAATATTAATTAAGACCTATGCAAAAAAAAAACAAAAAAGATTATTAGGTTAGGTTAAATAATAGAACAGCCTAATAGAAGAATTAAAATAAAGTAACATAAATCAGTTTAAAATAAGATCTATAAAACAATATTTTAATGAAATATAAGGAGGAAGAACACAGTTTAGGACACGCCCATATCAGTCTGTCTTCTATCTCGACACCTCGCTCCAATCTTCATCCGTGAGCCGGGGCCTCACAGTAGCAGCAGGAGAAGCTCCAACCCAGCACGGCCTTGTCGATTAACGACAGATCCTTCCGACTGATCTAGCACTTGTTACCGTCTGGGTAATTTTTTAGCGGCCAGGAAATGAATAGGCCACAGAGACGATGCTTATTAAACTTGATTAAGGCGACCAATAAAAGCCTCCTCTTATATTTGTTGTTCTCTACCCATAACTTTTAGCCTTTTGTGTCGACGAAGAACCATCACTCATAAACTGATGTCCACAACTTCAACTTTTTGTCTTTGCGGATACTTTATTGCTAAGCGTTCAGCAGGGGAAAACAGCGTTGATTAATATAACACACCAGATTATCTCTCAGATTACATCACGCGGTAACTACAGCAGCAATCTAATAAGCAGATATAAACCGTCATAACTCACTCACCCTACCCACCCTGAGTGCCATAGTCCCAGATTCAAAGGGTGTGTATGAGCTGTAGGACTAATGTTCCAATGAAGAAAAGCCAAATTATAATCCAATTGGGGGGGAAACTCAAGTTAATCCTTTTTTTGTGGTGACGATGAAGAAAAGGGAAAGTCCTCCATGATCAGGGAAGGGTTTCCCCCCCTTCTGCTGTCCCGGAACCACCCCCTTAGGCCTTCACCAACGATGATCGAGGTCTCCGCAATAAGCTGGATTTAGGTGGAACGTCCTCAGTGCTCTAAATCTCAGCTGATGTCTTAGAGAGGAGACAGGCCTAGTCCATCAGCGCCATCCTCATACCGTCCAGTCGAGAGCCGAGGAGGAACGAAGTCAGTCCAGCTCTTTTATACACACACCAGTGAGGCAGCACAAACATCCTGTTCAGCTGGGGGCGTAGACAACTCAGGGTGGGGTCCATTATCCCTCACTAACATTGTTACATTTCAAATAACATCTTTCATATCCTCACATGATTACATTTCAATTAATATGTTTTACATGAATCATTTCACTAGATTGTTAAATACTGTTCCAGATGCTCATCCTCTCTGTTACTTTCCTCAGCAAGTGACCTTTGACCTCCTAGGGGGACCTCGGTCCCGCTGCAACTGGCAGCACTCGGCTCTTCTCCTTTTCTCAGCCAGGCTGAGTTAGAGACCCGTGGTCTCTGCTTCACTTCCTGTCAAAAGCATCCGGTTCTGCTCCAGGAGAGACTACAGCACAAGGGGCCTTCGTAACTTTGGAGTCTGGATTATATGAAACAGTATCATAACGCACCAATGTTAAGGGCAGATCATTTCCAAGCTTAAAGATAGATTACTTAATACCACCCAAATCATTAGGATTGGTTAAAACAATTTAAACTATTCATTTCCCAGTGTCTCAACTCACCTACTCATTGTTAACTACTCTCATAACATCCCATTAATATACTTCAGCTGATATGTTTTACATATTATAGGTTCAGGATGTTTCTATTACTTCAGGCTGTCACATATTGCTTCACAGGGCCATCCTTTCTGCTAATCTCCGCAGCGAGTGACCCTTGACCTGAGGGAGAACCCGAGCCGACTCCGGCGGATCATGGTCCCCTCAGCTCACGGCTCACTTCTCAGTCAGGCTTGGCTCCTTCACTTCCTGACTTCTTAGTCAAGCTTCAACTGCCTGCTTAGACAATAGGCTCGAGTTTCCTGTTCTTACTCACACACACTTCAGGAGCAGCAGCAGGCCTGCGTAAGTGCCTTAGATTGGCCCCAGGAAACAACATGAAAACAGCAGTTTCAACACACCAAACTTGGAAAAGAGATTACTTCTTATCTCATTAAACAGTTAAGTCAATTAAAGTAGTTTAGATTATTCATTAATCATCATATTAATTCACCTATCTGTTGTCACTCACTTGGAATGTGGCTTCTAGTTCAGTAATGATCATCTTATCGTTACATTATCATATGGCACACGACACAGAGTATACTTTGTTAACAATTACAATGCTCTATGCAATTAATAAGCGTTCATACTGTAGGTTGGAGGATGTGGCTCCAGGAAACATCGTAAACCACAGGCAGGAAGCAGCCTCTTCTAATACTAGGCTCAGGCATGCCACGGCAGTGGCTGCGGTAGCAGGACTCAGACTGACCCGGGTCAAGGCCTCAGGTCAGGCCTGGGTGTGCGAGGGGACTTCAGAATTCTCGACACTCCCTCCATGAAGTCCCGGAAACACCCAGACCCTCAGTCAATGGTGAAAGAGGCATGTAGAGGACCTGCTGAAGGCTTGTGAAACAGGAGGCTGCTGGCCAAGCAACCTGCGCCCATCGGCCACAGCCAAGGGGCTCCTGGCATGCTTCCTCGAGCTGGCAGCTTTCCCACCACCTGAGCATGATGCAGATTTCTCAGATTTCGGCGTCAACTTTGCAACAGGAGGAGACAACGGCCCGATTGAAGGGGCCGGCACTGGCCCAGCAGCCACGTCATCCGTGTCCTGGCCAATCCCCACATCCATGGGGGGGGGGGGTCACCCGAACCACCAGCATCCAGCAGGGCTCTAGGAGTCGGAGGTCGAGAGGGCTCCTTTGGTGAACTCTCTTCAGCAAACGGCAGCTCAGGTGGGGACGTAGCCCTAGAAGGCGAGACCATGTCGTAGGAAGTCGGAACCAAAACAGGCCGCACACGCTCAGTGCGGCCTCCCTGTCCATCAGCCGATGTTCCAGAAGGGGTTTGCCTCCCATGCCTCATAGCCACCACCGACTCTGCACGTTCCAATGTCGGTGTGCCACAGTCAGGTGTATAGACAGGTTTCCGCTCTCCCTAGGCCCTCGAGCGACGCGGGGCATTGCGACATGCAGACATGAAGACACAGATTCCATCCAGCAGGTGCCATGATGAAACAAAACTATTATCCGGGTAGCTCCAGAGCCGGATGTATACAGGGTAGTACCGTTAGAATAGCAGGTCCGCTGTGCAGGAAGATCAAGGAGGTTGTTCCAAACATACAGAGCCTCCAACTCTACCCGTAGTCTGCTTGCGATTGGCACAGATGGGGGACAGGGGTTGGGCCCCGGACAGAAAAGGCCAGATGGACCCTGTGCGTGGTGAACATCCACAAAGCATGTGCCGCACCATAAGGTCTCCAGCCTGGCCCGACACTGTTCTGCTGTCCGCTTGAATCTTTCAGCTGCATCCTGTGAAACTTCTTTATAAACTCTTTCATTTTTTTCCGATCCATCTAGCTCGTCCTGAACGCAGCTGATCGCTGAATGTTTGGAGCTCTGAAAGTGATCAAACCTGGTGCTACTTGCTAGCATTTTATCACTTCCGTGTACAACAACAGTTGAATCTCTGCCGACAGACCCGTCTCCTCGTGGTCCTGTAACGCTGGACTCGCAGACCGCGGCTCGACCGGCTGGGTCCAGCTTCTCACTATAGTAATAATAAAATAACGGCACTCCGGGGTTTGTTTTGCTTGTCACAAGCAGTGATTAGCGGACTGTGTTGTTTTAACGCCACAGCTCACCCTAACTGTATCGCTTCATTCTCCTATGGACCCACAGCTGAGGAGGACCGTTCATGGACCATGAATGGAGCGGTACGGATCGGTTGTATGGACCGGTTTTACAATGGAAACGAACAAAATAGCTATCCGACCCGTACCAAACCCTGCGATAGAAACATGGCTTTAGATTATTAGCATAACAGTGCATTTGCCAGGGCTGAGGACTGAGAATCCGCTCAGTCCTCCACAAAGGATCAGTCCAGATCTCTTACTCCCTGGAATAAACACTGGCCACGTACTGATACTGAGCCCAATAATTGTTAGTCTGGGACAGACAAGGCAGGACCCAGGACTCCATCTCAGCTTGTTGAAATCCCCACCAAGTGCGAGAGTCATCTCTGGCCTGGGACCCCCTCCAAGCCTGGAGGACTCCTTTTGCCATTTTCTCAAGCTGTAGAGAGGTGCAGTCATATCTCCATTTGGACATGACTGAGATCTCAGTCTCCTACAGAGAACAGCGCGGCGATGTTTCAACACTTGTCCACTCAGAATCGTTCAGGCTCCTGAAGATCCTGGCTGCCACGCACTCATCAATCTTATTGAATGCATCTTTGGGCACGTATCTTGTTGTTCTAAAGAATACTTTCGCCTTTCTTCGTAAGAAAGAAATCATCATCATCACCTTTATTTATATAGCCCCTTACAGGCATGAGGCATGCCACCAAAGTGCTGCACAGTAACACATTAAAACTGATAAAATCCACAAAGACAATAAAAACGGACATATAAAAACAAAAAAAATAATGTAAAAGATCAATGATGGATAGTTTATTCTGGGGTTTTTTGGTCTAAAATCAAAGGTTTTTGAAATGTACAGCATGCATAACTGAGATTTGCCATTTTTGGATGTTGATTCATTCTAAATTGATTTGCTAAACTATTATACCACAGAGAGTTTAACATTGTGTGGTTGTCAAACTAGAATCGATGTAGACTAATATTAACATGTTTAGGATCAGAATCAAAGAAATAGTTTTAAAACATAAAAACAGTAGTTTAGAACACGTGAATCTTAATTTATTTTATTTTATTTTAATGTATTTGAATGTAAGTTTAACATTTTTAGCTTGGATACCTGATAAGTCACATGAACAAAAACTTTGAGAGACAGCGCTGCTATAAAAGTAGAGAAGAGCTGCTACAGGAGCCAGGATGTCCAAACAGGAAGTCTGTGTTAAAATGTGTGTTTTTTAAGGAATGTTGATGCTTTGAAACATGTCAGCAGAAACCAGTTCTTTCTCATTTCAACATTCATCTCAGATGTATTCATTCAAGGTTGTTTGTGCAAAAAAATTGAATTATTATCCTTGTGTGTGTGTTTGTGTTTCACAGGCCCAAGGCTTTTGTGTAGTTCTTCAACATGCCACTGTTTGGTAAATCCCACAAGAGTCCCGCAGACATCGTCAAGACCCTGAAGGACAACCTGGCCATCCTGGTCAAACATGATAAGAAGACAGACAGGGTAGGTGGGAAAAGTGTCTTCAGGTGTGTGTGGGTGTGTAAATTCCCGGACATCCAGGGGGCCCTGAAGGTGACAGGACTCTGTGAAGTCAGAGTTTGGAACAGCCTGGTCCTGTCACCTCCTGACACGTCGCTGTCAAGGCACGAACCTTTCATCTCCATGTTAACGTTCCTCTCCTCAGGCGTCCGATGAGGTGTCGAAGTGCTTGGTGTCGATGAAGGAGATTCTGTACGGGAGCAACGATAAGGAGCCTCACACTGAGACCGTGGCCCAGTTAGCCCAGGAGCTGTACAACAGCGGCCTGCTGATATCTCTGGTAGAAAACCTGCAGGTTATAGACTTCGAGGTGAGGAGAAACACTTAACGCAGCTTCATGACAGAGTAGGAAAATGAAACCGCAGAATTTAACAGTTCGGTTTTGTGTTTCCAGGGTAAAAAAGACGTGTGTCAGATCTTTAACAACATCCTGAGGAGGCAGATCGGGACGAGGAGCCCCACTGTTGAATACTTCTGCTCCCACCAAGAGGTTCTGTTCATTCTGCTGAAAGGGTGAGACGAACGCACACTTCACACACGGGTAACGGTGTATTCGTGAGTAACCGATTAGTCTCTGTGCAGGTACGAGACGCCCCAGGTGGCTCTGAACTGCGGGATCATGCTGAGGGAATGCATCCGCCATGAGCCGCTCGCCAAGATAGTCCTCCACTCTGAAGATTTCCACAACTTCTTCAACTATGTGGAGATGTCTACTTTCGACATCGCCTCCGACGCCTTCGCTACCTTTAAGGTTTTTAATTAAATCTGTTGCTTCCAATTAGGCAACTCTGTTTTTAGACAGAACTAGAATTCAAAAGCAAATTAGATTTATAAAAAAGTATTCTGTTAGTTTTTGAGATAAATCAATATCAGCAGGTTGCATCTTTACAAAAATCGGAAATTGGTATCAGCCCTCAAAACCAGAATCGGTACATCTGTAAATGACCCCTAATACAACATTTTAGCATGTTTAAAGATACATTTAAGCCCCTAAATATCTTTAACTTCCTGCTGTATTATTAGTTTTCTTATCTGAGATCTGTTTCCGTTCACAGGATCTTCTTACGAGACACAAAATGCTCGTGGCTGAGTACCTGGAACAGAACTACGATGCTGTGAGTGACCTGACTTACAAACACACACTGATCACCTCATCATTGATTTGGAAGCTCAAATGTAAAGAAAGATCACTGGGATTTAGTGAAACTGTTTGAAAAAGAGTAGCAAAAAGATTTTTGACAGGAAAACGGAAAGCCACCTCGATGTCACAGCGATACAAAGCTACACTTGTGCCATCAGCTTCCAAAAACTGAGGGGTCTCTTTCACTTTTCACTCGTAGGGGCCCTTTGGGGGGCCTCGGCTTCACGTTGGCTACACAGAACTCCCGCTTTAGCTGCTGAGTGTTGACAGGTGTCTACATGTCAGGACACGTTTCTATGGACTCAATAGAGTCAGTGATCTAAATGAATAAAGTTACAGCCATATGGTCTCTGCTGTGAATACATTTATTCAAGAGTTTAAAGGGAGAAATGAGACAAACTGACTTTACAGAAGTCCTCAGTTGTTTCCTTACAAATATAAACACTTGATTCATTCAGATAAAAGGCTAATGAGCTAATAGTGTTTTCCTGTTTGATTGCAGGTGTTTGCAGACTACGAGAAGCTGCTTCACTCTGAGAACTACGTCACAAAGCGCCAGTCTCTGAAGGTTTGACTCCAACATCGATTCACGTTAACGGATAATAAAACATCAGTCTGACAAACTTAAAATAAATAATCTCCCCCTTCAGCTTCTGGGTGAGTTGCTATTGGACCGACACAACTTCACGGTGATGACGCGTTACATCAGCAAGCCTGAAAACCTCAAGCTAATGATGAATCTGCTCAGAGACAAGAGTCCCAACATCCAGTTCGAGGCCTTCCACGTGTTCAAGGTACACACACTCACACATTAGATAGTAAGCTACCTCACCTCGCTGCTTATCTGGGTTTGGGTCATGGGGGCAGCATCCCCTGCTCATACCGTGGGACCCCAAGGTGTTCCCAGGCCAGCTTGAAGATATAATCCCTCCAGCTTGTCCTGGGTTGACCCGGAGACTTCCTGCCCAGGAAGGCATCCAGGAGGCATCCTGACCAGATGCCCAAACCACCTCAGCTGGCTCCTCTTGATCAGCTCCATACCCTATCTCTAAGCCTGAGCTCGGCCTCCCGGCTTGTATTCGTGACCTAGTTCTCTTGGTCATCATCACCCAAAGCTCATGACCAACCGATAAGTTGAGACCCTTGCTTTTTGGCTCATCTCCTTCTTCACCACAACAGCCTGGTTCATCATCCTCATCACTGCAGATGCTGCTCCTCTTACTTCCCTTACTTGTAAACAAGACCCGGGTTTGACAGCCCTAATGATCCTAGGAACTATTTTGCCTGGGTCACTTTGCCCTGGTAGTTGTCTCCAATGGCAAATTGGTCCTAGGTGAAGGGTGAGACAAAGAGCGGTTCACAGGACCTTTCATGAAGTACCCGAGTCCCTGACCTAGAGGGATAGGCGGTCCAATCCCCAGACACAAAAACTGGAGATAAGGAACTGGGTTTTTGGTTTTTGTCACCTGTAGATTGCCCACAAGAGGGCACTAAAGCTGTAAATCCAGTAGAATGTAAGCACCGGTTTCCCAAACGGAGGCCATTCAGGAAGCTTTCTAACAAGTAAAATAGTCATTATTTTTAAACTTAGAAATATCCCCTTAAGTGTCAGACAGTGATGACTGAGGTCATAAAATGTGACTTTAACACCCTACTTGTTTCTTGTGTTCAGGTGTTCGTAGCAAACCCCAACAAAACGCAGCCAATCACCGACATCTTGCTCAAGAACCAGACCAAACTAATCGATTTCCTGAGCAACTTCCAGAAGGATCGAACAGATGACGAACAGTTTAATGACGAGAAGACCTACCTTATCAAACAGATCAGGGATCTGAAGAAACCAGCCTCCTAAAAAAAAAAAACACATCTTTTTCCTTTGCCCCGACTTCTTATCAACAAGAAGACACATTAAGAATAATGGTTATTCTATTTAAAGTAAAAAAAACAAACAAGATCTTCAAGCATTATTTTACTTTTTTCTCTTGTGAGAGTAGTTCCTAATCATTGATCTTTTTTTTTTTTTTGTACATTTTTTTGAGAAAATTCGGTGTTTTGTTTTTTCATCCGTAGCATGTAGTGGCCACAACTCAGGCTGCTGGGAGGCTGATTTGATTTGTTGAAGGAACCAGCATTTAAAAATAAAGCTTTCCAGCGGCTGACCGATTTTAATCAACTAACAGGTTCTTTTGTTTAAATGAAGTAGCTGCAAATCATGAAATTAATGAAGATTTTTCTCGTGGGGATGGGGGTAAATATGTGTGATCTTGTACTGCCAAAGCCAGTGAATTATTTTTTTCTTCTTCTAAAACTAAAAGGCATCCTGCAAACAACTGCTGATGCAAAATACTAGAATCTGCTTCAGCATCAATCTGTGCCATTTTAATAAAAACCAGTTAATGAGGAATGATTAAAATAGCCAATTTTTAATTTAATCGTGACATCTATCGGTACGTCAAGCTTCGATCGCTGGTTCTCTTAGCCAGTCGCTAATCGCACTTTCTGTATAATAAAAATAAAAAATGATCAGTTTTCACAGTGCTTTTATAAATATCTATAATTTCTTGCCATGTACAGTGTGTGGTATGTGAACAGTCTGTCATGTGACTAGTGTTTGGATCTGATGTTGGACGATTCAGCGGTGCCTTTTTGTTTAGGTGCGTTTTCCCTTCCTTTTCGTCTTTTATTTTGTATTTACAGTATCTTTCTTGGGGGAGCTTAATTATTATGTTGATGAAAATATGCTCTGGATGGAACATATTTGTTTTGATTAAGCAATGAACCTCTCGACTCACTATATTTGAGTTACGTTTTTGTTAGCAGGGCGTTTTACGCTTTTTTTTGCAGATGATTACTTGCAGAATATTCAAACTCTTTTCAGATTGAGGCCAAAATATGTTTTTTGGGGGGGTGAAATGGTGTATTTGAATAAATAAATCAGTGGAGATGAAGCAAAATTGTTTATCTTTCAAATAAAAAAAATACTAAGTGGGTTTTTTGATCAGTATTTGATGTTGTGATTGATTAACCAGCCTCTTTCATTAGAACTGAAACTCTAATGAAAAGTTTCAAAGCACATTTTCAAATTTGCATTTATTCAGCCATAAAAGTCATAAAATCTATGAACTGCTGTGCATTTTTTTTAGGGGGGGGGGGTCTGGAATAATAGAAAAACCCGTTTTTCATGCTTGTCTTTTAGGTTAAAAATAACAATACCAGCTAGACTGGATGATTTGAGATGCAAATGTAAAGCAACCAGCTTCACAAAAGGCAAATTAGTAACTTTGATAAAGAAAAACCTCCCAGAATCCTTTGCGAAAGCAGCCACTGTTGACGTTATTGTACCACACAGTCACTACAAATAAAAAGATGGGAATGCATTCTTTGTGTGTGCTTTTGTTTTTATTACAGACAACTTTTCTGTAAATTATAACCATGTTTTCAGTTTTTAAAACTGTTTTATTGTCAAACTGAGACTACGTTGGTTTACAGGTCATGTTTATCTGTTACAGAAAATTTTTACAGCTTTTGCAGGAAAAAAAAACACGGTATATGTATAAATGCAAAAAATTAAAGATAATTCCTTAATGTATTGGATGAAATCCTTGAATAAAATATGAAATTTACAAATTTTTTTACCTGCTACAAGATTTCTACTTTGGTTTGTTATTAACCGTAAACATTTAGTCTTGCATGTCTTAAAAAATTATTTTGTCAATATCAAGAAAAAATTGTTTTTTTTAAACCTTTTTCTTGGACCAAAGAAAAATTATGGTAAAAATGAAAAGAAAATAAGAGAAAAATGTTTCCCTTTTAACCACTGAAGTAGAATAAACCATTTTCCTTCAGCATGTTTTACCCACTTCTATTAATTTGAAAATGCATATCTTTAAAACATCCCAACAGCAACATGAAACCGTATGGAGCGATGCTGAACCATTTAGTGCCTCTATGCTTTTTCACATCCAACAAGTCCTCTCTTGTATAGAAAAATAAAACAAACACCTCTCTACATATCTCCATTTATATTAGTCCTTAAATATATTACTTCTTTATGGTTCATCTGTTCTTTCTATTCCTCTAATCCATCCTTTCTTGGAGACCCACCTTCATATTGAGGTGTTGTCTCAAATGTGCAAAAAATCAGACTTTATACACGGAAATTTTTTTTTGTGTGTTTTTGCAGGAACTGAAATATTAAAGCTCCTGCAGAGCCAGTATTTGGTTTGGTGGTTTATGGTGGATAGATTTGTCCATGTTCAGCTGACAGGAGGAGAATCACTGGACCTTCTGGTGCACAGCTTCTTGTTTCTGTAGATCTCCTGATCACTCTGCCAGCTGTGCTTTCCAGTACAGCCATCTGAAACACATGTTTTTATTTTAAACAACTTACATTTACTGCTTTCTATAAGTACATTATAGAGGTACAAGATGAAACTTACTAGCAAGATGAGGAGACGGCAAAGAGGAAACCAAGGGCCTCCTTTGCCACTGAGAGAGAAGACAATAAATATATTTTCTTCTGCAAGTTTACAACAATAAATGCATATTCAAATGAAGAAACTCACTATGAATTTGTTGATATCTCTCAGGCTGCTGAACCTCAGGTAGGAGATGTCCCCCTTGTCTTTGTCCCTGTCCTGGTCTGAGGTGTAGATGTATTTGACTCCAGCTCCTCTTATCAGAGGGACACACTCATCACACGGACATTTGGTGACAAACAGCATGGTGGGATCATCTAATTTGACGTCTCTCGTCCTGAAAAGCACCAGGAGCAACTTTTCAGTCAGATGGACGATGCTGGGTGTTTCTAACCTCGGTTTAGAGCTCGTTCATGAGCGGACCTGAAGGTGAGGGCGTTCTGTTCTGCGTGGACGATGTATCTGTATTTGCGTCTCTGTCGGTCCTCCTGCTTGTTGTCCATCTGGGGGTACTCGGCGTACTTTGAGCCTTCGGGGTAGGCGTTGTACCCGCAACCGACCAGATACAGACATCCTGTCCCACAACAGCTGGCCTGGGGGTAGAAGAACTTCAAAACCACCTCTCTTTCCATTTTATCATTTAATACCACAATGAATTAAATCAAAGTTGAGTTCTTACCGACCGCCCTTTAGCCCAGAGGACAGCACCCACTCCAACTTTTGGATCCTCTGGAACAAAAATGACAATTTTGCATCTTTAACAGGTCTTTCCTGCTGAATCCAGCTCTCTTTTTCTGAGACAGACCTGTCCTGTAGGCCAGCAGCCTGGCCTGAATGATGCAGTGGCGAGCTACCTCCTGGGACACATCCCCAGGAAGGAGATGCAGTGGCGTAGACTCCTCTCTGAATCCAAGAGACAACATGAAACAGAGGCACACAGAAGTTCAGCTAAACCAAAGTTTAAACAGACTGTTTCCAACCTGTAGAAGCCGTAGTCTTGTTGAGGCACCCCTGCAGCCACTGCAGCTAGAACCTCCACCAGCTCCATCATGTTGCTCCTCAGGTTGGAGAAGTAGGGCTCCACACAGAAATTCTTCAGGCCCATTTGGCTCAAAATGTCTTCGTGCTGCTGAGATGTTTCAACCAGGAAATGTTTGGAGAAATCTCTGAGGTGCCTTAGGCGATTTCTGTAGAGCATGAAAAAGAATAAATACAAAACAGCTCCTGCTTTACAAATGTCTTAAATATATCATTCAACCTTCATTTACTTATGAGGAGACGGTGAGCTGTGTCAAAGGAGCACTGTGTGGTGACATCTAGTGGTCAAGTTGCAGATTGCAATCAGGTTATTATAAACTGTAAGTTGATTGCATGTATATATTGTGAAGTTTATAAGGTATTTATGAAGTATTTTGTAACTCCTGCAGTAACAAAGGTAAGTTTTCTCTGTGGGATACCTGTTGAAGAGTTCCTCTGCATTCAGCTCTGGGTCATCATCCGTCATCCTCTCCATGAAATCACTCCCTCGAGACGTCTCGTCGACAAACTGCAGCAGGCCGGGCGCCAGTGGCTGCAGCAGCACGCAGATGTGAGGACGGCTGTTCGACTTCAGCTTCTCAACTGCGATGGCGTCTAATGAAGCCTTTTCCGTCATCGACTGAGATGGGCCATGGGAGTTTGTTTGGTTTGTGGTCAGCATGCTGATCTCAGGGTCTCCAGGCCAGAAGGAGATCTGGCTGACTCCAGCTGAAGGGAAACAAACAGGATTAGGTTTGTGTAAGGCTTATTTCTCAGGTCTTCTGTTCTCCTCACCGTTGATGATCATCTTGAGGCAGGTAGCACAAGGTCTCCTGGAGAAGTACAGCTGACACTCAGCCAGACTGGCACCATGTTGGAGGACGGCTGCTTGTCCTGCGTGGAGCTCAGCTCCAGAACAATGAAGTCCCACCACTTTCCCTCCCCGTACCACCACCAGACCAGTTCTACGGATCTGAAACGTAGCAGAGTTTGTGGTGAGTGCAAAAAAAAAAAAACAACAACCACAATTTTTTTTCAGTGTATCCACTGACCTGATTCTTTTCATTTTCCTCAGCTTGGTCCTGAGGGAATAACTCCATCCACAAGCTCAGTAAGGTAAACAGATTTACCTTTGACAACCTGGGGCCATGACCTGGATGATAGTTTGATCAAACCGTTTAAATATTAAATGCTGCTCATTTTTTGCTGGAATTAAGCCATTTTAGCAACTTTAATGAGTTAAAACATCATCAAAAGACTACTTTCTGTTTATTACAACATTTAAGATAAACGAAACTTTATTTTAGGAAAGTGAATGCCACATCTGTGATGAATGAACTCATAACTGTCCAACAGATAAACCACTTCTGCATCATGACAGCATTTTAAATAGATTATAAACACTAATATGATGAAGGACAAACAGAAAGTGCATATTTACATTACTGCTAATCAGTGCCACGTCGTAAACATCACTTATCACTCAAATCAGCTGTTTTATGGCATTACAGGACAGAACAATAACTACTACTAGCTAAAACACGAATCCACCTTGTATCTTGCTGTCAGTCTGGGTGCTGCTGTCTCTCGTTTCGCGGGATGACGTAGACTGGCCCGGTTCGGCTCGGCTCCATTTCTCGCTATTTTCCATTCAGTCGACCAACCAGCCAAGGATAACTGATATGTTTCGCTCCGAACTGCTGATTTGACAAGATGAAGATAAATAAAAGGTGTATGGTGTATGGTGGTAAAAGCAGCACTACTTCCGGTCTGTTTCCAAAGTAAAAGCATAGTAGGCGGCTAACTGGAAAGCTAGTAAGCTAATTACTGTATACAGGAACGGAACACCTTTACTAGTTTTACTATAAAACTAGTAAATAAAATGCGAAATCATAAAATAAAGATATACAATAACTTGAATAGACTTACAATAGCCTTTCCAACATTTTATTTTAATAATTTGCTGTACTTATGTAGCTAATTATGCTAACTTGACAGTTCCGGGTTACTTCCGCAAATATTTCTGACGTAAGAAGGGGCGGAGCCGTTTTCCCTAGAAAAGGAACATCATCATTTTAAGTCTTACTTGTGTTTTCTTAAGAAATGTAAGTAAAAAAGAAACTTTAAATAAAAAGTAGAAAATAAAATGAGGTTAACACTTAAAATCAATAAAATCAACAAAGTATAGTTTAATAAGGTCTTTATTTCTTCACATAAATATCAAAATTATATATATAAAAGACAAAATTAATTACAGATATGCAACAACAAACAGCAATTCAAATCTTAAAAACCTCAGAGTTCTAAATTGAAAATATGTATGCTGTTTAAAAAAGGTATTAAAAAACATCAAATAGATAGGAAAAACACAGAATTCAAGTCAAAATTGAACCAAAACAAGAAAACTGTAAACTTGCATTTCATTTTACTAAAGCATTAACTGCCAAGTAACCCACTTCTATATGTTCGAAAACTGTTCTCTAACCTAAACAACACTTTGCTTCAATCATAAAGGTCCAAACTGAGGTTTAAACCAAATAAATGTATTTATCAAACCCTTTAGGATCAGTGAGAAATGGAAACATAAAGAGGAAACTGAAACTGATCTTACTGGTCATGCAGCAGGTCATCTTGTTCAATAAAAAAAATAAATCTCAACCACACCTAGTGGCTCAGAAGAATACAAAACTTAAGATTTCCAAGAAGTCTTTGGTCATTTCAAGTTAAATAAAAAGAGCCAAAACAAACATTTTGCTGTAGTTATAGCTATGTTTGTGTGGTTTTAGTTGAGTTCCTTATTTACAAGATCTGCAATAAAACGTGCAGAAAAAGGATGTATTTTTGAACAAATACTGAAAAAAGAAGTAAATATTAGGTTATTTTCTGGACTTCAACCTCCTAACATACTATATTCTTTATAAACAAGTTGCAGCATTTACACTGGCAATGAAGAAGAAAAAACAAAGAACAATGTAACAGCACTTAAGTTTGGTATTTGGAAAGATTATAGTGCTACGCCATTTAACCCGAGGCTTTTCACATCTATTTTTAAATATTTGAACTGATTTACTGAGTAAGAACAACTTAATTTAATTTAGGAACCACAGAGCAAAAACTGGCCATAGGAAACACAGCAAAAGACAAGAGTTTCAAAATAAAAGTATTCCTCAATGGGCTCAAACTCACAAATCAGAACCAAAACCAACTAAAGTGATGCCAAATATAGATCGGTACTTATGTCATTTATTGGAACACATTTTCCTTATAAACTTAAAAGCGTTTAAGAATTACATTAAATTAGGTAGTTTTGCAAATAATCTGTCAGTTTCCTTGCAGCATTTTGGTGTCCTGCACTGTGCAGTTAAGTAGAGGAGGAATGTAAAAACTGGCCAAGAAAAAACTAAATGTCTAAAATATTCATTAACAAAAAAGTGCCATGAGTTTTCAGAATAACTCAACAGGAAATGGCCAAAGTGCTAAATTTAAATACACAAAAAATGATGTGCAACATGTTGGGTGCTTGGGTAAATTCCTAGAGCACTCTGCTGCTGAACTCTCAATGCAATCACATTTATTTTCTGCAGCTTTTAATAAGGCTTAATAAAGCAAAAGCACCACTTAGTTCTTGAAGGCGCCGCTGCGGCTGGCTCTGTTGATGATCTCCTTGACCAGAGCTCCGTCCACCTCCCAGAAAGCTGTGGTCTGAGTCACCTTAGTCAGATGGTTTAGGCAAAACCGAAAGCAGAACTCTTCAAGGTCCTGAAAATAGGGGGAAAAAAATAGCAAAGATAATTGGATATTTTCTTTACAGAAAAAAGACCAAATCAAACTGAAGGTGGTGAAAGAATGTAGTAATGTAAATGCAGTTCCCTGTATGAACATTAGATGTCAGTAGAATGTCACAAGTCAATGCAAAATCCCAATTAACTTGAAAAAACTGTAATGATGTAACCCCATGGGAATTTAAAGAAGTCATGTGCTTTGAGCCCACTCCTGTGCACATCTGCATGTGTTAAAACAAGGTTAAGGTCTGGTTGCTATTAAACAGCGTACCTCTGCATCATATCTTATAGCTGCAGACAGCAGGGTGAAGGCATTTTCTACAGTGATCCCTCTCTTAATGATCTGCTGACACAGATGTTTCAGATGATTCTCACAGTAGGAGGTAGCCAGTTCCAACAAGCCTGCGGCAAGCACATAAGCACAAAAACGGTGGCAATAAAATAAATGAGGTATTGTTAATAAAATGTGTCTGAGCTCACTGATGGCGTCTGCAGGCGGCAGGTTCATAGTGTCGGTGTAGAGAAACTGCAGGAAGGCTCTGTAGACGGGGTACGAGAACTGTTCAATCTCTATCAAATCCAGCTTTTCCTCATTCCACTGGGAGCGAAACATTGAGCGGAAGTGCTCGCACCTACTCGCAACGCAAAGCACCTTCATTAGTATCTAAAATCCACTGATCTTTACAGAAAAAAAGCGCCAAAATAAACAAATTTGACACCCTGAAAACAAACACACCTGATCTTCAGCACAGCTTTATGAACATGGATGCATTTTCCCTCAACGCTGAACTTTAAGTCGGACGTCTCTGGCCTGTCGAACTCCTTCTTTAGAGCCTCGGAAACGCTCACGAAGTTGTCGTGCTCTGGAATAAAACAAAACAGCTCAACCGTTAGTCCTTCAGCGGATAGGAAAACATTTTCTCTTCTTGCTATAATTTTGTGTTTCTCACCCACAGACAAGAGGCGCCACATCACAGGGGGTGTGGCGAAGCAGGCGAAGACGTCGTCGGTGGCGTTGAAGTGCGTCAGGTGAGGCAGTAGGACAGGCTGCCCTCGACAATGACCCCACATGTACACCTGGGGCGATGCACATTTTGAATAGCATCAGCAGTTTAGAGGTAAAAAACTGGAAAAACCTAATGATCCACTCCTTAAAGCAAGGCATTTTGTCATGTTATACAATAACATAATACAAACTGCATATGTACCTTTCTGCTTTGAGTCATGGCTGCTGAAGTGTGTGTAGTGTGGCAGGCTGCAACTTCTAAAATCCTGTAGAATTAGAGATGTGATAAAGTGCAGAGGATGAAAACAAAGGCAGGAAGGGAGAAAACCTTGCTTTTCACTAAATAAAAAGACAAGGCTCTTCACTCTACCTCTCTTTTTCGATCAGGATTCGCACAGGACTGAGGTAGTTGCCCTTGTTTCCAGTTCCCAGCTGGCCGTGATTATTTGCTCCCCAGGCGTACAGCCGCCCTTCATCTGTTATGGCCAGGCAGTGTGCGTTCCCTGCAACAATCTGGAAAACAGACATGACTTAAGAGCTATTCAAATCAAATACATGACTACATAAGTGTGTATGTGTACACAGTAGTGTTTACCTGCTGAATGAACAACCCTTGGAGTGCAGCAAGGCAACATGGAGTCAGCTGATTTCCATTAGTCCCAACACCCAGCTGCCCGACTCCATTGTAGCCCCAGCTGTAAACCTGAAAGAGATTAAACGGTTCAATTTTCATATTGAAGGAAGTTCATATTCCTCACCGGGATCAGAAACAACAAAGGTGAAATGTTCACCTCTCCGCTGTCGAGTAGAGCCAAGGAGGAGGTATGTCCGCATGTGATGCCCACCGCAGTCTTCCCCTGCAGGCAGCCGGTGACTTTCCTGGGTAACGGCTGGTTGATTGTGGAGCCTGAACCCACCTGGCCACAATTATTATGACCCCATGCAAAAACCTTCAGGGAGAATTGGGAAAAACACAATTATTTGTTGTGTATTAGTACGATTTGTATTTGCATTCAAAGCTGTAACTGGAATTATTTGAAATAATCATAATTAGGTAAATTACTCCATTATCTGTAGGGTTATACTAATAATGCTGAAAAATTACTGCGCAATTAAATTAATAATGACAATTATTTAAGTGAGGATTAATTGTCAACCATAATTGTGTAATCAGACTAAATTAAAGGGATAAATTAGGTCTTTTAGTAGCATTTTAAAACTTTTAAGTTGTTTTTTCACCTGTGTTTTGAATTATGTTGATTTTTTGAAAGGGTTACATGCTTAAAACATTAAAAACAGTTATATTTTACTTTTTAAACAGTAAATAAAATGCAAATTCACAAAACAAAGTCTTACATCCCCATCTTGAGTGAGAGCCAGAGAATGATGCGAGCCACAAGCCACCTCGATCACTTTCTTATTCTGCAGGTTGTAAGTGATCAACAGCGGGGACAGGCTCGTGCTACTTGAGTTGTTACCTAGCTGGCTGTAACCGTTGTGCCCCCAGGCGAACAGCTGACCATCTGCAACAACAGAATCATGCACATTTATGCTGCACGTAGGAACAGGACAAACAGCATTGTTATCCTCGTACTTTTCTGTGCTATTGTTAACTGGGCAGGACACTTCCTGTGCATAATCTATAAAGAAAACAATGCCCGTGCCCAACAAAAACACGATTCAGGATTTCTGCATAACCTCTTATCAGATTTGAATGTGATCTTAAGGCAAGAAAAACAGTAAAAACTTGCTTTCTGTAGCCAGCAGGACATGAGGTCCACTGCCGTAGCTGAGGCTGATGATCTTCTTTCCTTGCAGGAGATTCAGTTTCTTTGGCACAATAGTGCTCGCGATGTCTCCCGTCCCAAGGCAGCCATTGGAGTTCAACCCAAAACCAAACATCTGACATATAAATAATACACACAAAACATAAACAACAAAACTCTAGCTTTAAAAAGGTTAGGCCTGCCAACAGACAGAGGTATATCAAACACACCTCATTTCCATGGGTGACATAGATGGCTTCGTTAGCTGCTAAACCAAAGACACTGGCCTGTCGGACTGCAGCTTGTGCTTCACTACTCAGCACTGAAAATAGAGGCCACTTACTGACATCTACCATGACTCCAGCAAAACCCAGCTTTGCTTGAGCTTGATGACGAGGATGAGGAGTCAGGGATGACAGGGGACAGGAAGGTGGCACTGGTTGGTGAGAGGATGGGAGGAAGTGATGATGAGGAGGAGGTGATGCTGAAGGTGGTGAGCAGCAAGGATCAGAATGATCCCTGCTGATACTTTAAATGAAACAACAGGAAAAAAAATAGTTGAGGACAGGTGACTTTTTCCAGTGACAAATGTACATTTCTCTTTCTTTCTTCAGATCATCTGATCAGAAGTAACAGTTGACAAGTGCAATATACTGTGTGGTTTATAATTAATTTACAAAATTCCTTCGTTTATGACATAAAAAGCAGCATTCTTTATTATGGCAATGAGGGACGGCGAGCGAAGCAGGACATGCTTCATGTGCTGACTGAGTTCAAAACACGTCTAATCAGAACAAAACCGGTCGTTTTATTGTTAAAGTGAAACGGAATAGTTCAAATATTTACGCCCAACGGATTTGTAAAATTATTTTAACGTTGTGTGACTCTTGCTTTTAAAAACAAGCAAAACGTCTTAAACTTCTTAATTTTTAAGTGAAGTTTGGCTACATGTTACTTCCACTCGAGTCAGACATGCGCATCATCAACAAAATAAAACGGCGTGTTATTTTAACTGCTCTCATTTCAGCCAAAAGTAAAACATAAACGTATTTTAGCCATTCTTCTAAGGCACTTTACAAGGTTAATGCAAAAAAAATAATAAATAAAAGCCGTTAGCTTAAACGTTTTCATATGTTCTTCCTACCTACAGCATCGCTCCATAAAAACGAGTTAACTGTGAACAGACATTAAAACCAATTCAGCATGTAATATTTATCAGAAAATAACACATATTTCCAAATACCGTAAGAATTTTGTGAGAAATTAACAAAACAGAATCGATTACCGGGAATCGTAAACAAATAAAGCTGCCTGACATCAAACTGCCGCTGCGTCTTCTTCGTTCCTCTTAGCAGAGCAGACTTCGGAGTCACGTCAACGCAACACTGCCCCCTCTGGTCATAATTAGAAATACATGTAAAAAAATCGAATTACAAAATGAATCTATACCTTTATATTTTAATTTATTGCAGGTAGTATATTCTGAATATTATTTTTGTGAAATTTATTATAACTCTTAATAAGAATGGTTTAGCAATCAGATTTGGGTGTTACTGGATATATAATATAAACTATTTTATAAGCTAAACAACATCCCCACCAGAACTCTAGATAATAGTAGTACTCATAACACGGTGCTTCAGGGTCTAACAGGTGTCAATTTTAGTTTTAATTAAAGCCTTTTCTACGACGGCACGAGCCAGCTTCTTCCAAGTAAGTAGATAAGTGAATGATAGGTCATTATCAAAGTAAAGAAAGCTAAATGCTAGCATTTGTAGCATTAGCCTTGAAGCTAATATTTGTGAACTAAGAGTTTACAGTTGTTGAACAGTTTCCATACATTAGACATGAGGCAGGTGTTGTGTTCTGTCAATTATTGTGTTGTTCATTTTTATGCCATTATAAAGCTGCTAGTCTAAGGAGAAACAGTAAAATTACATTTGTTAAAGCGAATAAATAATTCAGTCAAATAAATTTAATTCACAGAGTCAACATGGGCAAGAGGAGAGGAGATAATCTGCGCTTTCTGTGCCAAAAAATAGTAAGTGAAAAATGTTTTTTACAGACCTAATTCTGAGCTTTTAGCATAGATACTTTTGCATGTTACATACATGCTGTTGTGTTATCTTTTTACATTTTCATGACTTAGACAGAAGCCAAAATATTTTATTAAAATTTAATCATTTTAAAAACAGAAATTCCAATATTAGATTTAAACTGTTCACATTTATTGCCACTTTGTTAATTTTTTCCTATATTGACTAAACGCATAATTAAGTTAATTTGTATCAATTATTCGATATCTGAAAAAAGTAGCACTTCTTACTTGTAGTTGCCTTTTATGAACACTAGGGGGAGCACTGCAACATAGATTGAAGCTTATCTCTATTGCCAAGCTGAGAACTGAGGCGTAAGTGCTTCATGAGAGTGTTGCTCTACAGAATCATTAGTTTTTAAATGTTTTTATTTGATGGTATCGGTTTAAGTATTTGATTTAACAGACTTCTGCTCTGTTTGACCACCAATTTCCTGATTCTGGAAAGTTAAATGGGTTCAAATCTAAAAAATATGTTTTAATGAAATTGTTTGGGGTTGAGTTTTGTCAATAGATTTGCGACAAATGATCATTTCCTCTAAGTTTTGACCAACAGTGCTTGAGTTCCAGACAGTTTGTTTTCATATAATATTCCCTGGATGAAGTCCATGTTGCGATTTTCTCTCTGAGCCAACAGATCAATACATCAGCAGCCTTCAGTCCACAAATCTGCCTCTTGGAAGGAAATCCTGTCTGGATTGTAAATCACCTTTGCTTTATGGGCTTATATATTTCACAAATACTTTAATCTGCTGCTGCAGCTGTGACCATCCTAATAACCCCACATGATCCCTGCAGCTTTTAGTATTTGTTGTTCACTTGACATGTTGCCCTGAATTCAATCCTCAGTGGTTCAAATGTCACAAGGCGAGCAGGAAGTGTGGCTGTTTGTGAGGACTTGTTTGCCAACACTGCTACGCAGTCAACAAAATGATTTGTTCCAGAAAGTTCTGTGTTTTGTAATTAGTTGTTTCTGCCAGCAGAGTTTAAAAACTGCAGATGTCATGCCCAGACCCAGACCACGCTTTACTTGGCAGATGCAGGCTGGTGACTTTCCCAAAAAATGTATTGGCGTGATCTTTATGAACAAATGACTCAAGCTTAAAATTCTCCATTTGAATGATCTGCAAACATAAAACTTATCACAGCTTTCAGACAGAGGCCAGAGGGCTTTAATTTGGAAATTTTTTAAGAACAAATTGTACAGTTCTGTGAAAATTGTGCTACCATTTTTGGTTTACAGTGCCGTGCAAAAATGTTATTCCACTTATAGGTTTCTTCTTTCATTTGTCTTTTGTCACTTGAGTATTTTAGGTAAGCAGATGCTGATCTGAAACCCTGAAGTGTGACAAACATGCAAAACATAAGACATCTGTAAGGAGCAAATACTATTTTACATTTTTATTTCCCATTTTAATTACAATATGAGGAGCAGTGAGATGCAAACAATCATTTGGTTGTAGGGCATAATGACTCAAATAGGTAGGAGCCAAGCTGATAAGAGCCTTATAGACCAGAGTCATCCAGTGAGTGTGACATGTTACATTTAAGGATGGCGTGCTTTAGCATACAAATCATAATGGTGGCTGAGGTGGTTATAACCATTAAACTTCAGGAGGTCTGTAGGCTGCTGGCTGAAGCTCACATACACATCAACATCATCTAGTACAGGAAAACAGAAGCTTCTGAGCTCTGTGGGAAAAACATGACATGTTCCTGTAATAGAAGCCAAGCTTCACTCTTAATTTGGAGGTCAAGTTCTTAATTTGAAAAAGATTTGAAAGAAAGTTCCCCATTAGTAATTAGTCCCACATACTTGTAACTGATGACCAACTCAGAAGTTCTGATGTTCTCTAAGGGAATGGATGTATTTGAAAATGGCATTAATTTGAAATTTTCACCATTTTTAGCCAATTTAAAATTCTCAAGATGAGTCTGCACTTCATCAAAGGCAGATTTCAGAAATTCAAATGCCAGAGTGAGTGAGCAGCAATAAATGATGCAATCATCTGGATAGGTCCTAGAACTGATCCTTCAGGTACACCTTTTGTGATCTCAAGAGACTTTGTCTCCAGCCATCTGAACACATTGTGTCCTATTTGCCAAATAATCTGCAAACCGAGGTGACTATAAATAATAAATGGCACTGCAAACACCTAAAACCTGTTGTGCCCAAAACACTACCTCAGTATTTAATCCAGCAGACCATAGGCCTTTAAGGTAAACGAAACAGTTTGTGTTTCTGACTGTCGCCCCATGCAAAAATATTGACATGTAATCCAGTTCACTGCTTGCCATTGTGTTTGATGGGTTTCTGGCGTGTGTTTGTCAGCGTGATGTGAGGCTTACAGCGTGTGGATGGGAGTTGGAGCAGCTTGTGTGGATTCAGCACGCTGGACAGCGCCAGCTCTGAATTCCAAATCACTGCAGTACTCTGAGCTCAGCTTCAACCTGCAGTCTACGACAGAGATAAAACCTCTGATAAACCCTGAATTTATCATCAAAAACTGATTTAGTTCAGCAAAAACAGACCACATGCTTGAGGTTTTAGATTAAAAACACAAATCAGATGAAGAAGAATCTAGAATGCATTTATGTTCCCATGGAGAGGTGCAACAGGTGTGCGGATTTGCGGGCAAACGTCGCATTTAGCGGAAAGATTCTTCATTTGGAGTTGAGACAACTCATTAGGAGCAGAAAAAACTAAATGAGCGTTTTGTTGAAACCTTTGTTGATGCTGTCCTCTCTAAATGATAATAATCAGACAGTGTGTGCACGTGTCTAACTGGGAGCTGATTCTCCCAGTAGGGCTGCAGCAAGACGCGCAAGAAACCCGGAGATGGTGATTTATTTCAAAATAAGAGTCTGGTTATTAGTTGCACGCATGGTTTCCAAAAATAGATCTGATCTGTTTTACATATTTAAATAGAATGCTCATGTGTTGTAAGAGGGACTTCATTTTAAGCTCCCATATTTTTATTAGGTTAGCAGCCATTATGTAGTTGTGTTTATCATTTAAGTAAAAAATTAAATATAATTATTTTTCCCAGAACTAAAATCCACCAATAGACTCTGCTCATTGGATTTCAAAATATTGATTTTGATCGATTGGGCTTTTATTGTGAAGTCGCAAACCGGAACAGATGTTTGGTGTGATTACTTTTCTCCTTATTGCTGCTTTGCGTATCGATAGTCGGAGCACCTTCTCGCACCTCACCGGCCGTCGGTCGTTCCCGGGCGCTGCTGAGGAGGACTCCGGAGCCCCGGATAGGACAGCGGGAGGGCCGAGACCCGGAGCCGGTGCGCTTCTGCCTCTTTTCCTGCAAGTTTTCGGAGTACAGGTCAAGGATTCCACATTCCAGCAGCTTCTTTATTTATTATTACCAAGGTGAGGAAGAGTAGGAGGAGGAGGAGGAGGAGAGGAAGAGGACACAGACAGCAGCAGTATCTTGGCGCATTGGAGCTTATGGATTATTGAGAAGTGAAGGACGAAAAGGCTCGCTCAAAAATTCATAAGGACTTTTTTTTTTTAAAGAGAGGTAAAAACCAGATTATAGGATCTCCTGCAGTGATTTACCTGCCGGTCTGCGCGCACACAGACCCGAGACAACAGGAGCAGGATTTATCGTCCAGCGTGTGTGTGCACAGCGTGTTTAAGTGTGTGTGTTTTGGACAGGAGCCCCCCTGCTGCAGTACTTTCCTGCTGCACGGGCAGAGTGATGCCACCGACTTGCTGACGGACGCTCGGCAGGTTCTCCGCACCCCTCCTCCCCGCCTCCCTGCCTCCTGGACGGACGGACTCATCGACCCCTGCGATCCCCACTAATATGCAATGGTTTTTTGTGCAGAAGCCGACAGCTGCCGCGTACAGCCGACTTCACGCTAGCGCCGCCGCATGCCTGTCCGTCGCTGCCGCTCCTCTCCCCGCGCCGCGCGGCAGACGACGCCATTTGAAAAGGAGCGCTCGGGGGCTTTTCGCGCCGCGGCGGCCGGGCGGCAGCAGCAGCAGCGGGGACCGCGACTCCGTCGCTGAAGAGCACCGGCGGCTGGGGCAGCCGGAGGCGGAGATCGGGGAGAAAACCGCCGCAGCGGTTGCTCTTTTCCTGCCGCACGGGGGCGACGTCGACGCGAAATACGTGCGGCTGGTGGTCTCTGAGCTTGTGGGCAAAGCGGGCGAGAATCCGGGCGAGGAGCTGGGCTTCCTGCTCTTACTCTTGTCTATGGTGCAGATCGGGGGAGCGAAGCACCGCCGAACTGAGCCCGACAGCTGGCCGGCTCTGCTGGCATGCAAACAGGGGGGTGTACCAGCCCCCATGCGGTGGGTGAATTTTAGGCTGCCGCATCCGGAGCGCCTCTCGTCCCCCACCTCCTCCTCATCCTCCTCAAACCCCTCTTCTTCTTCCTCCTCCTCTTCCTCCTCCCCCGTCTCGGCCAAATCCATGCGGTTTATTTGGAGCAACATTTTCAGCAAAGGATCGCATATGCTGCAGTGTCTTTGTGGCAGGAGCCTCAAGAAAAACAAAAACCCAACTGGTGAGTTTGTTGTGAGTGTGTGTGTGTGTGGGGGGTGACAGAAAAGTCTTTATTGGGTGTTATGTGCGTGTGCGTGTTTCCTCTGGAGACTGCACTGTTGCTGGTGTTTCTCTGCAATCGCAGTTGTGCAGCAAGTGAGAGCTCTACAGGGAGGGGGGAGGGAGATGGGGGTGAGGATGGGAAGGAGGGGAAGGGAGGAGGGTTTGCAAACTTATTAGCACAGAGTACAGTGAAAAAAGGTGCATGGGTTGAGATGCTGCAGAAAATGAAGCGATGCAGCAAGCAGACCTGTACAGACCCCAGAAACCTGCAGGATCGTTTAGACCTCTGCTCAGATAAACACAGAGTGTGCTCAGTTTTTAAACGTTTCCAGCAAAGAGCTGCGGATGCATCAGATATGTGTCTGAAGTGATGTTGCTCATGTCAAACTTATATAGAGATACTTGTTGCAACTTTTTTCTTTCAAACTCAGAGTTTTTCCTTTGAAGTTGTGGTTTTTGATTTTTGTTTGGCTTCTCACACTGAGACACAGACATTTTAGGGGGATTTTCTCTCATTTTGTTTTTATTTTTTTTGCCCAGCTAAGAAAAAAGAACAACAAAAATGTTGCATGAACTGTCATGCTCAAGATCCACTAGAATAGGGAAGCATCTTTCTAAATTTGGGGCACTTTATACAGATAATATAATGCCGAAAAGTTCAAAATTAGTTAAATTGTCTCCTGCTACATCAAACTACACTGAAATAGCAGATAATGACCCAGCGTTGTCAGCATTACCACAGAGAGTTAATGGTGAAGAGATTGGAGTAGTTCTTCCCCAGTGAGTAGAAAATGAAGCTGCACAGCGAGTGTTGCACGATGAGGTCAGCCTTTAATGGTGTGTCTTCTCTTTGTCCTTAAATGGCAAACAGTCATATTTCTCCTGTGTGAGTCATTATGAAGCTCTGTCCTTTGGGTTTGGAACTGATGCCGGTGCAAAAAATAACAAGCAAACAAAAAGTTCAGCACCATGGACAGCTGCCTCGGCGTAACAGCTCCTACATTGATAATTCATTAGCTTCCAGCTCATTTTATTATGCTTTTAATGTTTATTCAGCTTTTTAGCAGGGAATTGACATTTTTAGTGTGTTGTGCTGTAAAAAAAGGTTTATGCCTCTTACATTTTATTGTTTTATTTTGTCACTTTAATGTTTTGGAACGGAAAAATTTCAACATAAGACAACCTGAGTAAAAACAAGACTACAAACCAATCTAACCCTGTGAAAAAACTCATTGTTCCCCTTGTTAAATGATGAAATATTTGCTATTAATGACATTATTTTGAAAGCCGGGTTCACTTCCACTAGACACACTCAAGTTTGTCTGATGACATGAAGTATGCTAAAAGATCTCAAAAAGCAACACATCAGGCCCCAAGACTTCTGGTAACATATTCTGTAGACTTTGAGACAAAAATGTAACTTTCTGGAAGGTGTGTGTCTCGTTCCATCTGGAGTAAAATTTTCAGAAAAACAACATTCAAACAGTCAGACATGGTGGTGATAGTGTGAAGGTCTGGGGCTGCTCTGCTGCTTCAGGACCAGGATGACTTTCTGTAACTGATGGAGACATGAATTCTGTAGGAAATTGTCTGATCTTTGACCTTAAACAGACGGTTCACGCTGGAAAACGCTCCAGTGTGGCTGAAATAAAACAGTTCTGTGAAGAAGAGTGGGACCAAATCCCACCTCGCTGATCTGACAGACTCATTATTGGTTTGGAAAGATTTATTTTTCCCCAAAATATGAAATCAGAATTTGAATAATGTATTTTTTTATTAACTCAGGTCATCTTTGATGTTGACGTTTGTTTGTTGATCTGAAACATGTATATTTGACCCCCCAAAAAAGCAAAAACAAAAATCAGTAAAGGAGCAAATACATTTTTTTATTTGTCTTATGATTCCTGTGATCTGGAAAATGCAGACATAATCAGGGAATTTAACAAACAAAACATGAAATATCACAGAATTCACTCTTATCTGTGAGTTTCATCGTAGTTTCTGAGGTATTTTGGCCACTGCAGCCTCCATACCTGTCAATGCTAGGTGACGTGAGGGTCGGCTCTCCTTCTGCACACCGAAAAAAATGGTCAGCCCTAGCAAAAAGGCTTGCTGAAACACCTACATCCTCCAAAATAAATTTAAAAAATGAAGTGCAAAGTTTAAGGCTGAACAATACTCCAGCAACTTTAATGAATCTGGAGACTGTTCTGTAGGTTTCATCAGAATACGATCAACTGGATGTGTAAGAATACATGTGATGAGCACTATCAGAATCAGGGAGAAGCATCAAGCTAGCAGGAGCCGGACACAAACTCTGGAACATTCAGCTAAATCAGTAGGAGCCAGGAGTTTTTCAGTGGAGATGTCTGACAGATGGAAGAAATAAAAATGCAAGTTTTTACTGTTTGCAAGTTTTATGTGACCTGGTTTTATGCTGAGTTAAATCCTAGAGCTGTTTTATTTTACAAAACAAAGACTTTAAAAACGTCAGATATATGAGATTCTTTGTTTTGCACACAAATAATAAGTAAATACTTGAAAATACCTCACAAAACAATCAGTGTTCTGCTGAATCTTTGTTAAATAACAGTCATTACATTTTGAATCCTGTGACTTTGATTTGTTCAGTTATTTTTCATTCATGTTATAATTAAGCATTCTGGGTAATAAATATGGTTAGAATGGAAATGTTAGAATTCAGGAAAATAAAAATGGAAAAAACAAACAACCATTGAAACGGGAATACAAAAGGTTCTCTATTTGTCGAGGTGGCGTTGGAGCATAATAAATACGGTCCAGGAAAAAGAGAGATTTAATGTGTAGTTAAAGTAATTTTATTAACAATTGTAGATAAGAAAGCTTAATTTAAAAAATCAGAAAAATGGTAAACTGTTTGTTAAACCAGGGAAAACTGAAATTGGTAAGACGTCCTGGTCAGAAACTCCTCCAAAATAGAGAAGAGCATAAAACAAATGCTCTACCAAACTCCACCAACTCTAGTGGAGCAGATAATTATTGTAAAAATATTGATACTTGCACAGAATTTGGTAAGATGACTCTCTATGAGGTCATCATTTCTCAGGATGGCCACCAAAATCACATTTCTCTTCCTGATTTGATTGATCTTGGTGTCTATTTATAGGTTCTTATTTCCCTGTCTGTATTTTTATTATCCTAAAAATAACAATATTGGTTTGTATTTGCTAACTTGTGTAAATATTGACCTTGATCGAGAGAAAGCATATGACAGGGTACCGAGAGAGGAGCTGTGGTTTTGTATGAGGAAGTCTGGAGTGTCAGAGGAGGACGTTAGAGTGGTGCAGGACAGATGTGAAGTGAGCTGTAGGGGTAACGGAGGAGTTTAATGTGGAGGTGGGACTGAATCAAGGATCAGCTCTGAGCCCCTTCTTATTCTCTATGGTGATGGACAGGCTGACAGATGAAGTTAGGCAGGACTATGATGTTCGCTGATGACAGTGATCTGTAGTGAGAGGAGGGAGCAGGTGGAGGAACATCTGGAGAGGTGGAGGTTTGACCTGGAAAGGAGAGGAATGAAGATCAGAGAACAGATGGAGAAACATGATGTGTGATAAGAGTTTCTGCAAGGATGAAAGGAAGGTGTAAAAGACAGTGGTGAGACCAGTGATGCTGTATGGTCTAGAGACTGGGGCACCGAGGAGAAGACAGGAGGCAGAACTGGAGGTAGAAGAGATGAAAATGCTGAGATTCTGTTTAGGAGACAAATATGGACAGGGTCAGGAATGAGTCCATTAGAGGGACAGACCATGTTAGATGTTTAGGAGATCACATGAGAGATGGTTTGGACATGTAGAGGAGGGATAGTGAATTTATCGGTAGGAGGATTCTGAGGTGGGAACTTCATGCAGTGAAAGAGGACATGAAGCTGATTGGTGGGTGAGTAGAGGGTTTCGCTGTAGGGAAATACCAAAAGGAAGCTGCATGGTAGAAGAAAAAAGATTCTGAATGGCTGCTTATTTTGGATTTTCAAAAGTTTCAAAAGAGAGAATTGTCCAAAATGTGTTGTTTGTATCCATCCATCCATCCATCCATCCATTTTCTGAAACCGCTTAGTCCTCCACAGAGGGTCGCGGGGGAGCTGGTGCCTATCTCCAGCGGTCAAGGGGCGAGAGGCGGGGGACACCCTGGACGGGTCGCCAGTCCATCGCAGGGCCACACAGAGACGAACGAGACAAACAACCACACACCCACTCACACCTAAGGACAATTTACCAGCCCAATTAGCCTGACAGTCATGTCTTTGGACTGTGGGAGGAAACCGGAGTACCCGGAGGATGTTTGTATCCAGTTTTGCACAATTAATTTAAAGCAACCAAAATGAGCTGCATGGTGGAATAAATGCCATACCTTCAGGACACAGGGAGTACTAAACCATGACACACCGACATTGACCTGTACACACGGCTCATCTGCAACCATGTCCTCCAAGAAAATGTTCTTGCACCTTAATTGAGCTAGACATACCCACAGCCAGCTATTTTTCCACTCACTGAGCAAACCTGTCCAACATCAGAAGAAAGCAAAACCATGAAATGCTGAGTTTGTCAGCCTATTAGTTTTTTTTTCTTTTGGGTAAACCATCAAGCAGTGTCACAACCCGCCATGAAATCAGAGGTCAACCCCAGAGGAGTGCTCTGCCTCCCTGGTTCTCTGGAATAATAGAGATTTTACAGGTTACCTTAACATGTCTTTGATTTTTGTACTAAAGTGGAGATAAAGCAGCTGCTATGTGATAGTAAAACACGCAGTAAGACCTCAGAAAATGCTTTATTTTTCTTCCAGAACACCCCAGCCGGCAATTTTAAGCGTCTCATGACAGTCGATGTTAATTTCCTTCCCGGCTCTACTCACATTTCTTTTTATGTTCCTCTCTTCTCATTTGATGAACTGGCTTGAAGCGAGGCTTGCAGGATTTATGAGAAAATGTGTGCAGCTTGATGATGCACAAAACTTTAACAACACTGCTTCTAAACGTGGATTTTTCTAATGACTTTCAGATTTAAATCTCCTGGAATTAAAGGAACATTTTAGCCATTTTGAAGTGTGTTTCTGTGCAAAAGCTCTAAATAGTTACTAAGTAACCGACTGCAGATAGCTTCTGGTTTTGAAACGTAGTTTATATGCAACAAGAAGGATGAGCTAGTGACTGTTGTTTAGGGGTTTTCTCCTTCCTGTTGAAGCACAACAAACAGACAGATCTTTTTGAGCCTGTAAACAAACAACTGCTGATGCTTCAGATATTAAACTACAAATTCAGCAATATTTAAAAAAAAAAAGTCAGCTAGAGTTGTGACTAGGTACCGTTAAATATTTTTCGATACTACTACTTTAACGATACCTGGTTTTCAATACTGGTACTTTAACGATACTTTTTTCAGTACCTACATGTATAATTCTGAGAGAAAATAACAGTACTATAATTTTTTTTTTCATTAAACAAACAAAAAAAAATCTTTTAATGGCATATTTATGCTTTTATTATTATTACCGGTATTTATTGCTTACCTTGGAAACTTTATGTCACAGTATTCCCCCACACACCTGACGCAGCTGAGGCTGGAAGCTCGGGGTCTCCTTTTTTTTTTTTTGCAGTCGTAGACTGAACACAGCGCTGCAGCTGCAAGATAATTGCATACACAATGCATTGCTTTGACTAATTGCTGGTATTCCTGTTTTTCACGACACAAATCTTATTGCATATGTTGCATTTTACTCTGTTCCCATTTACCTTTCCAAAATGCAGCCAAACTTTAGATGTTTTCAACATTTTAACACAGAAGTCGCTACGCTTGTGGGAGAACTGTTTTGAAAGACAGAAGAGGGTCTGCCGTGTGTTTATGAAGGGTGAACTCTCTGCGCTTCCGCGTCTCAAGTAAAACGTGGGGCGGAGCAGCGGCAGAGAAATGGAGCGGCTTATTTACAGGGATATTTTATAGTAAAAGTGCTGAAATCTGTACCGTGTTTTTTCCGGTCTAGTTCCGTGTTTCGGTGCCCAGCCCTAGTTGTGACTGTAATGGAGCAGCCAGCACATTCTCAGGAGATTCATTAACATCCTAATTTCTATTTCTGAAAATGTCTGCATGCCCTGTTCTGCTATATTTCCAGTTCAGACTAATTTTATGTGGGTGTCTATGGAAAACAAGTGATCCCAGACCTTTTAATGGTTGTATATTAAGCAAAATAAATCCAGTTTAACAACCGTATACAGTGGTCCTCGCTCTTTTGTGGTTCACCATTCGCGGCCTCACAGCTTCGCTGATTTTTTTGGTGCAATTTTGCATGCTTTTTTCCCCCAGCGCTTTGTGTTTTGCATCCTGACCGTTAGTCAGTTGATCTCCTCCATGCAGCGCCGTTACCTGGGTGTCGCCAGGTGCCGTGCATCCCGACTCCTCTTTGGAGAACTCGCGCTGGACCACCCAAGAGCCGCTGGGTGCCTCTCGGCCAGACCGCAGACTGAGTCACACCCTTATGCTCCTGTATGAGAGCGCGGGAGGTGAGAAGCACAGATCAGTTCTGCTCACTTGCAGCCTCTCAGCAGGTGATCAGTGTGCTGCGGGCTTTATACCAAGACGAGACACACAGACGCGATCAATACATCAAATATATTATTTATTCTGCTGTTCTGATGGTCTGGTAATGTTTAAACAAGAGAGAAAAGTGTGAAAATGTTAATCCCTGTCTAAGAAAAGTGTATAAAGTGTGTGGTGAGGGGTTTTACAGCCTTCAAACATCTGGAATAATTGTAAAAATATAAAACTGACTGCTTTGCGGATTTTGCCAATTGCAGGTTATTTTTAAACGTACTTCCTGCGATAAACGAGGGAGCACTGTAATGTGAAATTGACAGCAGTGTAAAGGCTTTTAAAATAACATCATATGAATTAAATATTTATAACTTCTACACAGAAACATGCATCAAAATGACCCAAAAATTGTTTTAAGCTGATAGAAAAAAGGTGATTCAGCTAATTGAATGAATTGCTGGGGCTTTATTGTTTTACTGTCCAATTTGGTGTTAATAAAACTTCTAAGAATGTTTGACTTTTTATAATTTGCGTTCAAAATATTACACACACACACACAAATCAATATCCTCTGCAGTAATAAACCATCATTTCCTTTTTATAACTGATTTATAAAAATGATTTATCCGTTTATTTTTTCAGCCGGTCACCAACCACAGCTTTGTGTCAACAGCCGAAATGCAAATGACTGCAAACAAGAGTTCAGAAACTTGGCTTTTGTCATGTTCAGCAATTAACCGATTAAATGTTATCTCGCTCACCCGCACGCACGCACGCACACACACACACACACACACAGTGTGAATGCATCAAATAATGGCACTGTGCACTATCTAGCATCCTGCAGCTCGCCTCATCATTTAACAGCAACTGGCTCAGTTCAGCTGTCGCTTTCTGTTTTAATTAAAGTGAACATATGAGCAGTATTTCTCTGCTTGTTAGTACAGAATACACACAGCGCTTAGGGACAGAGTTATGCTGACTCATTTTAGTCCAGCTGTCAAACACACTTTTTTGTTTTTTTAAAGCTGCGATTAGTTTGGGTTTTAATGCATCTGCACATTTAGGAAATGTGAATCGAGTGTTTTCTGCAGAATTCATTGTTATATAGAGATAACACAGACAGTTACTCCCAGGCTTTTTCTCCCAGATTATATCCGCAGACGCTTCACCTTTTATAGCTCGCGTAGGCGTGCGCTCCCATTCATGCACTTGTCTGCAAACATCCCTGGGAGAATTGCCATTAAGGCATCGCACTTTATATTTTATTTAAACTCTGGAGTATAGCAGTGAGGTCTGTGCCAGCTCACATCTGTATCTTTAAGTGAATGGCCTACATATCCACACGTAACCCTGTATAAAACATATTTTATCTTTTGATTTCAACACAGAGTTTCGTTTAACGATTTTACTTCAGAAATGTGGGTTGACGCAGATCAAAAGTCCTCACCAGACTTGTATCTCTCTCGGTTTTTTCAGTTTAGAGCGGCGTGCTGTTTCAAAAGATGATGAGTTGACAAAATAGCAACAGTCACAGTGACGTCTGTCCTCTGAAGCCACCCTTAGGGGTTTGCTTTAGATGTGTGTGTGCGTGCTCATTAGTTCGTGGCCTCATTGTCCAAACACACTGAGTCTGCAGAAAGTCAACTTTGCTGTTGGGATCTGTTTTTGCCTGAACTCGTCACGCATGTCAAACTGTGCAGGAACAAAAACTGTACAGTCATAAAGGTTGTCTTATATAAACAGACCAGAAAAGACCCTTTATGCTGCTTTTCACTACATTTTTAATCCTCTAAAAAACATAAAGGGTAATAGAACGTCTCAGAAGGAATCTGGTCTTTGGCAGTGAATCAGGAACATAACTTGGCTTAAATTGAGCTCCAGAGTCTCTCTGAGAAGGACTGTGGGGGACTGCTTGTGCATATAGTTTGAAATTAAAGTAGAAGTTACTCACGGTACAAGAATTTGATGATTTAATAGGGAATATAATTAAAGAGAAAACTGTTGAAACCAAAACTGATTGGGATTTTAAAGGAAAGGAACAAGAACACTTAAGAGATTTTGGGTTGGGACTGATTTTTAATTTTAATTTTACTTATTAAGGTAGGAACTTAATGTGTAATTACCTACATTTATGACGCCCACCACCTTTGAGTTGATTCACTCCAACTCAACTCGTACACCGCTAGCTGCTAGCATACCGTATGTTGGACTGAAAAGTAAAAATTGAACTAAACTGGCTTGAAACTGAAGGTCTTGATGTCTAAATCTAGATGTCAAAAGGTCTGTATTTAGATTGATTTTGCTCCTTCATTTTATGTCACCCATTTGTGACCAACAGAGCTGTTACATCAGGTTTTACCCTAATATATGTAGAGTTTGAGCCAGCTTTCTGCTTGCTAATGTTTAATATTGGTGGTGGCCATGTTGAATTGGATTGACACCAAATGTTAATCAGTTTTAGATCCATCCATCCATTTTTTTCTGCTTATCCAAGGTCAGGTTGTGGAGGTAACAGGTCCAAGAGCCCAGACATCCCTCTCTTTCTCCAGAGACACTCTCCAGTTTGTTCTGGGGGACCCTAAGACATTCCCAGGCCAGACAGGATGGATAATCCCTCCAGAGAGTCCTGGATCTTCCTGGGGGTCTCCTTCTGGTGAGACGTGTCTGGAAAACCTCCGAAGCGAGTGGCCCAGGAGGCATCATAGTCAGATACTCAAACCACCTCAGCTGACTCCTCTCGTTAAGAAGGACTCTGAGCTCCCCCCAGTGATGGAGCTCCTCGCCTTATCTCCAAGGCTGAGTCCAGCCACCCTATGAAGGAAGCTCATTTTGGCCGCTTGTATCTGGGATCTTATTCGTTCGGTTTTAGATTTGGATCCAATCCGATGTTGTGAGAGTTTGATGCGAACAGACAAAAACACACAGAGGCAAAAACATTATCACAAATGTCTATAAAGAGCTGAGCAGTGTTTCTCATGTAACCTTCCAGGCGGGGGGCAAATTATTTTCCACTATTGACCATTTTTTAAAACTGTGACAGAAAAATCGAACGACCGTCTGTCATTTTGAAAGATTGCAATTCACACCCCTGACCACTCGTTGGTGAATGAGCAGATTAATTAGCTGTTTTGTCAATTAATTAATGATGTAGAGCCGTTTTGCCTTTTTTGGGGCCACCGTGCTGAACGTAAACATCCTGGTTGCTATAGTAACCTGTCGTACACCACGCAACAGGTTACTGTAGCATTAAGAAGGTTACTTTAATAATTAAGAAGTGACGGTAAAAATAAATCATGACCACATTTTTTAAATCTGTCAGTCAAAATGATGGACAACAAAAAAGTCTAGCGCAACCTCTGCTCCCAGGGGTCATAATGTTTTGGCTACATGATGTCTTAACTTTTTTAGATTTAGATTTAGAAGGCAGACAGGAGTAAAAGGCACCGTAATAACCTCCAGACTGACAGACATTTATTTCGATGCTCTGACATATATAATAAATGGTTATTTTGGTAAAGTTGACACGTTGAGAGACTTGTCATCAAACTGCATGTCATCATTGACAATAGAATACAACTGCATGAGTTTGAATGCGAGTAGGTAAAAGTGCAGCATGAAGCCGTTAATTCTGCTTTACGTCGCTGCTGAAATGCAAATTTATGGATTTGGTTGCAAATATTTTGTATAGTTTTGTGGGGAACAGCTTAAAAAAGGCCCCTTTGTCTTGATCTGGGATGGATTCTGTGCTGATTCTGGTTTGATTTGTAAATAAACAGTTAAGTGAGTATCTCACTGTGCCCAGATGGTTGATGACTAGTTGGAGGCACAAAAGTAGCAAGAAGATGTTGAAGTTTTTGGTTGGAATCACACTGAATTGGTACCTAAAACACTTTGGTTACAGTTGCAAATAATTTTATAGTCTCAGAGAAGGGTTTACTGCAAAGCTGCATCCATTTATTTAAAGTTAACCCTGACTTTACATGCAATTTGCTCTCTGACCCCTTCCAAAGTTGTCTCATATTTTGGACTTCTTGTAATTACTGCAGTGTTGATTATATCTGAGCTCCATTCAACAGAGGGAATGCTATAGTTTACTAAATGATGCAGTGGACCAAAGAGGACAGTCAGGGGGTTGTGTTTGTGTGCAGGCATGCGTGTGTTTGGACAGCTCTAGCTGCAGGTATCAGCCATGAGAGGGCGAGTGCTGAGTGTTATTTTTCCAAGGGCACTTAGGAAGCAGCAGGGCATCAAAAGCTCCATTGAGAATAGTTTTCACAGACTGAATGATAAGAAGCAGAGAAATAATCGGACTCGCTGCTTTAAAAAGTGTTTAACTGGTAAGGTTTGAGTAAAGATGGGAAATAAGCACAAATTCTACCGCGAGCTGAGAAGTAGACCCTTCTGATGCTTTTCTTAGCACCTCTTGGTATCTCCTCTCCTTCTTCCCTTTGTTCCTCCTCTCAGTCACACACACTTGAGCTGACTTTTAGTCTTACCCCGTCTGCGTTAACCTTTCGCCTGATGACAGCTCTGCATGACATAATCGCCCTATCTGTTTGACTCACGGTGAGCGTTGCTGTTCACGTTTGAGGCCTCGCCGGGGGAGTCCAGAAGATTTAAGGAGCGTGTTTTTCAAAGGAAGGGAAACAGGCTGGTGTTTACAGGTGTGTGTTTGAGTCATGGACTTTGAGTCTATGGTGAGGGTAGCAGAGAGGAGAATAATGGTTGCTTTGGGTAAAGCCGAAGCAGGTAAGCTGCTCTTTATACCGGCACTTATTTTGAAGAATATTTGGAGCTACGCAGAGATATGAAGACACCCAAAGGTGTTGATGTTAAAAGAAAATGTTCTAAACGGTTATTTAAATAACAGTTTTAAGACCAAAATTATTATTTTTTGGTTAAATGTTTGCTTTTATCATGATTTAAACATACCCATTATACACATATATAAATTTATATTCTATGTTCAGTAGAAACATGAGAGAAAAAGCCAAAACTCTCAAGCTCTCGACTAAACATGACTTGGTTTGTCTGGTTTTAAGAAGTTTAATGCAGTCGTCCGATTTTCATGAAAAGTGCTCTATAAATCAAATGTATTAATATTATTAAAATAAAGTTAAAATAGTTCCAAACTGAGATCATCTCATATTGAGAATTAATGAAGTTATAGCTGTTTTGCTCAAATCTGGAAAAACAAACAACGTATGCATGATCTCACACAATTTATTAACATCTTAAGTGATTTGTTAGCATTTGGGATAGGGATGATATAACCAAACCAAGTATGAATACTTACATATAAGTACTTGCTGATACCAAGTACTGATACGAGTACTAATAAATGCTATTGATCTAAATCATGGTTTGGTACAACAACAAAAAAAAGGTCAAATACTAGTTTTGCCTTTTTATAAATCTAGTTTTTAAACAACAACTTTGATCTTCAGCAGCAGGATCTGTCAGCTGGTTGCTTCACAAAAATAAAAAGTCACATTCATCTGAAGTACAGCTTGCTGTAGAAGCTTTAATCAGCTCTACTGGTTTCTTCTGTGTACCTGTTAGCAAAATGTTAGCGGCTAAACTAAACACGCTAACGCTTTGGGAAACAATCAGGCATTATGAACAGATTACTGATTCTTTACTGAACCAAACGTTAGTACTGTGAGGATTCAGACAGCATGTGTATACTTCTGTTACATTAAAACAACAACTACTACTAATATTACTACAACACAAGTAAATTGACTATCTGCTCCAGAGTTAGCTGCTGTTGTCTCTTGCTACAGCTTAGCATCACGCTATGTTAAATAGTATCGTTCCATAGTATTGGAGTACTTTTATGAGTAACCGAGTATGAGTACATGATCTTAGAATCGGACTGATACCGGTAGTGGTGCATCCCTAATTTAGCAACAACATTTTAGCTCAGTATCTATACAACTGACTGAGCTGTAGCCATTTTTGTGTTTGCTAATATCGATTAGCGGTGGTGGCCATCTTGAATGGGGTTGTCTCCAAAAGTTAATCAGTTGTAGATGCACATAAAATGATTACTCCCGAATAGTTTTATTAAAATCTGTCCAGTAGTTCATGACATATTTAGCTAAAAGACAAACACGCTCAGTCAAAAACGGTATAATCTGCCTCGTGATCATCAGTTTTTAATCACATTTCAACAACAATCTCTAGTATCAGAATGTTGCTGAGTGTAAAAATAACAAAAGACAAGATTTTCTGTAGCTATCCATCATTAATATAATTCATAACACCTGCACTTTTAATGCTGTGACTAAACATCTGCTATGAGGGCAGGGTTTGTGATGGAAGTTTTACCTCAGAATTGTATCATTTATGTTTTTTCACCTTGCTGTTTGTGCTCAGATTTTTTTAAATTCCCTGAATCATTGAAACATAATTAGTATGTGAACAAAACCACAATTTTTTGCAGTTTTTTCTTGAACCTTCCCCCAACCACTCTGCTTCTCTGTGATGCTTTTCATACCAATGCTGTTGCTGAGCTTTTATCAATCAACCTAACGCTGTTAAAATGTTCCACCAGCTGTTTTTTAAATTCTTATACCCTATTTCTTCCCGTCTTTTATTGTGTTTAGTCATAAGAACCTGTTTATAAATGTGCTGCTACAATAATAATAATTCTCAGCTTCAACCTTTAATCTTCTAACCAGCAATATTTACCTCTAATACATTTCATAAACTTGACTGAGAGCGTGCATAGCACACTGACACTCTACATAAAATGCCTCTTGTAGTATTTGATAAGTCAGGCGTCGCTGTCTAGCATCTGTCTGAAGGCTGTTATACAACTGTCAGCAGTATGTCAGTGTTTGTGTGCGTGCATGGCAAACAGATGAAGTCAGATCTGCTGCTTCCTAAGTGGATAGCATCATCTGCTAATATTAATGTAAAAAAAATCATCAGTTAATCTATTTATGAAAGTCTAACAATCTTTGGTTAAAGAAACAAACTAGCTTAATTCTCACTTAGCAGCTAAAATGTGAAAACAGGTGCAACAAAGGGGCAACACTGAGACTAGGGGAGTGTATTGGCAAGAATCTGGCAATAGGATATGCATCACAATACACGTAGCAACGATATGATATATCGTGATATATTGCAATACAACAAGCAATACGATATACTGTGATATAAATATATAGATTTAATCGTTGGAAAACTGTCGCAGCTGAACAGAAAAGTTATCCTCTTCAGTTGTCTGCTGAACTGAATCAATTCGCTTTATGCTAAAATGAGCCTTTAATGCTACGTCGTCATGGTATCTAGCCACGTGTTCACAAATTTGTTGTGTTGCCTGAAGTATTTGACTCTGCCATTGTAGGTTTTACAGACTGCGTAGCTCCCGTCACAGTTTTTGCTACATTTCTTTGTTTTGACACCAAAATGTGTTCAGATTTGAAAAGCTGCTGGGGTCGGCTGTATCCTCTCCGCTTCATTCATCGGATAGCTGTGTGAAGTTAGCAACATTTGCCACTCACTGGTGCTATCACGAGATTTTAATGCTCCATGGATACTGAGGACTGCTGAGAACTAATGACTGCAGCCAAGCGATCAGAAGTTGAAAATGCAACACAAAAAAGAACTACCACTGTTAAATTTTGCATGTAAGATGTTAATAAACATTGATAAGTGTTTAAAAACATCAATATAATAATGTGACCTGAAATGTCGTGATATTTCAGTGCATCTGTTTTTTTTCTGACACCCCTAACTGAGATGAACACAAACACTTAACTAGCACTGTCTCCGAGTTTGGAGGAGACAGTAAAGTTACTCTAGTAGCTCGTTTCCACTGCAGGGTCCGGTGCGGGTCGGGGCGGATCCTCGTAGTCCGGTACGGGTCCGCGATTTCAGGAGAGTGTTTCCATCAGCAGTCGGACTCTCACTTGGCAGGCGGAGTTAAATATAAATGCATACCGTCCTTTACTTTTTTAACTTTTAATTTCTCCAGCTTGGTCCAACACTGTTCCGCCATCCGTTCGAATCCTTCGGCTGCCATCCGCTGTGAAACTTCTTTATAAACTCTTTCATTTCTTACCGATCCATCTAGCTTGTCCTGAACGCGGCTGATCGTTGAATGTTTGGTCTGAAGGTGACCAAACCTTGCTGCTACTTGCTAGCATTTTATCACATCCATGTACAACTAATAAAATAACTTGTTACTATAGTAACAAATAAATACAAGCAGTGATGTTTTTCTGTCCCCAAATCAAGGGACTGTATTGTTTTGACGCCACAGCTTCGCCCTAAACATAATGCTCATTCTCCAATGAACCAGCAACTGAAGAGGGCCGTTCATGGCCCATGAATGGCGCGGTCCGGATCAGTTTTTTGGACATGTATGGTTTTACAATGGAAAGGAGGCATAGGAGAGCTGGACAGGACCATCGCAGTAAAGTAGGACCTCAATCTGCCCCTTTGTGCAAGGAGGAACAGAGCCCGACAAGCGTTTTAGAGGCTGATAATTGTCATTGTCATCAAATGACGTAGCATCGTTTTGTTCCTAACACATTACCCATTCCAAATCAGGGTGGATATCCAGTTGTGATCTGTTGTGATTTCAGTGTGTTCCTTTAATTTTTTTTAGCAGTGTATATCTTCTCTTTATAAACATCTATAGTTGGTCTTGCTGTTTACTTTCTTACACACCTGGTTTCAGTTGGTAATTGAGCTGAGGTCAGAGTTTTTAGTTTACAGAGGGTCGATCCCTTTGAGTAGATCAGCAGGGTAAGGAGGCTGAACTCAGTATAGGAACATTACTTTCTTGTCTTTACTGCAGCTATACTGTAGAGTTTTTCCCATCAGGATGTTTTTATCTTTCACTTTCTATTCATACAATCAGCTTTTCTGTAAAAGTGAAGTCTCGTGGTGAATGCTTCAGTTCTTTACTGTAACTATTTTTGTTTGATCAGTTCGTTTTGAGCAGATGACTCGTGAAATGAGACTTTTGATGTGACCAGCATCTGCAGCACTCTGTCATCTCAAACCTTATAAGGCTTATAGACGAAACACGTCATCATATCACGTTTATACAGGAATGTGGTGCTTCAGTTTTTCAATCTTCTTGTAAATCTTCTAACAAGAAGAGTCACTTTTTGACCAGTGTTGTGGCTCAGTTTGGATTAGATGCAGCGCTGTGTTAGCTTTACAAGCTTAATGGGATTCTTTAATGCGCCATGACTCTGAACTTATCCCATTGTCAGAGGGATTAGTGTGCAGAGACGTGCACACATGCACAAATATCTACCAAAGCTGCTGCTTTAACACAACACTGTGAATAAAACAGATTAGTCATTTTGGTGCAGCTGAGAAATCTGCTATCTAAAGCATAAAATATTTGATACTCCTCACATATTAAGTTTGAACTCCTAATAAAGAAGAGGTTAAGCAGAGCTACTTCATCTAATAGGAGAAGTTTTCAGTTGCTTTTCAAGGTTACACAAAATAAAAATGTCCTCACTCCACTTCCTCCTTTTTTAGCTGTGAACTTCAATCAACAAGAAGCTGAAAAGAATAACTTCTCTGCTAGCATGTGGATGGTTGTGGGTGTTATCCTTTGTTTGGCTCTGAAGGCTCAACAGAATCCTTTCTCTTGTCATGTTATCTACCTACGCTCCTCACAGCTGTTCAGCATTAATTTAGTGTCTTTTACTGTCATGTATGGCAGCATTTTAGAGAAAATAAACAGAAAGGTTTGGCTTATTTCCTAACAACAAAAGGCTGAGAGATTATTTTTTTAAAGAAGCTTTTTCAGCCTTCTTTTTAAATCGTCAACAGGAAGTCATTCAGTTCTTTCATTTATATCAGAAAAAGGCAGAAAAACAAAATTTAAGAATATACAATTAAATAAAAAATTATAATTGTAGAGGACACTACAGACATAGAGGCCTAGAACATAAGAATTTAAGCAGCAGGTAACTTTTTGTATTGTGTTTTGTGAAACTTATTTTTTGGATTTCTGGTTTATCAAATGTTGTCCCCTCTCTAAGAAAATTTTGAAAAAAAAAAAAACTATTTCAGAAAATGAGTTGAATGACAAAAACTGAACGAAATTAAAATGAGAAAGTGTGACATACATTTAATTTTAACTATTTTATTTAGTTAAATCCTGTAAGCACTTTGAAAATGTTTTATGTAAAGTCCAGTACAAAGAAAATGTATTATTATTAATATTAATAACAACATTACTACAACAGAACAGAAAACATATTGAAATATTTAAAGGCACACTATGCAGTTTTGGCTTCTTTTTAGCACCCCCTAGTGTCCGTTTTAATCATTGTTGTAAAAACGTTAGCATTGTCTTTGCTCAGAAACCTAAATCTAACAGTTGAAATGTCTCCTCAGCCTTCACTGCTTTCTACTGGAGCGGTTCATCACTCATTCAAAGAAATCAGCTGTGTTCAAGCAAGGAGAGACTAAAAATCATGAGCTAAAAACACTCCGGCGCTAGCATAACAGCTAGCCACATTGGGTTAGCCTAACCCTCGCGAGATAGGTGACTTTGTGAGACTTCAGGGCACCGGACCAGAGACTCAGGAGTTGCAAACGTGGTGTTCTGGATACAAGCAGCAGATGGAGCTGAGTGACTTTTCATTAAAGGGTCATATTAACACATACTGGCTCAAGAAAAAGATATGAAAAATTTACATATTGGGCCTTTAACTAGGAAAATTCCTGAAGAACATTTGATGGTATTTACCACATGGTGTGTAGCATTCATTTTTCATTGAATGTTTAGAACGTGATGGCTGCATGGTGGCGCAGTTGGTTAGCACTGTTGCCTCGCAGCAAAGAGGTCGTGAGTTCGCTTCCCGGCTCAGTAGCCTCTCTGTGTGGAGTTAGCATGTTCTCCCTATGCATGCGTGGGTTCTCTCCGGGTACTCTGACTTCCTACCACACACCAAAAACATGACACTTAAGTTGATTGGTCTAGTAGAAATTTTCCCTAGGTGTGAGTGGGTGTGTGCCTGGTTGTTCGTCTTTGTGTTGCCCTGTGATGGACTAGCGACCCGTCCAGGTTGTCCCCCGCCTCTCGCCCCTTGACTGCCGGAGATAGGCGCCGGCTCCCCTGCGACCCTCTGTGGAGGATGAAGCAGGTATATGGATGGATGGATGTTTAGAACGTGTCCTCTTATTATTGAGCCATTACAGAAAGGATAATCAGTTGTAGAAGGACCTTGACCAAATACAGGAGGAGGAGGAGCAGGAGGAGGAAGGATAGGGATGAAGAAAAGTAGAAAGACAGGAGGAAGTGTATAAGAGAGGAGGAGAAAGAAGAATATGAATGGAGGAAGAAATCAGAAGGAGGAGAAAAGTTAATCTGTCAAACTTCAGATTGATGGAAGCAGATTCATAGCCAGTCAGAGCACTTGATTGAGAAAGAGGAGGAGGAAGAAAGCATTTGAAATTGTTTGATGTGACAACCTAAGTTAATATAAAGACCATGTGACCTTTTACTGATGAGATCCCTCCCATTTAAATCAGTATAAACTCAGAAACTGGCCTAGACATTTTATAAAACTTAAATTGTGATTTGACCAAAAATGGGGAAAGATTTTAAAAAGCTGCATCGATGCATTATAGTTCAACATATTGGGACATGTTCTAAATTTAAATTAAGTTTTTAGGTGGAAGTGTGTAAAAGCAGCAGGCTGTCAAGTGGTGCACATATCGTGACCATGTAGACACATTTTGTGGGGGGAGCTTTGCTCTCTTATGCAATTACAGTATATGACAGGCTCCAATAAATACATTCCAAGCAAAACTTTATTATAATATTTCATAACAACAACAAAACATGAACAATATTCAAAAGTAGCATCTCAGAAAATAGTTTCTTGAGTTATATTTTATAATTGTTTAGAATTTTCATATTATTTTAATGCATAAAGGTTAGATATTGTTCAAAATAATTTTTAAATACTAGATTTTAAATGCTAAATGTAGTAAAATACGAGTAATAATAAACATTTGCTTATTTTTCCTTTAGAACTTGAATGATGACTATAAAAATGTTTTGTTTGACATTTTTCTTCCATTTTAATATAATGTGCTTCCTGTTGTGTTGGTTGCTTGAGTTTTGCACCCATCATAACGACAGCACTGCTTGCAAGGACACAGCTGCAGTAAAACAATGACCTGTCTGAGATGATGTGATTCATTACAGTGAGGTCAGAAGATCACGGTGACGTAAACGTCTCAGAGAACTCACTGTCAGTGCTCGTTAAAGAGGGGGAGCTGTGGGCAGGCTGGGGGTTTTAGCTCAGAGTTATTGGTGAAACATTTGTGCTGTCACGTCTTCCTGTAGCTCAGATTTAACCAAAACAGCTTAAACTCCATCATTTCTCAACATGAGATGATCTATGCATTCCTTCAAGGAACGCTAGGCTTTTAATTTTAATTTCAGTTTATCTGTGTAATCCTTCAACGTGTAGTAAATGCAGGAACATAATGTTGAATCTAAAACAAAACACTCTAGTGACTGGGTGTGTTTGGCTTTTAAGTCCCGCCCCCTCATGTAAATAAGTTAGACATTGTCCCGAATAAAACAATTAGAAATCTTTTCAAGTCTTGACTTTTGTTGGTTAGCATAGTTTTTACCCTTGTCTTCAGATATCTTCTTCTAAGACTTCTAGTTGGAATCTACTAAATCCTGATTAAATGGCAACTTTCTCTAATTTAATAAGGAAAAAAGCACCAGAAAACCTGGCTCCTGAGATTACCGGCCTCATCTGTTGAACCAGCTATTAGAAACTTAACCCTCACGTTAAAACGGTTGCCCCTGCTTTTTCCAGTTGAGGAACATTAGCAAAATTATCTCTAATTTCTAATACTGAGATGGAAATTGTTAATCTTATTACTCACTGTTTACCTGCCTCAGTAAAAACTCACTGGAACGTCTTCAGCATTACCAGAATTCAGCTGCAGAACTCCCATGTTACACCAATATGGAGCTCACTTAGCTCCCTATTCAATACAGGAGCCAGTTCAAGGTTCTGGTTTGGACTTTTAAGGCTCTGCATGGAAATTCACCCTTACAATTTAGAGTTTTGACTACATTATGTCACCATCAAGACTCTAAGGTAGACTGACCAGGGATCTGCTGTTTGTCCCCAATTCTAGACTGAAAACTAAAGACTCTCTGCCTTTCAGGCTTGAATTTTACTGGATGTGTTTCTTATCTATTCTGCTTGTGTTCTGAAGCACCTTGTGATTTTTGTCTTGTCTATAAATAAAGTTTACTTACTTCTAATTAGTTATTTGATGATTGTGTACTGGTGAGCAGTCTGAGTACTAGACTTCCAGCCTTACATCCCAAGTGTACAAACTCTAAAAATACAACATGGCAGTGTCTGTAGACAGGATGTAGTATCATCACTTTTGGAAAACAGAAGTCTATAGAGACGTTCATCATGGTATCTATGCTAACAGACAAAGTTGGGTAGAAGATTATCATGAATAATTCAGATATATAATTTGTCCAAACCAAATTTATTTTGGAGGAAACCCACAGACGACGCTGGCCTGCTGACGTACGCTCAGAATCTTTCTGGGTTGTGAATAAATCCAGGAAGCTGGCAGCCATCAGAGTCGGTCATATTGTGGATGATGGAGCGTTTTAGTAGACTGCATGAGTGGCTGGAGAACAAAATGTGAAATGAAGGTTGTTTTTTTAGTTTTTGTTGGTAACGCTTTAGATTTATTTATTCTGGATCATTTGTGCTTGATATTTTGTCTCCGCTTCCTAGTAGAGATTTAATATTCAGGCAGGACTTGGTGTGTGTCGATACTGTAACAATACTCATTCTGATTTTAAACATCTCTTTGCAACCTGAGGCTCTGGAGCCACATGTGGCCCTTCAGCCCCTCTAAAGTGACTCCTTGTAATTTTGACCAATAATGATTAGAACCTGGGGAATGTTTACATTTATACTGACAACAGTTTTCTCGTCCAATTACATTGCAAAAACCGCATTGATGTTCTGCAACAGTGCCTGTGTTTATTCAGTTTTTTAACAGAAAATGGTTATAAATTATTATAAATGCATTGTGTGCAAAACTTCCCTCCATTTCAGTACCAGAATGAGCTCAAACGAGTCAAGTTTTTACTCAAATGCTTTGACTTTATCTAACATTCTGACACACGGTGCAATTTCTCCACAGATCTACCAGAAATTAAACATTATTCAACATATTTTAGGCAATTTGCTGTAAAAGCAGACAATGTTGTACATCATTTCAAAATTACAAATTTTTCAAAATATGATGGTATAGTAAAATACAGCAAGTTGTGCTTACTAGAAATCAAGCTCTAACTCCTGTATTTTATTTTTGCCTAAATTATAAGAACAAAAAGAATGTGCACCATAAACTGTAGTAAATAAAGTTAGTTTTCTGATTTTAAAGGGTCCAGTAGATCTTGTGGCTCTATACAGATTGTATTTTGTAGAAAAGGTGGTTTATAATTTAAAATATAAAAGTTGTAGACCTCTATAGGACAAAGAACTAATCTGTCCATCTTTACCTTCTATACAGTTTCTTATTTGTCCCAAGTTTTGACTCACAGCAGTTATTTAATTCAAAACCTTCTGTTCTCATAAATTGAGTTTTTTTAGGGAAGGATGTGGAGCGGTTATATAATGGCTCTGATGCAGGTTTTCTGCTGTTAAGATGTTGCTGATGACTTCAGTCATCTCCTGCTGCAGCAGCTGCTAGTGAACTCTTTCCTTTTGTGATAAAAAGAACAGAAAAATGCACAAAATCAAAGTCTTAGGAATCTTAGTTTTAGCATATGTCAGTTGACATTAGCAATCTCACATAATGACCTATTTTAATACCAAAATACCAGTTCAAAAGTCTTGTAAAGACACATGCTTGGATCAAAAACTGGCCCAAAAAGGTAGATTTACTACTAAAACAGGTATACCAAACCAAAACATTTCAAAATAAAACAGGAAGTAGTTTAAAAATACCTTTACAATTATCAGAGTGGAAGAGGAAAGTAAAACATTTCAGTGCAGGAGTGGCAGAAAACCCTAAGTGCTCCCACAGTTAATATAGAATAATTAATAGTAATAGTGTGAGGTGTTGAGAGGATAATGAAATTATGCATTTTGAAGAGCTTTCCGTTTTTAACCCCGGGGTGTTTTTTATTTTTTTTTAAGAGATATCAATAATAATAATATTTTTAAAGCTCACAAAAGGTACTGCACTGTTTTTTGACCCAAATCGACAATAACACATTTCCTAACAGACAGGAAATTGGCTGAATATGCCTTTCATAAAATAAATAAATGACAGTAAACAGTAAAATATTCTCTCCTGGTTTTTAAAAAAAAAAAAAAAGATTAGATGTTAAATTTTAAATATTGTTCAGAGGGTTAGACACCTCCTCGGGGGAGGACAAAATGATTGTTTTTGTTGCAACTCGGTGAAACAGAACAGAGGGAAATGAGCATTTCACTCCTCAGACTTCCCTCTCAGCGAACATGTGAAAATGTTGCTTTTAAACAGAAGGAAAGCAATACTTTTGTAATCTAAGAAGACGAGTTTGGCTTTCTTTATCATAAGTCATATTTTCACATCTGTGAACTGTAACTGCACGTTATAGCAACGTTTTCAAAAGTGAAAGGAAAATGTCAAATATTCTGTGTCATGTAGGATGTTCAGATTGAAGAAGAGAATATTTATCAAGTGTGGAACAACATTCATTTACTTTTAAACAGTCTTCTTCTGCACACTTCAGGGTCCACACTGGAGTCAGATGGTAGTTGCAATTAAATCATAATGTCAACAACACAAAAAACCCACATAAAATATCTGACCTCAGAGAAATATTGGAACTGGGCATCAAGACCTGCAGTCTGAATGTTGCCATAGAGACCAACAACAAGACATGCACACAACGACCAATTTAGAGTTGGACTGTGGGAGGAAACTAGAGAAAATCCACACATGCACACAGGTCCATGTCCAGGACCTCTCTCCTGCCACCGTACAGCCTACATTATACTGTTTGTGTCCAATATTGTCAAAGAAGCAGAAAATATTTTTCTGAACACTTCCGCCAAAATTTTAATTGACGAGATTTAAGAATGTGTGACATTTTCCCAGTTTGTCTGAATTTGCATTTAATTAATTTAACTGTTGGCAAGCAAAAAGCGTGAAATTCACGGAGGTTTTGACTCTTTTTACAAATTAAAAGTGTTTAGAGCAGAAGGCTTGAGGACTGAGGGATCAAGAAAGAGAAAAAGTATGGAGAGAAAACAGTAAATGTTTGTGTAATTTTTATTTGTGTGTATTTAAATATTTTTTGTAATTATGATTTGTTGATATTTGTGTGTGCATTTAAAGACACATTTACAAGTACACAAAGTTACACACAAAATGTAATTTACGGGTTACAAATCATGTTGTACAACTACAACTACCCAAAGTTACACACAAACAGGTTAACACAAGTTACAAATCAAATAGTACACACGCACAGATATATTGAGACTGTTTTCTCTCCATAAAAAAGAGAATGCCAGACCTCGTGGAAAATGATTGGATGGATTGTTTTCATCATTTGAAGTGTGGTGTCTGTGAAAAGCTTATGAACAATACATTACCTGTTGTGGATATGAGTGGCCTCAGTTGGGAGAAATAAAGAACAATGCCTATCTCAAAAAGACATAATTTTTATTACCTTTACATTGCCCAAAATTTATTATTTCATGGTGAATCCATCAGAAATTTGAAATGCTACAGAAGCTAGCTCCACAGCTAGTTTTTTTGCAGATAATTATAGAATTTTACCCATGTAATGTACAACTTATGATGGTCTAAAAGTTCAAACAAATAACGTTTGCATGAACTGTTATGAATTTATAGATTTGACTTGCAGAAGTACCTTGTTACCACCCTCAGGCAAACTAGCCATTAGCTTATCATTCCTGTCAGAACTAATCTTTATTTCTCTAAACTTAGGCTCTTCAGACAAATGTTCATAACATTTTCACAGAAACACAACTCAAACGATCTGAAATAATAAACTATTTTCAGGGTTTATTTTGCATATTTCTCCCTTTTCACTAAACCTAAAGTCTGTTTTCAGTTCTTGCTACTAAATAAAGGATTTACTCAAACGTTTTTTCTCCACTTAGGTATGTTTTACAGAGATTGTTTACAACGTTCACACCTTCATTGGCCACTTAGTAAGGACGTTCAGGGAATTTAAAAAGAAAGCTGTGATGCTGTTGTGTTAAACAGCTGATTTTATGTGTCTCCTTAGGCAGTCCTACCTAGTCTGGCTTTAAATTATTGATTAAACAGTTGCTGAAAGGCAATAAAACTCCACATCATAACTTTTTGTTGCTAGGTTACCGGGGTCGGCTCGTCTCTTTAGCATATTTAACCCCGTTTTTCCCCTCCTAAAGACAAACGTGTGGCAGTGAAGCTTACTTTAAGGAGGAGAAAGTAAAAGACGCAGGAACAGAGGGAGGAGTGTTCATCACGCAGAAAAGAGATGGAAGAAAAGAGTGAAGGGGGGTTGAGAATGAATAATTTAGCCCCTCCATTCCTCTCTCCTCCTCCCTGCTGAGTTTCAAAGACAGATGAGGAGAGAAAGGAAAGTAAACAAGAAGAGAGGGATGAAGATTAAAGGACAGATGAGATTAGAGACATTTAGAAGAAAAGACAAGCAGGCAGGTTGTTAACGAGTGTTTTCATGCAGTGATGAAGTGAGCATGCAGTTTATGTAACTGAAACCAGATGTGTGTGTGTGTGTGTGTGTGTGTGTGCGTGCTCAGCATTCAGCAGGTGTTCACTCCCTCCTTTCGGAGACCCACCTGCGTCACTAATCACTGGTTGCCAGGGTAACAGCGGACTTCCCCGTCTCTGCGCTCATGCGCGTGGGCGGGGTGTCTGAGCGTGAATTATGACTCATCCTGCTCACTTCAGAGTGGCTATCCTCACACTCCCGTCTGGGGAACACCCACCCACATCTGTCTCCTCCCCCCCACCCCCCCCACCCTCCGCTCGCCTGGATCTCCTTCCCCTCCCATCGCGTCGTCATCCTCAACACTTTACAACTTTTAAAATCTGTGATTCAAGCCGATCCTGACAAATTTAGTCTAATGATCTGAGCAGAGGAGGACAAAAATAATTGAGCATAAACGGTTTCCATGACACACCAGACAAAGAAAAGGGCGCCACCTACAGAGCACTGATAGAAATCAAATCTGCTTTATGATTTCTTGTTTAAAATGATTGTACAGACTTTGTGTTATTTGCACAAAACGACTACCTCCTGTTTATCAGGCACTTCTACACATTTTTATGAGTTTAAAATAAATATTTTTTATGTTTCTAAATGAAGTGTAGCATGTATAAAACTGCTAAAGTTACAACATATGATCAAATGTATCCACATATAAAGTCTGGGTCAAATCCTTTGCAGTCCTTAAGAATTTTGAAACATTTATGTATTTATTTATTTATTGCACTTTTATTTATTTTTAATGTTTTTATTAAATGAGGAAAATAAAAGTTTGATTTAGATTTTTTTTCTGTAGCAAGACAAGACTTTTAGCTTTTCTTGTTTTTTTGAGGCTGTTTTATCTAAACTTGCTGGCCACTTTATTAGGTATACCTGTTCAATTGCTATTTAACTCATTATTCTTTTTCGCGCTTTAAGCCCATTATGACCAACTGAGTTTAAACTCCACAGCCAGACCATGTGCATCCTGTTATGGACCCATCTTCTGATGGCCACTTCCAACAGGATAATGCTCCACGTCACAAAGACCAGATCATCTGTAACTGGTTTCTTGAACATGATGAGGTCACTGGACTCCAACGGCCTCCACAGTCACCAGATCTCAATCCAGTCCAGAACCTTTGGGACGTAGTGGAACGGGAGATTCACATCATGTTTCCAACACCTCATTGAATCTATGACATGAAACATTAAGGCAGTTCTGAAGGTAAAGTGCTCCTAATAAAGTGGCCAGTTAGTGTATATAGTATTTTAAAGTGTATATTGTTATTAGGTCAGGACACTATTAGAACCTTCAAACCTTAAATGTGCTGCATTTGGGTGTTTCATAGTGGATTTTTCTGCCTTGTTTAGTTATGTTAGGAATTTTTTTATCCTCTTAAACTTTTTCACAGTTGATGCAAAGTTTCCTTCCAGAATTTCCAGGTGTTTTATTTGAGTTACTTCTCTAACTACCAGGGTGTTTTCCCACACTTTGCTTCAGGGGAAACCCGGCTGAGCGTTTTCTTTCTTTTTGTTTCAAACAAAAACACAAATGCGTTTGACAGGTTAAAACGCCCGAGGCAACAATAGACCGTCCTCAGAAGCAGACAGATCTCCTCTTCCTTTTAACACCTCAAAATGTTAAACATAGACAAACTTTTAAGCTTTTTGGTCAATCATTTTAGAATATTTTGGTGAAAAGGTGTAACAAATCCCTCAGAAACAAAGATTATACTTGGCAAGAAAAAAACACTGCTTTTGACTTATTATCATTTACAACAGAAAAACATTTGAGTTTCTCAGATACTACTCAGCTGTTGGGGTAAAAACACATTTTATAGCATCTGTACACTGAACTCAACCTTTCCTTTAAATAAAATATCTACAACAAGTTAAGTGCTGTTATCAGGATTTGAAATATTTATTGTGATCTCACTGACACAGCCCAGCTGGCCCCCTTCTGTCTCTCCTCTACTACTACACTGCTTCTACATTAATGAACCAAATCACAAGTCTGGGTGTTGTTATTGTTGCTAACTTTAATTTTAAAAAGATGCACGTCGTTTGATTTCGATAAGCATATTATGAGCATTAATCTGATTGATGCATTCATTAATAATCAGTCAATTAGGTTTTTTCAACTGATCATACTATGTTTGAGTTGTTTGTTCACATTTTATAACAACATAAATATTTTTTTAATAATAGTAGAGGACAAGGAAGTTGCCATTTAATCAAACTACTGAGTGAGCATCTTTATCTTCTATATATCTGAGCTGTAAGACCCAAAAGTGTGAGAAAACAGGAGTTGGTCTTGCTGTTCTCCTTTGATATCTGTAGATGGCGCTGTTGTCTCTGTACAGACAGAAACCCTTCAATAGACTGAGGCAGATAATGTTGGCTGAGTTATACAAGAAATCCCTTTCCCACTGCTGCACAGCATTGCATATTTCAGTGCTTTTATTCAGTTTTCTGCACTTTTGTCTGTCTTCTCTTCAAATATGTGTCCCTTGAGGCAAAAAGGAGAAGATTTAGAATGAGGCAGAGATTTTCTTATTTGAGTGGGTGGATGGAAGAAGGACTGCGACAGATTGTCCTTTTTGAAGCCGAACAGCAGAGCCTCGCCTTTTTGGAGCGGCATAAAAAAGCAGCCCAATAGCTGAATTTTAATGTAAATGTACCTTTGATTTATTCATGACTCCTTCTCTTGGACTGACCTGGATAAAAGAGTGTGTCTTGTCACACACACACCTCTCCGCTGTCATTCAGATCTCATTGTGTATACTTTTTTTCTCTCCTCTTGCTGTCAGCGAGACAAAAAGGCTGGAAAGATATATTTAAATTTTTCAGAGGTTGCAAAAATCAAGCGATAAAGAAAGAAAAGCTGGATTTATTATCTGGGTTTTTCTGGTAAACAGGTCAAAAGATGTGGGAGAACACCTGCTGCCGCTGTTGGAAACGAGCAAACAGAACTAAATAAATCAAACTAACGCGAACAGAGGACTGGAAACAAAGAAAACACATTTTATCTTTTATCTAAAAGACTTAATGAAACACAAAGCCACTTCTGTGTTTTAACTCATCAGTGAGCTGCCATTCATTCCCTCAGAGACGCTCTGCTGCCATCTAGTGGTGATCAGAACAGACATACATCATGTTTCTATGATGTCTGAGAAAAGACATGCTAAACATGTCGTAAACATGCAGAGGCAGAACAATATGTGTCATAACTGGCCTTTTTAGAGCCACACAAAGCGTTATTCTTGCATATTTATAATGAATTTGGGTTAAAATGGGTTTTAATGTAACTTTAGGGTAGTATCATTCAACTCCATATTTATTTTTAATTGTAATTTGTTTCTTATTTTTATTGGGTGCTTCAATAATATAGAGGGAAATTATTATTATTCTAAATATTGTACCTGTTTGTATCTTGCCTTTCAACTGATGTGCATGTCCACCCCACTTATAGGTTAAACTCACATGCCTTGCCTTGCTTTCCTTCGCTTAGGGACAGCATCCCAAGTAGGGAAACCCAGACTGTCCTCTCCCTCCACCAGCTCCTCCAGTGAGACCCCCAGGCGTTCCCAGGTTAGTACGTCTTCCATCTTGTCCTGGGTTGACCCAGGGACCTCCTGCCAGTGGGACATACCCAAAACACCTCCCTAGGGAGGTGTCCAGGAGGCATCTTGACCAGATGCCCAAACCACCTCATTAACTCCTCTCAATTTGGAGGAGCAGTCCCTCCCAGAATTTAGAACTCCTCACACCCAAGCCGCGATTTTGAATAGAAACCATTGTAATCAGATAAAGTTGTCCCACGAGGTCCACCATGACACGTCCCAGATGCGCTGGTCCACGCCACGATGCTAAACATACGCGACAGTTCTATTTCTGAGCCGAGGCGCGTGTGTCACGACATTATGGAGTACTTTATGATGCAGACATTACAACAAAACGCTGAACCGCTACTAGTACGGCAAAGATAAACGACCTCCTGTACATGGACGAGGAGCGTTTCATTGTGGAATATTTATGTAATAGAGCTTTTTGAAACAGACTATTCCAATAAATAGCTCACTTACCCATTGTTGAAGAATTAAAAGACAATCACACAAAACACGACGGTAGTTTTGAGCAAACAGATACCAAAAGATGCACTTCATACTTCCTGTTCTCAGTTCCCACGAAATATTGTGACTATTGCGTAATTTTGCAAGCTGTGTTCACCGGCGCTCCACTTCAGGAGAGACTAGAAGACTCGCCAAAGACACGGCGCTACTGCGAAACAGCGCTAACTTCTCTTGTAGGACCCAGGCTTAAGGCTGAGCCTGAGCTCTTTGTGGAGGAAACTTATTTTAGCCACTTGTATTTGTGATCTCATGCTTTTGGTCATTACCCAAAGCTCATGACCATAGGTGAGGATTGGAAGGTAGATTGACCAGTAAATCAAGAGCCTTGCTTTCTGGCTCAGCTCCTTCATCACCACAACAGACCAGTTCAGCAGCATCACCCCATGGTCTCAGATTTGGAGGTGCTGATCCTTCACACTTGGCTGTGAACCTCCCAGCAAGAGCTGAAGGTCATGGCTTGATGAACCTAGAATAACTACATTATCCACAAAAAGCCACCAAACTTGACACCCTCCACACCACTGCTGCACCTAGAAATTCTGTCCATAAAAGTTATGAATAGAACCAGTGACAAAGGGCAGCCCAGGCAGAGTCCAGAGTACCCAAAGGAAACCCACACATGCATGGGGAAAACATGCAAACTCCACTCAGAAAGGCCACCTCTGGGAATCAAACCTGCAACCTTGTTGTGAGGCAACAGCGCTACCATACCAACTGCACCACCATGCAGCCACTGCTCCACCACACAAAGTAAATGGTAAATGGTAAATTGCTTGTATTTATAGAGCGCTTTCTACAGTGCAGAACACCCCAAAGCGCTGTACAACACGAACAGTCACTCACCCATTCACACTCACACTCACACACTGGTGGTGATAAACTACGTTGTAGTCTCAGCTGCCCTTGGACACTCTGACAGAGGCGGGGGCTGCCATGCAGCGGCGCCCTCCAAGACCCTCTGACCACCACCAGTAGGCAAGTTGGGTGAAGTGTCTTGCCCAAGGACACAACGACAATCTAACCCAGCCGGAGCTGGGGATCGAACCGGCGACCCGCTGGTTGCCAGACCGGCCACTCTACCAACTGAGCTAATGCCGCCCCATAAGTAGCCCCAAAGTAGAAAAGTAAGTTTTATTTTAATCATCACTAAACAGCACAACTCTTAAATTGCTGCCCACAGTCTCCTTAAAATGTCATGTTTTTTTTTTCCATCATCAAGCAACCTAAAACAAAAGGTCATACATTCTTCAAAAAGTGCATTTGTTATAAATATCCTTAGATTACACATTTAATCCAGACTGGATGTATGCAGTCATGAAGTATGAGCTCACAGCTGGAAACATCTACCTGAAAGATATAAGCCGACATGTGAGGCTGCGCTGCCCTAATCAGCCCATCAATCCAGCCCACCTCTTGCATTTTTAAACCGTATATTCAGACAGCCGTTCCTGAGCTGAATACAGACAGTGGGAGTGTGTGAGGAGAGGTAATGAGAAGAGAAGGGTCGACTTTCTCCTCCACGTATATAGCAGATGGACCATATATACAGTATATATGATGGATGGATAAATAGTCTTCTAAATGTTTGAAGAGCAGAATTTGATTATATTATTTGCAGCTTAAAAACTAATAAATACATTGATTACCATTAATGAATAGTAGCTTATTTAATACTCCTGTTGTAAAATGTAGAATTCTCTGTTTTTGCTACATAAGATTGAACAACACAACCATGTTTCCTTATGTAATTAGGATTTTAGTTAATTTAGCAAAAGGTTTATCTTAGTGTAACTTTACTGTGTTGCTTAAACATTTATAAAAGATCAAACCAACCAAATAACCAGTAAAAGAATGACTTTAATGATTTGAACAGGTGTTATACTGAAATGTGTTGAAAACGTTTTAAATTTTGTTTTAATAAAATTCCCCCATTAATTAAATTTGTTCCAGTGTAGCAAGAAAAAATAATGACTTTACCCAGTGTTCAAATGAAATCACACACTTATCAATGACATACAATTAACACCTTACGTCATGACGTACATGTCCTACATTTTTTATTCTTCTACACCAAAATGTGTATGTTTTATCTGGGAAAACACGCCAAATGAAGTGGCTGGGAACCCCGTTGTTTGACGGGGTAACACACCTCGACATAACACCAGCCAGGTGTGGCTCTGTGAGGCTGATTTCCAGGTACCTGCTGCTGCTAGACCACCGGCCAGGTGAACGGAGATAACTGGTTGTTGTTGAGAGCGCGTGTGTGTGTGACCGCGTGGCTGTGACCGCTCGCTTGGCGCGCGGAATCGACTCCAGTGTAGCTCCAGACAGCGCTCGCGATTTCCAGCGTCAAAGTGCTTGAATCACTACCACACTGATATCCGGTCCTTTCAAAATAAAACAAAATAAGCTTATAGTAAGTCTAAGGGAAAATACGTATTAATTAACATTAATTTAATCTATTTTAGCTAATTGCTAATTTTGTAAATAGGAAACTGAAGAGTCAGCAGGTTGTTGAAATTTACTATGAACAGAGCTGCATTGGATTTATTTGTGTTTTGTATGATTTTGGTTAGTTTTAGTTTTGTAAATGTATTTGTTTAAAAGAAAAAAACTGATCTGCAACTGGAACACTGTCAAGTTAAATGTGTCTGTCAGTAAAACAAGTTTCTGTCAACAATAAGTTGCACAGTTGCAGAAATGTACACAATTTTGTTTCTGTGTATGTAGTAGATGCTAGACAAATAAGATAAATATTGATTTAATCTAACTTTTATACAAATAAATCTCACGTTTGCTAATATTTCTTAAATTAAATGCACATTAAAATATCTACTCAATGAAAGCCCATTTAAAAGATCAACCCAAAGTTTATAAATTTACCTTTTATTTGATCAAACAGTAATAACTGTTACATATTAGAAAATAAACTTCTAAAAACCAAATATTATCACTGCTTTAATCAACTTTGTGTACTGTACATCCAATAGAAACAGCACATTTGCAACTCATTTTTGGTACCGGCAGTGACTTCATCCCCATATTCAGCAAATCTGAGTTTAGATTTCTGAAATTTGATTTAATTTAATTGAAAATTGCTTTTCATACAAACAAGGGTTTTAATTCATCAATGAGATATTTAAAATATTGTTTTAAATAAATCATTTTGGTTATTTAAAATATAAATGTTGTGGTTTTCTATTTTTTGGGGGGGTTATGTTTTCATGTTAACTTTTGGTAATTTATTTTACTTCAGTGACTAATGGATATAGGCACCAGCTCCCTGCAACCGTGAACAGGAAGAAGCTTCATAAATAACAATTAGCATGCTGGTGGCATGCTGGTGGCAACAATTAGCAAAACAAATGAAGAAATAAGACACAGATTAAACACTAATCACTAATATTTACTCCTCAAACATTAAAAATCTGTTAAAGTGAATAACATCTATTGAAGTGGGGTATTTCCTGGAGTAGATAGCTCTTTGAATGACCAGTTTTGGAGAAACAGGTTAGTTTTGATCACTATGACAAACGTAAAAGTGTCTTAAAATAATGACAATCTGAAACATTTAAAATTGAAAATTGTTTTTATCTATTGCAAAGTTATAACCTTTATATTGCTCTAAATGTCCAGTTCATGATTATTCTGGTAGAATGTTATTCTATTCAAGCCAGAAGTGCTACAGTAGCTAGCCTTGAAGCTAATTTTTCACTCTGGAAAGTTTGGCCCTCGTGTTTATAAGCGTAGACAAAGCTTTAACTTTGAAATGCAACCCGCTCCGTTTCCGGTGACGCTCTATGTGACTGTCGTTAGTTTCACGCAGCTGGAGCGGCTCGCGGTGGCACGCGCGCCTCGCGCTCCAGTCAGCGGAATACAAACAGACCCTTTTTTCCAGAGAGGAGGACATAACTGATTTCTCAGGCATCTTTTATTCGGTATTTTCCGCTCGTCTCGTCTGTTGACCGCCATGGGAGCACAAACCGACAGAGCGGGTCCGGTAGACCGGGCTGAAGGCGCCGTCCAGTGACAGCTGTTGTTATCTGACTGACGGACAGACCGGTGAAACGTGACGGACAGGTAAACCGTTCCAAATCTATGGCCTGAAGGATAACAAGAGCAGAGAGCATGCTGTGAGGCGAGGGCTTTATTTTTGACTTTACCGTGTAAGTATGGGGCTGTTGTAGCCGGTGAAGCGGAGACTGGAGGTTAGTGTCAGCGTTTGTCTGCGCTCCGTCCCCTCCGGTGGACAGTGAAGAGACTGGAGACGCGGACGGAGACAGCCGGGCTGTTTTTGAATCGGCTGTTTCGGCGGAGACATGGCAGCGGCCATCGCCAGCGGTTTGATCCGCCAGAAGCGGCAAGCAAGAGAGCAACACGCCCACCGACCGACCGCTCACCGGCGGCGGAAGAGCCCCGGTAAGAAGCAGGGGCTGTGCAACGGGAACCTGGTCGACATCTTCTCCAAAGTCCGGATATTTGGCTTGAAGAAGAGGAGGCTAAGGAGACAAGGTGTGAGGGTGAGGGGCGGGATGCATGCATGCACACTCAGTTTCCATTCACGCCCTTGCTGGTGCACGCACACACACACACTGGAGATGCACAAACAGACTGACAGACTCGTCCTTTCTCTCCTTTGTCACACACACACACACACACACACACACACACACACACACACACACACACACACACACACACACACACACACACACACACACACACACACACACACACACACACACACACACACTCTGTCATGTCTTGTAGTGCCCTATGGTTCACTAGTTTCCAGGTACATTCATTATTGAAGCTACAGATTAGTCTGTCTAGTCTCACCCCCTGTGTCTGCCTCTCTGTGGATCTCCTCTAATTTTCAGCTCATAATTTAAAGTGCCCACACTTTGCCTCACCATTTGCAAAAATGTCAGACACACTACTAAAGCAACAAGCTGGCCGCTCTCTCCTGTTTTTCTTCAAACCATTTTATGCATTTTTCACCTGCGTGGAAAAAAAAAAGTCTACATTTTGCATCATTCAGATCCAAAGTCCCTCTAAGATCCAAATTATTATCATTGTTAAATCACAGGACGGATCTCACCATCAGCGGAATGAGAAATGATTACACGTACTGTAGAAGTGAATGCAGATTAATGAGAATGTTGTGATTGTGGAAGGCGTTCGACAGCAGAGAGATAAGTGCCGTTCTAATCAATTGATTGTGTGAGAAACCAGCAGGTGATGGTGGATGGAGGGGAGGATGGAGGAGGAATGGTGGGGGTAAAAAGAGGGGAGAAGGCAGCAGGAAATGAGAGGATGGGAGGGAGGCAGAGGGAGAACTGGTTTTCCTTAAAGAGGCACCAAAAAAAATCAGCTGGTGGTGAATCGGCTTTTAATCTGTAGTCGCATGAAAATCAAAAATCTAAAGTTTTCACTGGTTAATTTTTAGAATTCCCAGACATATTGAGCCTAAGTTCTTGCAGCATTTTTTTTACATTAAAAAAAATAATAATCCCAGGAATTTTACCCAAAATTTGTTCATGACTTGAAAATTTATTATCCCAAGATGTTTTTTCCAGGCGTCTTGTCCTTTTTTTTTCCTGCTTCTCACCCTCCTTTCTCTTCCCACCTTCCCCTGTCTTCTGGCCTCCTCCCAGCTCCATGTCCTATTTAACTTCACATTTTTTCTTCCTTTTCTTCTCCTCTTCTCCACCATTTCTGCACAGCGCCATCCTCCCTTCTCTCTGTTCTGATCCCACCTACCCTAGGTCTTCCCCCTCCTCGGTCGTTTTCCTCTCTTTCAGAGCCTTTCTCCACTTTCACCTTTCCTCCCCCTTGGCCGATCACCCTCCCCCTCTCCACCCAATCCCCCTGACTTCCAACCTCAGATCTTCTCACCCCTCCTTCCAGCTTCATTTCCACTTTCTTCCCTTCTTTTTTTACCCTTCTTTCCTACACCTCCTCCTTCCAGCTCTTCCCTCGTCTGTGTTCTCAGCTGTGAGAGCGGCTGGTGGAAGCTTGGCCACGATCTCTTGACAGAGAAACCTGCCAACATCCCCTACTGTCTTCCAGAGGTTTTATGAAGGAGAAATTTACAGATTCTGGCCTCATTTCTGCAAAACACATCAGTCCACCTCTGATATGATAAGAAGTCCATCTTGTTGGTTTGCGTGTTTTTATTATCAGAAAAGACACTCCATGGGTGTGAGGGGATTTAATCTGATACCAAAGCAGCTAATTCATCTCCGACATCTTCAAACTAAACGGAAACACGGTCACTGTTAGCTCAAAAGAAAATATCATTTTGTATGACCTCAGTGAAGCTGCAAGAAATTTGAAGTCTTCAGATTAATGTATCCACCAAATCTTACTTTGATACAAAACTATATTTTACTGTAAGTTTCATTGTTATACAGATGACACGAAACACTAGTGGAAAAGACAATAAATCACTTTTTTTAGCAGCTTTCTCAGACTGAGTTCACAAACAAGGACAATCAGATTGAAGTGGGACTGAATTTCTACTTGTGGCATCATGTTCTGATTTTTCTTGCCTCTTGCTGACTTTTTGGAAGGCGAATAATAGAAAACAGTGCAATTAAAATACTCGGTTTGATTTAGTTAGACATCTTAAATGGGCGGCATGTAGCTCAGAGTCTGGCAACTGGAGGGTCATCGGTTCGATCCCAGCTCTGGCTGGGTTACTGTGTCGTCGTCGTGTCCTTGAGAAAGACACGTCACCCACCTTGTCTGTTGGTGATCAGGAAGGCCCGGTGGCACCGATTGTGGCTTATCAGCATGTGAATGTGTGTGTGTGTGTGTGAGTGGGTAAATGACTGGCCATAGTGTGAAGCGCTTTGGGAGTCCTCGGACTTGATAAAAGCGCTATACAAGTCAGAGGTTGCACTCGGCTTTTTCGTTCTCCGTCAATTTGACTGACTGGTTCAAAAATATCCTGTCATAATCTATTTTTACCCATCACTTCTTAACTATATATGCCCGTCCCAACATCATGCAACACTCGGTCCGAACCAGAGGTGTTTTTAAAAATAATTAATATTTACGACTCAAGTCTTTCCTCCTAGAGATCCACCGATCCAGCTTTTTCAGTCCTGATATCGACCCCGATATTTGGGCTTTGTGGATCGGTTGATACCCGATATCCACCGATACTAATGAAAACACTAAATAAAATATATATACAGACATAATAAACTTCAAACATAATATAACCTGGACCAGAAAACCCTCAAAATGTCTAATATTTGTAATTTGTGAGTTACAATGTAAAGTAATGTAGTTTGCCACATAATTAGGATAAAGTGTAGTAAATACCAGTAATATCGGATCCCATATAGGATAATTTTACTGATCCAGCTAAAAGTCCTGGATCTGTACCGATATCCGATCCAGTATCAGTATCGGTGCATCCCCGTTTCTCCGCTGTCTGGACCAACTTAGCTCGAACAATTAGCTTAATTATTCAGCCCGAGCCGACGTGTCACAGAGCACAGGCACGGTCTTCAATGGACGAGCACCAAATATCCATGCCTGATTACTCACTAGAGTACCTTATTGGGAAAAAGTATGTGCACTCCAGCAAATAAATAATGAGATTAGATGATTGAACCAAAAATACAAACAGTTCCGCTGCTACAAGTGCAGGCCATTTACCACTTAAAACATGATGCATAAAGCAGTAGTTTAAATCAATACAGGTTTAGATTCAAAAACAGTCATTTAAATCCATTTAGTAAAGTTGCTTTATAAAACTAAACCAGACGACTGGATCAAACCTTCACTTCAGTACGACTAATAAGCAAGCATATGGTAACAGTGGGGAGGAACACTCCATTTTAACAGGAAGAAACCTCCAACAGAACCAGGATCAGGATGGGCAGCTTTTACCTCAACCAGTTAAGGTCTGCAAGAACAGGAATAAGACCTGGACATTACATCAATAACGATAAACGGTGGTCGGTTTACCCTCTAGGAGTCTAAGCCTATAGCAGCATAACTAAAGGGATGAGTCAGGACAACACAAGTTAACTGTAACTAGAAGATTTATCAAAGAGGAAGTTTTAAAAGTAGACAGGATGTCTGCCTCACAGATGGAAACTGGAAGCTGTATCCACAAGAGAGAAGCCTGAGAACCCAAAGCTCCGCCTCCTGTTCTACTTTTAAAAGCTCTAGGAACCAAACCTGCAGTCTGAGAGCCACTTCTATAGATGAGGTTAAAAAGTGTCTCCTTATTTATGTAGTTTGTGAAATAGTTCAAGGTATTTATTAATGGTGTTGCACACAAACGCATAAATTAATGGGCTGTAGAGTCAGTTTATCACTGAGATGTGACTGTTGGGGACATACAATTGCAAGAAAATATGCAGATTTTGAATTGGAATTACAGTGAATTGGTTTGTATGACACTTAAGTGAGAAGATTTTTTTATATTTGGCCATATTACACTGCACATATGGCGTAATTGCAAACGTATAGCAAAAGTCATGAACTATGTTTCTCCGTTATTTAAGTGTCTTGAATCTGTCTCGATTTGATTGCAGTCTAGTATTGTTTTATATGCAATTTGTTTTCCAAACCCCACATCAGTCAGTATTTCACTAGGCTTCAACTGTTGGTGATAAACCACAAATGTTCTTTGCAAGTGAGTTTCAAAAATGTCTCAAAAACGTTTTAAAAGGTTCTCAATGTCCTCTCGCAAGTCGCAGGGTTTTGCTGTTGTCGCTTGAGTTTTGAACATTTGAAAAATTTGCAATCATCATCTCCGTTTAGTTTCCATGAGTCAGAAAGTGCAAGAAATGTAAAAAAAAAAAAAAACTTTAGGAGGGGTTGGCAATCAAATAGAAAATAAAATGAGAGTAAACTGCTAACAGACGGAGACAAAATTGAGACAATTTGTGGTTAAATTTCAACAAGAACATTTGCGCAACAGTTGAAATTTGTTTGCAATTACATCATACTTATTGTAAACTTGTCATATCTACTGATGATGTGTATTTAAGTGCCCTTATTAGTAAAATACACAACGTGTTATGATGACATCATGAAAGAGGGAGAATCACAGTTTTCATGAATTTTATCACAAGTAAAGATTTCTAATCTACTTCCAACAGTTTTTCTTTTTTGCTTTGAAAGCTGATAATAAGTGTATTAAATAATATGAGTCTCCCTTAGGAAGGTCATTAATCACGTGCTTTTCATTTATCATGAAGTTAAAATAATTTTTTCTAATTTAGACGTTAACTGTAAACAAATGTGAACAAAGGAACAAGTATTGTCTGTGATGCATCATAGCTGTTGCACACAGTAAACCTTTTGGATTTTTTTTTGAGGGTAACTGCTGGTAAGACTGCAGCTCGGTGGGGTGCTGAACCACAGATGTTTTTGTTGTAACCTCAGCTATGATTATAAAATCTGCCCTGTGACTGTGAGATTTTAAGACGAGCTAAAATGAGAATTCACCTCAGCGAGGAGGTGGTTCAAATTTATTAGCGAGGGATCTTTCATGACACAAAATTCACAGAAATTAAATGCAACGTCCAATATTGGATGGAAAAATCACACGGCAGGTTAAAAAAAAAAAAAAAAAAACTCGACCTGGCATTCAGTCAGGGGCGGTTTCTCCCAGCTGACCTCCGATCACACGCACGTCTCTCAGAAAGAACACGAGTCAGAGGCTAAATAAAAGACATCTCGACTGTTCTGCTCTCATGCTGCAACATGAACCCGACCCCAGGTAAAAAATGGAATCACTCCCACTGAAATGGCTCTCCACACGCCAAATAGTTTCACGTTGAAGCCGTTGCCTGTGATGAATGTTATCCAGGGAGAGCGTTTGCGTCTGTACAGGGTGTTCCCTCTCCTCGTTGTTGATGCATTGTGTAATCAGCATAATCAATAAACAACATCAGTGTTTCCCTCAGAAATATTTACATGACATATTACAACGCTTTCAGGTAAAGATTTTCTTTTTATTAAATCTCTTGCTCTACATGCATATAAATCAGATGTTTACGGCCCTGCCTTGATGTCTCTAATCACTTATCAAGCTGAGGTAAATGAGGATAAAACGGTTGCTTTCAGTTGCAGCATAAATTCTTCACTTGGGGTGCTTTTGTTTGGTGAGATGCAGAATGTGTGTGTGTGTGTGTCTGTGTGTGTGCCGAACAAAGATTTTCAACGCTTCGTTTGTACGAGACGCGTGTAGACTCAAGACGGGAGCGAATTTAGAGACGATACGAGACGTCAAATCCCTGTGGCGGCCCCGATCGGCTGATTGATCGAATCAGATCGCGAAAATACAGCAGTGTGTGTTTTGTGTAAGTGTGTGTGTGTGTGTGGATGGGGGAATACCCTTTCTCTGGAACAGTCTGGAATCACGAGACTGTTGCTATGGCAACGTGAGAATGGGAATTTCCCTGGTAACAAAAAAAAAAGAAGACTGGGAGATACTGGGAAGAGTGGGAATGCCGTCTCGATGACTCCTGGAACATCGCTGTGCTCGGGATGGTTGGAGTGAAAGGATGAAGGTGGATCAGTCCTGTGGAGAGTTATAGAATATGTTTTATGCATTACAGCAGGGACTTATGCAAACGTATTTATACTATAATAGCTTTTACGTACAATTCATTATTTTGGATAATAAGAAATATTTTAAAGTCCTTTTTCCTGTGGGGATTTTTAAAGGTTGATATTGAGACTGTATACATTTAGTTTGAATTCTTTTTGATCCAATATAAAAACACTTTTCAAATTTAAAGAGTTTATATAAAACTGTATATTTTTCTAAATCAAGTAAATATTAAAAGCAATGATTTGATTCATACAGACATCTCTGGTTGCTTTTTTTCTGTCTTTTTTTGTGTGTGCATTTTTTTACACTTACAATTAAAATGTATTTAACTTCCCACGCACCTTAAAATTAGTGTGATCCACTTTTAAAAAAAGAAAATTAAAATGCAAAATCAGCAGGTTAAATGAATAGAAACATTAAATTTACAGGTTAATAAAAGTGCAAGTTCAACTTGTCTTAGACTCTGATTTATAATACTATTTTAAAAAAGTATACATCTTTTGGGACCGTTTAAAAAATGTAAGAGCAAGCAATTAAAACAAATACTAAAAATAAAATGAATTATAATATTTTAATGAATTTTACTATATGTACATATAGAAATAAAACCAAACATCTGTCTTTTTGCCGCTTGGAGGTATTGCATTAGTTGAGTGCTAAAAGGAGCATTTTTCATCTTTCATTTTTTTATTGCTACAACCCTGTGCATCACATCTAATAAATCATGTCTTGCGAGATATTTCACGATGACGTTTCTTCTGTCATCACAATTTATCATTTATATCGATTATATAATATAAAGGACAATATAAGGCACAGCCCTAAAGATAAACGCTTAATTTTTATACCAATAATTTCTCACATGTTGGGAGGAGAGCGCTGTTGCGATTGCTCGTGTCACAATCTGTTCACGATGAGGAAAGTTCACCTCGTTTGTGTTATCTCAGGTGTTAACGAGAACTCCTGGGTGAGTTCATTAGCCTCAAAATAAAAAAGATTAAAACTGATCACTTTTCAAATTGGCCAAATTAGAACAAAATTTTCATCACAGAAGAAGCTAAAGTCAGTTCTCATTCAGAAGGTTTCAAAAACACGTGTTTTGTCTGTTTATTTAAAGAGCTTGTATAGCATAAAATAAGTATTTGGTTTCCAAAATCCTCAAAAGATAATGAGTGTTTTTGCCTAAAAGGCTGTATAACATTATTACATACTTATTTAGTTGAATCAATAATCCAGTGACTCTTTAATAAATTTATACCATTGAGATAAAAGAAATTGATGATGTGAACACAGTTTTATTTACTGTAATAAAAGTTTTCAGCACATATGTATGTATTTTTTATATTTTCAACATGATCTGCATATTTCCTCCACATTAGTTGATTTAAATTTGAGTTTTTATAAATAAAACTAACTTTGAATAACTTAATATATATGAATTTTAAATTACCTTTTTGTTAAATACTCATCGTCGCTGCACCTTTTAAAAAATAAATTCAGCCATAGCCTAAACTACTTATTACAGTGTATTAATGCAATGATTTGATTTGATTATGCTCTCTTAACGAGTTTCACCTTAATTTCCTCGTTTATTTTCTCCACCGATGTGAAGGAACGAGCCGTGCTGACGTGAATCTGAATCGAGACGTCAATCCTGCTTTAAAACACCATTTTCTCAAATGAACTTCGCAACCTTGAAACATTCCTGCCGGCTGAGTCACAGCAACAAGCTCGAAACTCTCCCTGTTATTAAACGAAACGCACCTCATAACATTTCTAACAGAGACAGACGTATAAATGCAAAGCCAGGATGGGGAGAATATACACTCTTTGTGCCCTCAGCTCCAATTTTAATACAAAAATACATTTTCTGCTCCGTCTTAATAATGTCATTGTAATAATGTCACACGCTAGAAAAGGATAAGAGACAGTAAATTACATTTTTAGCAGCTTTTTGAGGCCATGCTTGACAAAGAGAAGCAGGCAGTGTGTTGGGATTTATATGACGAGCTTTTATTTTTTAATCATAAAGCAACACAAATTACTACAACTGTCAGTCATGAAGATATGGACTGTGCTAGAAAGAGAAAGGGGGGGGGATACAGTTGGGAGTTATCGATCGCCTTCGTTGTCACAATATTTTTATTCTACGTAACGACTGGATGGATTATGTGTCCGTCTGTCTGGCCAGGGTAATCACTTTTATTGACGGCCCCACACAACATGCTAAGTAGCGCGCTGGGAATCGCGGTTCAAGTGGCGGTTCGGAGCCTTCTTCCCTCCTTCTCCCCTGCTGCACAAGATGGATCCTTCACAGAGCTGGAAAACACCCCTCACACACACTCTCACACTGCTGGAAAACTGGGTCAATCTCAGCTCGTTTCTGTCTCTGTGCATTAGGGTATACCTTCACCAATTCTGTCTCTCACATACTCAAAGGGGATTCCCACACTCATTATCACTGCAGAGTCTCTGGTGTGTGTGTGTGTGTGTTTTATGGAGAGAGAACGGGCGTGGTCGGTTGAAGCGTTTGCATCATTTTTTATTCTGATCAGCTGTTTTAGGCGTTTTGTTTTTAGTCATTTCAAGTCGATTTGCAGAATGCAAGAGCCAAACGGTGAGAGGGGCCTTTTTAACTGTAGCTAATGTTACGTTATTGTTAGGAGGACTATGATTGGTCATTACAGGTTCATTTAAATCAAAATGTGTGTGAAATCTAATCATTTCTGAAGAAAAACAAGTTCTGATGTATTTATGATTTTTTAAGGAACATTTTTTAACCATTTCTCATTTTGAGGGGTCCTAATATGTCCGTTTTGCCCTGAGATTGACTCAAGGTGCCCTTTCGTCTGACTCACGTTGCTGCTGTAGAGTCAGTGTGAAGATTTCTCACTTATTTTCTCCTCGAGATGATTAGCTGAGTCTCTTCTAATGGTGGCGATGTGGAGTAAAATCACAATGTTATCATGATTTTCTTTACATTGACTTGATTTTATTAATTGGAAAATAAATTTACAAGTTTCTGAACAGCTTAATCCAACTACATGCTGGCCATTTTATTAGGTACACGTGTTGCTTGAAGTCAATCACGGGGCATCTAGATGTGGTGAAGACAACTTGCATCAGATTGAGGAAGAAAGGAGATTTAAGTGACTTTGAACCTGGCCAGAGGTCACTAACAGGCGGACCAGACCCAGAGCTGGTTCTGTCCGGAACAGGCAGCAAATCCAGATCCCAGTCCTCAGTCCAGGGGGAGGGGGCGTGTCCGGGGAGATGTGTGAGGGCTCTTGAGGAGCTGCAGTGGCACGTACCCTCGTAATCAGGATCGAACCACGCGTGGTCTGGAACTTGGCTGAGGGGAAGGGGTGTGGTCATGTTCTGAGTGTGTCTCGCTCCCGTAGCCGCCAGTCTATGGTGCTCACTCGTCTCCGTGGACACGCCGCCTCCCCCTGGACCAAAAGACCAGGTCATGTATTCAGCAAGACGTTGTAAAGTAAAATGGGATAATACTGTAAACATTTCCTTTAACTTGTGATGAATAATGTTGAATAGTTTTTACAGTGGCATTTTGGTTCATTTTGACTGTTAAGAAATTAGACAGTTCCAGCCATTTTGGTCAAATCATGAAAATATTTGCGTGATCTCACTCGATCTGTTGGCGCTCAGAGTGTGTGTTGACAATGACTCTAAACTACCTTGACACTGAACATTTACTCGGTATCTGTAAAATTGACCGAGTTAAATACATTTTTGTTTTCTGAGGTCATAAGGATGTGTCGGCCATCTTTATCAGACGCAGACATAACCATTATTGTTTGACTTTTGACAACAAGTGATGACTGGACTTGGGACACAACATCAGTTCAAAGAGCCAAACGACAACTTCTAACGTGGATAAATCAATCAGGTTTTCATAAATATTTAGTGGTACTGTAGCTGGGAAATCAATAAACTGGGCCACCATGTGGAGTCAGAGTAAACACACAGCTACTGGACGGGCTGCTCTTCACCGGCAAAGCTTCAGCAATAATTTATCAATGTTATTCAAGTGGAACAATGACCACGAAGGACGGATTAGTCCAGAAATCCTGTAATGGATTGGATATGCTTGACTAGACTCTCCAAAGGAAATCCCTCAGGGTGCCGAAGGTTGCACGAGGTCACATTGTGCTCCTTTAAAGCTATCTTCTATAACAAAAGGTGCCCTCCAGGAATTGAGTTCGCAGAAAGAAATTTGGTGTAAATGACCAACTTCTGAACTTACTTCAAATTCTGTCCCATTAAAAGAAGAAGTAGTTGGATATACTTCTCTAAAAATCAATGTTTTACCAACGTTCTTGTCATTTTGTTTTGTAGAACCACAGCTGAAGGGCATAGTGACCAGATTGTTCTGCAGGCAGGGCTTCTATCTCCAGATGGGCCAGGATGGAAGTCTGGACGGGACCAAAGACGACAGCACCAACTCCTGTAAGTAAACGCACACGAAACGTTGCCACAGCAACATCAGCCTCTTTCAAAGTCTGCTTTCTGTTTTCAAGTATTTGAAACTGAAAGTGTTCCAATTTATGATGCAATTATAAACAAATCATCCAGATGCACCCTTCATTCAGTCATATTGATCTGGATAAAAGCTTTTTTGATTGTTGGTGCTGACTGAGATTCAAGGGTGTGTAATTATAAAGGAGGCTCTGAAAGATTAATTGCAGGTTTGAAATGGTTCTGTTTGTTTGGGGCTTTCGTGTTTTCTGAGACCAACTGTTCAGCTAAAAGCAACAAGTGGCTACACAGAGGATTCTGTTTTTTTTAATATTGCACATTTTATTGGACCTCTGCAACCAAACAGCCCTCAGGGAGGAGCTGCAGATGGATAAGTTCAAAATTAAAAGAGCTTTTGCAATATTTGAATGGACAAAACTGAAAGGAAATCAAATTGGCTTAAAGTCTGGTGAATATCTTCTGCTTTATTTTCTTCTAACCATTAAAAACCTTTCTAAATCAAGTCTAATTTTTTTTTTGCATAATTTACACATGCATATGTATATAATTATATATTTTTAACATTATAAAAATACATATTTTATATCTAATGATTATATATCTGTTTATTTACTAATTTATAATGTAATCCAAATAATAACATAATATTTTAATTTACATTTTAGGTCAACTTTTGGATTTATTGCTTACAACAAATAAACATTTTAAAGTATAAAATGTAGGTATAAAATGTAGGTATAAAGTGCAAATTCCAGGATTAAAAGATAAATCAAAATGAAACTTTTATTAAGTGTATAAAATAAAATAAGTAGATTTCTGGTTTTCCCTTAGACATTGAGTTAAACAGGAAATAATCCAAATTATAGTTAAATTCTGCCATGAATGTTATGTATTATTAATGGTGTGTGGTATATCTATTAACATTCTTTACACAGTTCAATGTACTTATAACAGGAAGAAGAGAAATTGATAGGCTGAATAATTCTACACCATAACACCCAGGCACCTGGTGCCAGGTCCAATCCAGCCTTCAGTTCAGGTTTTATTCAAAGGTGGTATTTTACAATAAAAAGACCTAAAACAGTTTAAAAATATCCCTTAAATACTTAAAGTGAAATCTGTAGATTACTGAAATGATCTGGATTAGTATTTTAGATCCGGATGCACAGATGTCGGGTATTGATTCGATTCTAAAGTAAGCCGATACTACAGAGTCAATACTATATAACCAGGGGTGCACATAACTGGTGTGCCAGTATGCATGCGCATCAGATATGATGCTTGCATTCCTGAACCCTCTGCCTGACCACGCCTTTGCGAACCGGCGCTTTTGCAGTCCACATGGTGCAGCCCGTGTTCTGACGAGCTTCATATTCCGAATGCTCACATGGCTTCTGAAGCTAGTAGACACACACTCGCAGCACTTCCGACACGCGCGCAGCACCAGTGACACATACACACTCATGGCACCTTCGACATGCACGCAGCACCGGTGACAAGCGTGTTCAGCACCAGTGACAAACGGACGCAGCACCGGCAACACACACTCGCAGCACCTCTGACATGCGTGCACTGCACCAGTGACGCACATGCTCAGCACCTGTGACATATGCACGCAGCACCAACCCGCAGAGATATGGTGCGTACCAGACAACAGCATCAGGTTCTCCCTTGAGCACATCGATGGAAAAATTGTGTGCACCCCTGTATAAAACGTAGCATGACACTCAGCTCTCAGTTGAGCTGAGACACCAACAGCTGACCGGAGCTAACCACAGCTACCTGGAGCTAACTCTAGAGGAGATGAGAGTCAATTACTTGTGTTGTTATAGTAATAGTAGTTGTTGTTATCTGGCAGTAGTATACACACACTGTCCGAATCCTCAGTCCTGACGTATGGTTTGGTAAAGAACCAGTAATTCGTTCGTGTACCAAACCATTATTTAAATCAATGTCTTTATTAATACTCGTATCTGTGCTCAGTATCGGCAAGTTCTCAAATGTATGTACTCATACTTGTACTGGGTTTGAAAAAATCTGGTATCGGTGCATCCCTAATTTCAGGAACACCACCACTCTGAAGTCACACATCTCATGCCTCAAAATCAACATGAACCAAGAATACATTTTAATTTAGCCCCACAGGCTGCAGCAACTAATAAAGAGCCACAAAACCCAAGACAAATGTGTCATCGGCACCTGATGAAGATATCCACAAAATTAGACGGGTAGCATGAGTTAAAGAACACAATTTAAAAGAGAAAATCAAATACCAGAGAGCATCCTTTTCCAAATTTAGGCAGCTTTTATAACTTTACAGATGGAAAAGCCTGTGGGCCACAAAGCTCAGATAGAAATAATGAAGACATCTGATAGCACTGCCAAGAAAAAAGTACTTTACGCTTGTCAGTTTGTATTGCTTATGCACTAGAGCAATAATAAGACTATGACAGGAAAATATAAAGACAAAAAAGCAGATTGCGACCAACAATGTATCAACTGTGGTGTTGAGAATCTGTGTTTTTTGACTCTTTAGATGCATTGTTGAACATCCTGTTGGGAATATGTGATTTGTCTTTATATATTTGGACAATAATAATAATCAACATTTTGTATATTTTGCCATATTTATGTTTAATAGACTGATTTCTGATTGGTCCACTGAACTGACAATTAAACTCGTCTCCTGGAGCTTTTCTGCTGACGGGTCTCACCTCCTCATCCAGTCAGACTGATGTGAAAATCTCTGATTAAGTAAGAGGAGTGAAACGGGAACGCAGTGTGCAAAAGGGATGAGAAGGATAATGGTTTCAGACAGGAACCCAGGTGAACTTTAAACACCCTTATTTGTTCTTTTTAGACTAAATCTGACCTAAATCAGGAGAAACCCATTCTAAAGTTAGGTCCTAACAATTACGTGAACACTTTGAGATTGAATCAGTTTGTGATGCACTTTTGGAAAACATACCTTCATCTTTTGAAGCACAAACAAGAACACCTTGTTCAATATATCTACTGGGTTTTTACTGAAATCTAGGTTGTTTTTGTGTCTCCTTACTGGAACAAATTTCTCAAAATTTCAGTCCAAGGTTATCAGCCGTCTGTTGCTTTACCATCACTGAGTGCTGCTCTTTAGATGTGACCTGATGGAGCTGAGGGCCGAGCCAGACCTTTAAATACAGGCAAGAAGTGACAGAAAATAAATGTTATGGGCTGAATTACTTCAGTCAAAATAAAATGCAGCCAAACCTCTCTTAAGGTTTTTTTTTCATGGTGTTATTTAAGCATCAAATTAGTAATTATAGCTAACAAGCGGCTGAAAGGTAAGAACTACATGAATTGGCAACACCTGAGAAAAATGATCTGAGGTGTGTTTTTATGTTTTAGTCATGAAAGTGTCTGAAGGGGAGGGGCTTAAAACTTATACTGGAACCAGCCACTAGGGGGACGGTTGTTCCTACGTCCTCGGGAGTTCCATTTCTTGGTCTAGATTTTATAAATGTATATATTTGATGAGGATGGCTACATAATAGGATCAAACTGCCAACCTGAAAATGATCATTTTTATTTATTTATTTATGCATTAACCCACATTTTAAATACAAATTTGTAATTTTTTACATAATTTCCATATTTTGTTGAAAATTTTGCAAATAAAATGTTTGTTTTATAACGTGAAATTTAGTGCCACGTCCAGACTTAGTGTTGAAATTGTGTTTATTTCTTGGTGATCATTTTCAGAGGTGGTCTGATTTTTCTTTTTTTCTAAAGCCTGTGTCTCACTGGACTGCTACTGTTGGTGAAGAATTATGAATGACATTCATGTGGGAGTTTCTAAAGGGCATTGCTGTTGTGTCACAGTGTATGAAAAATTAGCAAGACAAGTTTTCTCAAAGAGCCATTGCAGACGCCCGGGACTTGTCTCGAACCGTTCTCGATTTGGTTTCTGAGAGTCAGAAACTGCGAGAAATCGGGGACATTTTTCATTGGGATTGGTGACCAAATTGTGAATAAATTGCGGCCAAAAAAGTGCATGCAAAATTGGTATATGCCTACATGATTCCATCATAAATAAAACTTATAGCAAAGGTGTCATTTGTACCAGTTTAATGTGATTCTAACTGAAAATGTGCATATTTTAGTGCAAGTTTGTGTTGCATCCCAGTGACAAACAAAATGTTTTGAGCAACAGAAAAAAATCTAATTTCAGTCTGTATTCAGAGGTGGTTCTAGGGGGGGACCGGGGGAGACAGTGCCCCCTGATGGCAAGCTTGGCCCCTCTAAGTGCCCCCTGCTAAGTGCGGAGTCTCAGGCATTAGAGACAAATACTGTTTCATGTTGTCACTGAATTGATAACCTAGAGATCAAAGTAATTTTGCAAAGTAGTTTTATTTGGAACTTATTGAAGTTGTTGTGTCCAAATCAACTGTTACTGAATTGCTGTTATATGGCTGTAATTATACACTAAAATTTAAAATACTTGAAGACAATGTTTGTCTTTAAGTATTCGACCCTCTGCCCCCCCCCCCCCTCTAATGCTGGTCTAGAACATCCACTGTCTGTATTTTAGGAAGTGGACATCAGCTCTTGTCTTTTTTTTTTTTGTCCTCAGCTCTGTTTAACTTAATTCCTGTGGGTCTGAGAGTCGTGGCCATCCAATCAGTCAAGACCGGTCTCTACATTGCCATGAACGGAGAGGGTCACCTCTACTCCTCGGTGAGCACACAGCCAACACACTTATCAGAAACTGTTGAAGGACAGCATCCTTAACATGGTGTGTTTAGACGCCTTCAGTATGGCTGGTCTTTAGGGTTTAAAAGGTGAAAGAGCTCTCAAATGCTCACCTGTAAACCATATTTTGTTCATTTAGGTTTTATCTGTAAGCCCTTCAGGGGTTTTAATTAAAAATATGGGTCTGGCTTTATTCACAAGGGCAAACAGCTGACTTGGAGTGATAAATCTGCTGATAAATGGCAAGAAATAACACTTTAAACAAAGTTTTTGAGGTCTTCCTCTAATGATTTTTAAAAATGTGTCATCTTAATAGTTTCTGTTTGATAGCTTCAAACGTAAAACTCACAGAACTGCTTGCTTTTAACTTGAAAACTGTGAAATCGTTCCTTTAGAAGACCAGCATGTGGTTACAGATATCCAAACACATATTTTTGTTTTACATGATTGACAGAGCTGCAGCTGATGAATTTATAAAACCAATTAAGGAACGATAACGAAGCCTGTTAAGTTGTTTTTATAACAAATAAATCTATACAAATCCAGAGCACTCAGTCCATAATAACAGTTTTTAAGTCAAACACTAGACTGGAAAAAAAAAAAAATATTTTTTTGTCTTTTGAGGACAGAGTATGTGAGATTTGTTAGTTTAAAAAAAGGCAAATAGAATAAAAACGATAAATTGTCTTTAATAAGCGTCTGTTAGGCATGTCAATCTGATTAAGTGACAAATAGGCTCTCGGTTTGCGTGAATAATTTAATTATTTGACAATATTTTGTCTTTGTGTCCTTGCCAGAAGCATCTAGCCAAACATAAACAACTCTAAAAATGACTAAATTAAAATTAAAGGCAAATCTATAGCAGAAGCAGGGTCAATACTGTTGGAAATCAACTGTAATTTGAGTCAAAAGTAGATGAGGTGAAGTGGAGTGGAAGAAAAGGGGGAAAAAAGTGAGGCAGAGGAGCAGCATTGTTGGGCCTCTGGAGCAGAATATGAATTATTTCCACGCTGACTCTTCAGAGAGAGTTCACGCTCATCTACTGACGTCCCTTCATCCCTCCTTCCTCCCCCTTCTCTTCTTTTTCTTTGGTTGGAGATGACAAGAGGAAACGGGGGGGAGGAGAAGAGAGGTGATAGAAGGGACAGGGGGAATAAAAGTAGACCGGGAGGTTAAAGGAGCGAAATGGAAAAAGGAGGCGGGAGGAATAAAGGTGAGGCCAGGACAGGAGAAAGAAGAGTGATTAGACATACGAGGGAGGTGGAGAAGAAACAGGAAATGACAGAGAGGGTGAAACGTAGAGGATAGGAGGAAGAAATAAAGAGAAGAACGAAGGTCTGCGCCGCTCTGCTCAAAGTCACAGTGCTTCCTGTAAATAATTGAAGAGGGGGAGTCCCCCCTTACGCTCACAGTCGAAGTCCCCTCCAAAGCTGCGTGGAGAGGAAAGTGAGGATGTTTGATCATGTTCCAGCACGAGGACTGATGTGCTGGCAGCTCCGTGATAACGAATGTATAAATCATCAACAGCAGGTCTAATTTATCCTGATGTCAGCGCTGCTTGATGTTTAATTGGCTGCTGCAGAGGTCCTGGCAGGTAAGGATGGTGTCACCAGCCTGTGGAGATGCTCATTAAACATTACTACATTTTGTTTTCTCCTGGTCTGAGCTGGAGCGCTCGTATTTACCTGTATTCATCTTCTCGGATTCACATTAACTCAACCGCTTGTTTACTCGACACAATTTGGATTAATTTTTCTCTCCTCTCTGAGCTCGGCGTGGTGGAGTTGACAGGATGTCGATACGAATCAGGCTCCAGCGCCTTTTTTTACTTCAGAGAAACATGGTGCACTTGTCAGCAGTCTTTTCTGTTACATGTTAGAGATAGACTGCTGGTACAACACCTTCCCCCTTCGGAAAATAAAAATACAAAACCGTGTGTCTGCTAGCAGGTGCCGGCACATCTCTCCAAAAATATATCTTCCCTTGTTTTCCATTTTTGGGGAGCTGTAGGTTTTTAATAAATACATTAGATTATCTGAAAAGCAGAAAACCTTTACACATGACTCAAGTAATAAAATAAAGACATAAGACCCTAACATTTCATAGTGCAGTGATTCTCAAACTTTTTTACCCGAGTACCACCTAAAACCTATGTAGGATCTTCAAGTACCACCATGATGTTGGACTTTTAAATAATGCACAATTTGACTGTTTTTAACTGGAATCAGAGGTCTCGCTAGACATTTTCATAATTTGACCGACAGGGTACAAAAAAATCCAGTCATAATCCATTTTTATCTGTCACTTATTAATAAAAAAATATGATAATGACATTGTCAACATTATTTACTTTTCATTCATTTTAACAATATTGTAATGGTCTTTCACACAAAAAGTCAGTTTTTCCAAATCTCTGAGTTTTATTTACTAACAGGAAGACTGTCAGCTGTCGCGTGTTACAAAAAAACAAACATCAAGTAGTTTTCTGGGTCTGCACTCTCTCCTCCAGCTGTCACGCACCCCACGCTGCCTCGTTACCACAGCAACCCGTAGATCAGCTGTTTTCAAACAAATCACGAAACTCAATGTGGTTCATTTTGGTCAGAAAGGCGGAATAAAATAAATGTAATTGATGTATTGATCAGCTTGAAGGATCAGGTCCGAACCCAAGTGCGTTATGTGCGCAGCTCTAGTCCCGCTGCGCTCCCCGGTAGAGGAGCGCTCATTAGTTGGACCGGGCGCGCGCCGCGGACTGATGGAAGCGCGCCACCTCGGTGACAATCCCCCCCCACCCCCCGCTCAAACACTGACCGGCTGCGTAATGACTGAAAGAGCGGCTGAAATGAGTTTCCTCTGCAGGGCGGCCGGGATTATTAGAGACAGGATGAGTTCGGACATTTGGAGTTTGGAGACTCGGAGTAGAACCGCTGATCTAGAACCAGTTGAGGCGGTTTGGACAAGTTGGGTGGTGGAGGAGGAGGCTGGGGAGTGTGGGGGTCTGGGCTCCCGGCCCGCTACCCGGACCTAGATAAGCGGAGCGAGGCGAGATCCCATCATTACACACAGCTGCTGCTCGCTGGGATTTTAATCCGCTCTGCGCGGTCAGAAGGCCTAAAAATACTTTAATAGTGGTGAAAATTTACCCACATTAGGCCCCCTCCCGTTACAAACGCTTAATTAAAAAAAAATTCACTATTTTAGTCACCAATATTTCATTAAAAACAAAAGGGTTGGGTCCTCCGCGTACCACCAGGGGGCGCTGGTACGCGTACCACAGTTTGAGAATGACTGTCATCGTGTATACACATCATTTTTAAGACTTCCCCTTGCTAAATCTAGAAAAAAAATAGGTTATTGGCCCAGCAGTTCTTGAAGGAATGCATTGCTTTTTACATCAGTGCTTTAAACCAGAAATATATGTTGAAAAATCATAGCTGTGTTGATCACATGTCAACAGTTTGGGGTTTTATAAGGGTACTTGGCAGTGGTGGCCATCTTGAACTCCAGTGGTTATTAGTTTTTAGTATAGATGTGTGTAGAGCTCATGGTATGGGCTAGTGATGACTATTATCTACTAGAATAACAAATTTTAGGTCAATATTTGCTGAATTGACTAAGTTTTTTGTTAGTTTTATTAAAATCCAACCACTGGTTCACAGAATCTCCAACAGTTATTGGTAATATTTTAAACAAAGATCTCAGTTGGCACTCAAGGTACGTGTTAGGGATGACTATTATCTACTACAACAATGGATTATAGTTAAATATCTTCACAATTAATAGAGTTTTAGGCATTTTTGTTTTTTCTAAGGTTGGCTAAAATTTGTGGTTATAGTGGTCATCATGAATTGAACTGACTCCAAAAGTTTATACCCAAGTTTTAAGCAAAAAAAAAAAAAAAAAGTTACGTGATCTGTTAGCATGTTTTGTGCATGACTTTCAGCCAGTTTCATTTTGACAGCCACAAAATGCAGATTATATTTTGTCACATTATAGTCATTATATAGCATCATTATAGCATTAAACAGGAAAAGTAACAAAAAACATCCAACATGGACAAAACTACAATAACCAAAGTATTCAATCAACACTAAAGGTATTGTTCTAACGTTCGGCCATAATGATAACAAAGACATGTTGCCGTTTAATTAATAAAATCACTAATCAGTACTTAAAGCTCATTAGCTTAGCATGAGCTCATCAGCTGTTTCAATGGTGATAACGTAGCACTGCATTTTTAATAAAACAAAAGAAACAAAACAAACAACTCACCGTGGAGTTGATTTTAATAAGGATACAATATGGAATCAATCGGCAGGGTTGTCACAAGCTGTCAAAACGTTTTCTTTAAATAAATATCAATTTGATGAGCGAGCGCGCACCGCCACAGATACAAAACAGACTGATCATGCTGGAACCAATAATGGAAGGGTTCAACCCTGCCAGATGCTCGGAAGTGGACATTGAGTTCACTGTTCCACAACTCCACACACTAACACCGTCTCGCCGATGAATATTCACAGACGTCTCGTCTCATTTTAGTCATCAGAGTCAGGTTAGCTTGTCAGCATCTCGTTGTCATCTTGAACAAAAGGTGTGTTAATGCTATAATTTTGTTATAGTCTTAGTCAACACCAACTTTTATCCTAATATCTGTCAAATTGCCTGAGTTGTATCCATTTTTGTTTTGGCTGAATAGCCGAGGTGGCCATCTTGAGTTGAGTCCTCTCCAAAGGTTAATCAGCTGTAGATGTACATTAGTGATTACTTTAATTAAAATCAGTAAAGTGGTTCATGAGATATTTTGTTAACACTGCAACCAAACAAATGTGTGGTGGGCAAATAATATGGCTGCAAAATATATAGAAAAAATAATATATCGATAAATATTTGGTCAATCTGATGGACCTTTACAACCAATGGGCATTGAGATTACAGAGATAGAAGTGAGCTCAGTCTCATATTAATTTCATGCAAATCTAGTCACTGTGGGACATCAGATTTCTCAGATTCTGATTGGTAATTTTATTTGTGTATCTGATTTTAGCGCAGTAAAATTTCACTCTTTAGAGTTCACGTCACGGCCTTCATATCCCTGGATAACCGCGTGTCACCGTCACTCTGAAAATCAGGTTAAAAGTTAATTGAGTTTCTACATTCCAATTCTGAGATACCGCAAGTCACATTTCTCATCACTGAATAAACATAAACACCATCATCTCCAGATCTCCAGAATAACACAATATAAGATGCAGAATAGGCTGGAGTTGCAGCTTATTATTTCTATCATAATGTGATTTTTATTCTGTCTGTTCAGTTTGCATAATGTCATGAAACTGCATAATATAAGCTCTAGTTTGTAGTCAAAATCAGAGTTTTTAACTTGTCCTACATTTACTTTAGTTACATTTTGTTCTAAGTTTACGCTCTTTTGCACTCAGACAAATTATTTATCACCTTATTGGAAATTGTTAATGATAGGCTGCAAACTTAGTTCTACATGGTGGGTTTTATTAATCCCCAACCCCGGCATCTGGCAGCGTGTTGTTGCTGTGCGTGTTGTGTTTGCGTGCGCATGCGTCGGACTAACAGATGGCACAGTGTGCAATGAGCTGCTATGTGATAATTATGAAGCGTGCTGGGGAAAGTGGGAAAAAGTGCTGATGAGTCTGGGACTCTCTCTGTGTGTGTGTGTGTGTGTGTGTGTGTGTGTGTGTGTGTGTGTGTGTGTGTGTGTGTGTGTGTGTGTGTGTGTGTGTGTGTGTGTGTGTGTGTGTGTGTGTGTGTGTGTGTGAACAAGACTAAGGGGGACAAGTGTCATGCACACACTGGTACGTTGTGTTTATGTGTGTGTGGGTTGTTGCGAGCGCGTCAGCTGGGAGGTGAAAGTGGAAATTGAGTTTCTCTGCAAAGTCGATGCACATCTCTTGTATCACAACTACAGATCAGATGGATAAAGTAAATACAGTGGATATTATTACATTATGGAGGCAATTTTATTAAATTGCAAACTGCATTTCCGTTGAAAGTCTGCAGAAGATCTTCAGTTTGTCACCTATGTTTTGGAAATGTGTATAAGGAATGCACATTATTTAGATCGTTATTCAGTCTTGTTTCCTTTAATTAGAATAATGCTGACTGTCCACCCACATGCATTATAAATGGAAATGTATTCCTTTTTGTGACTTAAGCAATTATTCAGTTGCATCTCCTTCATCTTCTTGTTCCCACTTTTTTTCTTTGTCTTTCTAACCTCCCAGAAGGTTCAATGAAATACAAAAAGCCACAACATGACAACAAAAAGCAACAACAGACGTAATGAGGAAGCTTTGATGAAACTGAAGTTTGAAAAAACAGAAACATAAAATGGAACGGAAGTTGTGGTCAACCGAAACCCTAATGCTAAAATAAAAGTTATGCTAACACCTTAATTTTGCTAAAAAGGCAAGTAAATGAGAGAAAACAGCATTCAGATCACAGTATACCGTAGTTCTTTACAGTACTGGGTCTTGCAGTTGTGTCTAATGACCAGGATCCTGTTGTCTCTCATTTACTTACAATTTTAGCAAAATTAAGGGATTACTTGAAAACACTTCAATTACATCTGTTGTTATATTTGTATCCTTGTTATTTTTAGTATTAGATATAGTTTATGTTTTTTAAGCTACTTGCACTTTATCTACTGTGACTTAGTTGTTAGCATGTGTTTTTGTCTCGTCATGTCTCCTTGTATCTTGTCTGCACATGGGACAGGGAGAAACGTAATTTCAACTCCTTTGTATGTCTAGCACATGTGAAAAAACTGACAACAAACTCTCTCTTATCTTATTAGCATAACTTCAGTTTAGCATAGGTTGCGGTTGACCACAACATCAGTTTCATTTTTTGGTTCCTTTTTATTTAAACTTCCATTTCATCACCACTTTCGTTTTATTATTACTTCCGTTGTGGCTTTCGTATTCATTTAACCTCCTGGACCACCGTGTCCTCCTTTCGTTCCCCTTTAGTCCAGGTCTTTTTACCTCGTAAACCTCACAGAACATTTCTGGTTGTACACTAAAACTTAGAGTAACAGAAAACTCTGTTTAGCTTTAAAATATTTCTCCATAAATTTGTATTGTAAGTTCTTACATTGTTAAATTTCTCCTTTCGTACATGAATTATGGTTACATCAGTCAGGATTTTGATTTCCTTATTGTTTAATTTGATCTTTATGTATAAAATAAATTGAACTTTGAGTTTTTCACAACCAAACCTCTGAAATCTGTATTTGATTAACATTCATCCATCCTACCATCTTCAACTGCTTATCTGAGATTGGGTTTAGTGTTTCCTCCTCCTGCTCATCCAGAGGGACTCCTAGGTGTTCCCATGCAGGCCAGCTGTGAGATAAAATCTCTCCAGTGAGTCCTGGGTCTCCTCCTGGTGTCTGAAACACTTCCCATGGGGAGCATCCAGAAGGCTCCCTTCATCATCCTTTCAATGTGGATGACTCTGAGTTCCTGACCTGACCCCTAATAGGGACCATAGGTGAGGCTCAGAGCTTTTTTTATAATTAGTAAGTCATCAGCTTTCTCTTTACCACAACAGATCAGTACATCTGACCCATCAGTCCCCCACTCCAGATACTTAGCCACCCTTCTCTGGTTGAAACCAGCTTCGAGCTTGGAGGTGTTTATCTTTATTCCAGCTGTTTTACACTAAACGTTTGCTGGATGTCCTTCTTTAAATCTACTTATACAGTGATAATATCAGTGCCTTTTATGCAAAGATGTTCTCATCAGAGACGCCAAACCTTGGTTGATGACAGCTGTAAGTAGTCTTGACTCACTGGTCGCTGCAGGAGCAAACCGTGACGTCAGTTCGGTGCCATAGCAGCTCAGTCTCAACCTTGAAGCATGCTTCAACTTCTGCTGTTTTTATAAAATTAGAAAAAAGCAGCGCTAAAGTCATCTGAGGAGAAATTCCTCATGAGCGTCTTAAACACGATTCCTCAACAAACGTCACGAACCAAAAACATTGCCCCACACGCCGTCGTCATTTCAACGACTTGTGTTTTGTCGGCTTGTTCTTTTTGCTGGTTTGTTTCCTCCTGGGGCTCTACTTCACATTGTTCCTACTGGAACCCAAAGCGCCCCCCCCCCCCCCCCCCCCCCCCCAATCCCTTCAACACACACAGTTTGAACAAAATGTCTCATATTTTCCAACAGTTGTTTCAGCCTCCCTCTGTGAGAGCTGTGACATTTGTGCTGCCTTTTGTGTGAGGCGTACAGCTGAGAATTTTCTTTCCTGTAACTAAAATTTGTGTTTTGATCCTAAAATATTTAGAAGATTCAGGGTGAAGGCTTTGATTTTTCATCTAGGAGGCATCCGTCTTTCTCACACAGCTGCGATCTGTCCTAGCTGCTGCACGTTTTCCTAGAACAGGATGTTTTCAACAAACACGGCGGTGTGTGTCCTGTACGAAGGCGCTTGTTTGTGTGTCTGCCTCGCGTCCGCGTACGTAGGCGTGTATTTCCATTCACAACGCAGCCGGCGCAGCACTCAGACAGAGCGAAGCCCTGCTGTAATGTCTACATCCAAAGAGATGAGACGAGTGGCACGGAGAAAGGATGTTAACCATGTGAGTCATGACACACGCACGAGCACATTTTCTGGTAACTAGAGAATAAATTAGTTACTTGCGAGCTGTTGAGCCTCTTCAAAGGCGCCACTCTGTGAATTGTGACATTGAAGTACCACAGGACAGACTCCACATTCAAATAGGAGGTTGGAACATTTGGATAAACTGCTGAGGATTTATCCATTACTGATGTGTGTGTTGCTTCTTCCACAGACGTTCTCCAATAAATTGGCACCTTTTTTATTTAGCAGAAACTCTCATCACACTGGTCGACTAATAAGTTAGGAGATACAGAAAATCCAAATGGAGAATAAATCAAGAACACAAAGAAAGAGGCGAGTTAAACGAATTAGCTTTTCCTCTAATTAATTGGTTGCGATGCTTTTTGAGTTATCTGTTGTTCTGGCAGCCATCCACAACCGTCTGACGCCTCGGTGTCGACAAGTTCAGAACATTTCAAACCTGTGGAAACTCTTCACAGACCTTACATCACTAAATCTATTAGGATTTAGAGAACACTTTAAACTGCAGCAGACCTGAGGAGAACCAATCAGCATCCTTTTGGTGCCAACTCACTTCAACTTTCAGCTCTTTATAATGAACTTTCTTGGGAATAAAACTGTAAAATCCTCTAGTAAGATCAAGTACCAACCTCAAAATACATTTTTGAGCAGAGTTTCATCATATTTGAGACCTATTCTTACTGCTTTGTTAATTAATTGAAGCGATGCATTCACCAACATTAACAGCACTCTGCAGGAAACTGTTTGACGGATTGGACCAATATTTTAATTTTATGTTAAAGATGAGCAATTTGTTGGTTTGTCGTTGGTTTTTTCCCTACAACAAGGGTTAATGTTCTCCGTCGTGGCGACAGATTTCCGTCAATTGGAAAAAAATAGAAATAAGTTCAGTCAAATCTCTTTCTTGCTCTTTTTTTCTCGCGCTCTTTCTTTGGCTCAGTAGTCTCTCTCTCTCTGTGGTTAGTGCAAATGAAGGTGCGTGAGAATAGTGAAGGTCATGAGCGTAGATTTAGCGTGGACGGAGATGACGTGTCCCCACCAATAACTCAATCCAAGGGTGCAGAAGTGCTGCATCCCTACCAATAATACGTGCAGCCCAGTGGACCAAGGTGCTGTGCTGCTGTGCGTGGACCTGTGTCCAGAGGAAGGAGGCGTGTCTGGATCAACCAGTGCGAGCCCCTTGCTCCAGGATTCACACTTCGGTCTGTGCTCCCAGTCCTGGTCCGGTCCAAGATGGGCTGGTCGCGATCTGAGCTGCACTACTTGCAGCGCTGGTTCTCAATTCTCACCCCTACTCCTGACTCATTTTGTCATCACTTAAACTGAGGCTTTCAGACGTGGTCCAGATTCCCACGACAACAAAAGTATTATTTCTTTTAGAAATCTGTTAGACTACGTTCAAAACTCCAGCAGCACGAGAACGAGGCTCTGCGACTCATGGGAGGAAATTCCGAAACCTCATTAACGTTTTGAGACATTTTGGAAACTCCCTCAAACATGACATTTGTCTTTAACAGTCACACCTTTCAACTATTCTTATGAATAAAGTGCTGGCAGGGAAAGAGGTTTCACATTTCTTTGCGCAGACAAAGAATCAAATGAGCAAAAAAGCCCATCATAATCACTGTTTTAGTCAAGTCACTGTCTGGGTGGAGTTCTCGCTGCGTTTAACTGTTTATTGTTTGTAGTGCAGCTCTTCCAGTTCTCCTAAAGCACACCTGACCCACGTGGGAGCCACGCATTTCCATCTCAGAGCATTTGAATCAGATCTGAAGAGTTTGAAGAGCTCTGCGGTGCTCATACGCTGAGAGAAACATTTTGATCAGAGTTCTGGTTTATTCCTCCTGAACTGAAGGACATCCTCTCTTAAACTGCTCTCTCTCTCTCTCTTTTCGCTCTTTTGTTTTATGATGCTTTTCTTTCCACTCCTCCGTTTTCCTTTTCTCTTTGGGCTTCTTTTCTTTAGAATGATTTGTTTACCCACAATCCCCCTGGGTAATTAGTGCTGTGATAATAACTGGTGTTGGAAACAAACACACCCCCTCGCTCACACAAACAGACGCACACACACTCGCATGCATGCATATACATGGAAATGGAAACAACTTTCCTCCGCTTAGTTTCATCAAACACCGCTTCAATATAAAAGAAGTGTTTCCTCATTTTTAAACAATCAAATGGAAATTTGAACATTAATTGTTTTCGTTAATTATCCTGGCTCTAATATCCTTTAAAGATAAGATATTTTATTGTTTTTGTTTGAGTTATTTCAGGTAAACTGGAATTAAAAGCAGCTTGAATGTAATGACAGTCGGCTGTCTCTCAGAAGCTAAAACCAATTAAAAAACTTGATTAAAAAAGAAATTAAAGTAGATAGTGATAACCAGAGTCGGGGGTAAATTCCTCCTCCTCCTTTAGCTTTAGATTTCTTAGCTTGTCTCCTAACCTGCTCGCCTGACTAACCCTTCTGTCTGATTCCTCGATAAAATCTTATTTTAAAACCAAAAATACCTCTTATTCAGAATAAATGATGGATGTTTTGTGTTGGAGGTCACTCACTTCTTACCTTTACTCTGTGCTTGAGTCAAACCGAATATTAAAAGGCATTCGAATGAGTTTTTAATCAAACAGTTCATAAAACATCAGCTCACACGTAAATCCAGTGTCCTTCATGAGGATGTGTTTGGGATCTTCTCACATCTTTACTGATTGCGCATGATGGCGTGTATCGCTGCAAGATGGATTCATCATCCGTTTCTGCTTCATCATCTATTAAATCCTAATTATAAAGACATATCATGCTTTAATTAAGCACTCTATGCTTACGTCCTTTATGTACCTGATTCAGAGCAATAGTCGTGAAAGCTTTAGCTTGTTTCCCTGCTGAAAAGGAGATGGCTGCTGTGTAATTAGGAGGTAATGCTGCTTATGTTTTTCATTCATTTTGACTGAGAAATTGAAACTTAGAGTTTTATAATAGCAAAAACAGCTTTTCATTTGATGTGTTTCAGAGTAGGAGGTATCTGAAACCCTCCTTCATCCAGCATGTTAATAACCTGGAGGATAAAACACATCTGAGGGCGCTACACTCAGGTTTCCTTTGTGTTGGCTGGTTGGACAAAAATAAAGATCATAGCTACTATGATGGTGTACAAGACCAGGCTTTAATTTTCAGGTTGTTACAGCCCTAGGCATATAGCAGAGGTATTCAATTACAAACCTTAAAGGGCCACATACATTTTCACAGGCGTGTCTGGGGGGAGACCCTTAAAGGGGGTGATCAAAGTTATGTGGGAGAGCCGGGTCCACATTCTGAAATGGCCATCTATTGTTAGATGATTGAATGTTATTGTTTAGGGGTACAGGCAGGCCTACACACACACTCATGCAAAAACAAAAACATCAGTATAAGGCTGGAAGGCCAGAAATATGTGGGTCAGATCTGGCCCGCGGGCCGCCTATTGAATACCCCTATCCTATAGGTTGTCATTTGGTTCCTGTTTTGCCTCAATGGTGATCTTTAAGTTATTTTGATGAAGTTTTCAAGTATTTACTGCACATCTTCCCACTTTATGTTATGGTCTTTGAACCAGACCAGGTCCCTGATGAAGATCCCGGACGAGCCCCCAGTTTGTTATGGCCAAAATGAGTTATTTCCCTTTACTTTGACACAAAACACTCTGATCTTCTGACACTTCCTTCATATCAAGAGAAGGATTTTAGAATAGAGAAATGACCACAGCATGAATGTGGGGGTGTAATTCAGAAGAGAGCAAAATTGTTCATTTATGTGTTCAGTTTAAGCTGTACCAACTGCACAGACTTCATACTTAAATGCACTTTAGTTCCAATGCTATCCTTTTCTGTTGCATAAGGCGTAACACTTATTGTCCTAATTATGTCTCTTTGTTTGCAATTTACCCAAAACATATTTGCAGTTTGGTGACCAACTCACAGAAACTAAACTGAGAAGGGTTCTAGATGGATTCTCGTGACAACTCTATTTTGAAAGGAAATTTGTAGCGGAAATTGTTTATAATGTTATAAATTCCTTCACCGCGGTGAGGTCTTGCAACTTTAAAAAAAAATCAAGAACCCTTGCAAACCTGTTGTAAAGCTGTTCCCAATTTGTTGTAAACAGTTCCAGCTAATTGGCTAACTGGTTTTACTCGACTCCTACCTCAGCTTGGGTTAAATATCTCTGCTGTAAGGGATATCTTGGAAATCATTAGGTAGTAAACCATTAGAATTAATGATTTAACCCTACACTCTAAACATGAGGCAGGTTTTGTGGTTATTGTGTGTCTCCAAGGTGATCTAACTATAGAGAATGAATCTAAAATCCTTCTTTTCAGTGTAGCTAAGCCATCAGTCCAACTTATGAAGCATTTTTACAACAGGTACAGCCTAACAAGATCAGATCTTAAAATGAATTTGTTGCAGTTATTCAGCATCTTGCTGGGAGGTCTCAGATCTGAACTTTACTTCCCCTCAGAGTGTTTTTAATGCTGCTCATTAGCCTCCATTTAACAACACTTTCCTGATTGTCTGCAGATAAGTAGCTTTGGTAACTAACAAGAAAACCCACGGAAAATACACCACAGCAGTAATTAAATAGAGTTTTATTGTTGGGCTTTGAATGGGCTTCAGCCGTGAAGGTCCAGCAGCGAAGCTGTGGTAGCACGATGCAGCTAGCTCCCAAGTTTTGTTATTAGCGCTGCCGTACGCTAAGCCAAGACTCGAGATTGCTTTTCTCCTTTCTGTTTTTGAAATCCTCATTTTTGGGGTCTTTAATTGACGAGGGACAAAGTGCTGTCTGTACCAATTTGGACTGTTTTGGAGCAGGATGTCTAACATGCTAATGGGCTCTTCTGGCTGATTATGGCTGGCTGATCAACAGTTCAAATGGGTGTGCGTGCATGTGCGCGACCCTTAATTCAAAAGATAACAACGTGCAAGCATGTGTGCAGTAAATCTCTGCAGAGCACAGAGAAGTGACAGAGGGGGGAAAAAAGAAGAGCGATGAGAGAAATGGGAAGATAAGAGCAGGCAGGGCGGGTAGAAGAGAGAGAGAATCCCCTGCTGTTTTTCCAATCAGGAGGCGTCTTCCTCCTCACTTGGTGATTTATTCTCTCTCCCCTCTCCTTCATGTCCCAATTTTCAACCCCTCCTCACACCCCGCCTTCCATTTCTTTCATTCATTCCTGCCTGTCTTTTTCGTCTGTGGGCAGCTCGTGAACATAGCTATTTAGAAATGACGACAGAAACGCATTCAAGCAGGCGGTTCGGTGAAAATGACTCACCTGTAACGCTGGGAGGTTTTCATCTCCACTCGTTCTTACACTTCACTTATCCTCTCTGAGTTCACTTTGCGATAGTTGCTGCTGCGTTAGACATCAAATTTCTTTTATTCTAAAAGCGTTATTAAATAATGAATGGCCAAACTGACCAACATTAATAAGTGTCTGGCACCGCTCCTTGCCCACCAGCAAAGACCATCCTTCTTAACAGATGAATAATGAATCCAGGGTTGCAGGTCCAGACTAAATACATATATAATTAAGTTATTTAGTCCCAGAATGAAAAATAGCAAAGCGGCTCATAGAGCAGCTTCGCTGCTGATACAAATCGAACCCCAACCGAACATTTGATTTGTTGGGTGCGTTTGTGTTTGTGTGTCGCTGACATTGCCAATAAATAGAGCGTTCATTCATTATCACCTGTCTCGTTTTGCTTCCAGCCAATGGCTTAGTCACATTTCATATCCCTGCACCTCCCTCCGCTCATCCCCTGGAGCCACAAGTGTGTGTTTGTGCGTGCACCACCGTCTGATCCCTCGCAGCTGCCTTATCCACTAATAAGTGTGTCACTTCTATGTTAGCATGAGTGGATGTGCTGGAGCAGGAGATACGGCACATTATTGGTGTTAAATTACCAATGCATGTGTTTATGCATGTGTGTGTTTATCTATCACTCACGTAGACATTCCCCGTAGACACACACACACACACACTGACCCCTCCCTCTCAGTGCTGGTTGGTTGCCACGGCTACAGTGTCGCCTCTCTTCCTCATGTTGCTATGAGACTCGGACCGACAGACCTGAGCTGAATGACAATGTGTCTGTGGCTTTGGCAAGAGGCCTACAGGAACCAATAAGAGACAGTCTAGACAAACACTTCCCTATCTGGGGTCGAGGGACCTTTGGTAGGAATTGTTTGGGTTGGCAGGAGCCTTCTCGTCATATGAGGGCCAGTATATTAACTATTTCTTCAGCAGATGTCTCATTTTGTTCATTTAACAATGTCAGATTTGCTTGTTGGATAAAAAGGTTGCCCTAAGATGCCATAATTGTTAAACGTCTGAACGTTTTATCACTTTCTCTTACTACAACATCTTCTTTGGGTCTTCTTACACATGAAAACTAAGCTAAGCTATTTTTGTTTGCTTATATAAGAGTCGTAGATGTGAATAATGTGCAAAAATATAATCTTTTTAGAAATTGAGATGCACTGTATGTATATCTTGTAAAAACTGTAGGCTGAAACTTTACCTCAGCTCTGACCTCCCCCCAAAAAGAATATTTTATCTGGAGCTGCCTTCTTATGCTTGCTGGGAATTGGTAGCACAGGCAGACATGAGGAAGACAAGATTTTTCCCCAGTAAGAATAACACCTTGTCTCTGCGCTGAAACATGCTCTGCTGGAGGCGCTGGCACCCATGGAAAAGAGTTTTGACACATAACAGCTGAGCAGATGTGGGTGGGAAGGTGAGATGGTTTGGGCTTTGTGTCACAGGAAGCAGTCGTCTTTTTTAAATCGCTTTGGTCTCCACATGTCGGTGAAATTATGCAAATCGACGGAATACTTCTCAATTTATGTGGTCACTGGGTTAATTTGTTTTTTTTTTTTTTACCCGATCATAAGTCAGGCAAAAAATGTCATGCTTGTGTCACTGATTCTGGTTTTCTGCAGGAGTACTGATAATGTAATGTGAAAGGTATTGTTAGGTTCTTAATAATTACACGGGAAATTAGCAATTAGGTAGGGGTGTAAGAAAAACTTGATGCACTGATATATCGCAATATTTGTGTCACAAAATTATAAAGATATTCTTAAAGCACAATATTGATTTCTTATTAACAATTTACCTGCAAAAATGAACAGTTGTAGTTCATTTTTGTGTTGCATTTCAACCTCCGACCGCTTGTTGGCTGCAGTCATTAGTCCTCATCAGTCCTCTGCTTCCACAGAACATCAAGATCTTGCAATAGTACCAGTGAGTAGTAAACTTCACACAACTATAAGATGAATGAAGCTGATAGGATACAGCCGGCCCCAGCAGCTTTCAAAGCTGATCTGTGGACACTTTTTGGTTTCAAAACAAAGAAATGTAGTACACAGTCTGTAAAATCTTCAACAGCAGAGTCAAAAACTTGGACAACATGACAAATTTGTGAGCACATGTGGCTAGATACATGACAAAGTAGCGTTAAAGGCTCAATTTAACTTCTCTGTTCAGCTGCAACCGTTTTCCGACAAGTATATTCATAAACATCGTTGTATATTGCATTGCTTGTAGTATCGTGATATATCTCAATATATCGTATCGTTGCCCCGTATCATGATGCATATCATTCTTGCCGATACACACCCCTACAATTAGTATTTTTGTAGTACAGTTGTGTCAGCAGAGTAGAGTGTCACCGAGTACACATCCCTGAGGAACGCCTGTATTTAGTTTAACAGAACATGTCAAATTGTCTTTTATTTGTCTGACAGGAAGACCAAAATCCTTCAAAAGTTCACACAGAACCAAAATACAGTAGACTTCATTACATTATGTTCTGTAAAATCTGCTCAGCATATCATTCACTGCTTTTCTTAATTGCTACACATTCATTTTCCAAATCTGCCAACAATTAAACCAATATTCAATAAGTGAGCTCATTTTAAACACAAAATTAGATCAGTTTTACATAATTACATGCTTACAGTTCTAAGTGAAGTTTCCTCTCACTGAACAGATGTTAACGATTTCCCGCGGAGCTCCGTGAGCCTGCAGCTTTTTTTCTTCTGTGTCTGTTTGAGTTTTCTCACCACCTCAGTTGTGTTTGAGGATTTTTTTCAGTCTTACACAAATTCTTCACAGCTGTCATTTTATCAGCACAGACTACAAAAGTTTGGTTCTGTAACAACAAAAGGACAGTTGGTCTGAAAACAACTGCTTTAATAATGTGATCCGTGTTTGTCTCCCCAGGAACTGTTTACAGCGGAGTGCAAGTTTAAAGAGTCGGTGTTTGAGAACTACTATGTAATCTACAGCTCGATGCTCTACAGACAGAAGGAGTCGGGCCGGGCCTGGTTTCTGGGCCTCAATAAAGAGGGACAGGCCATGAAAGGCAACAGGGTCAAGAAGACCAAACCAGCTGCTCACTTTCTGCCTAAACCTATAGAAGGTAACCTATCGGAGAGTGTAGATTTAAAACATTTCTGCAGATAATCTCATTTTTATTTGTCTCTTTTTTTTCCCCCCTTCCTTCGATTTTTCCAGTTGCAATGTACCGAGAGCCGTCGTTGCATGATGTAGGGGAGGCGGTGCCTAAACTCGCAGGGGGCCCGCCTTCTAAAAGCACAACCTGCGAGCCCGTGGTCATGAATGGCGGTAAACCAGTCAGCAAACCCAGCAAGGAGGAGACATAACCCCACCCTTCATTTCACCCCCACCCTCCCCTGGCTGACTGGAGGCCAGGAAAAGCCACAGACTTGCCCCACTGCTGCGCTCTCAAAAAACTAAACTGCAACAAAAAGGTAATAAAAGATAATAGAGATAAGCTCTGACTGGACAGCCGTGGGGCCGAATGCCTCGCCTCGCCTCCCCCTACTGGACAGTTGTGGGGCAGCGCCAGAGGGACTGAAATGCAGTTTGTGGCGGGAGAAGATCAGCCAGACAGATGTTTCTGAACTGGGACACTGACATACACGAGTCAGGAGGACTTCAAAATATATATATATACATTAATACTACAAACATAAAACTGAAAAATGCCATTGTCTTTTTTTTTCTTTTTGGAGACAATCTGCTTATAATTCACTGTTGCCAGGTACGTTCGCTTGCTGGAGGCCACAGACACACTCGAAATCGACCGCTCAGATTCGATCTTTAAGTACATTAAAAGCATCAGCAGAGGCTCTGCAAAGAGAATGCTTTAAATACCAAACACTGATGATTCAGAGAAATCTTAGTCATCAATCAATTAAGATTTGGAACAGGGCGTTCTTTGCTTAAAAACAACAAAATTCAAGGGGAAAGTGGTAAACACACCACTGACCTATCCTCTATTTTTATCTGTGTGTCTCATGAAAAACCCGCAAGGCTTAAGGCACTTTCTTTTATTTATTTTCACATACACAAACATACATTCAGCCATGCATCGGTTAATAATAACAACTCCCCGAAATTCCCAAATTGTAGCAACAAGGTATCTGAAGGTTTCTGGAGTCTGAGCAGCACGGTAGCAGTCAGTGTTTACATGGAGTAGCTGAAACTATAGAGCGAGGCGTGACGAGGTTCGTCATGCCTTCACGAGTACTTGAAAACAAAAGCAGGGATCAGGGTATTAGTGAGCGGAGGGTAATGCCAGTGATGACCGGTAGCTGTGAACTAGAGCTTGTGTAATCAAAACGGACTAGAACTACAAACATTTCAAGCATTCCCAACACTTCATGATATTTAAAACGACACTCAGCCAAAGGTTGCAAAGTATTATCGGCTGGTACGGATAAAGTAGCATGTTAAAGACATTTTGAGACTGTTACCACCGCCTCAGTGCTTCGTGTACTGTTTGTAGTTTCTTTTAGCACAGTTTTAAATGGAGTTGTGAGATCGTGAATGGAAAAACAAGATGTTTTGCAGCACAAGTCCAGTTTATTTTAGGTCTTTTCTTCACCTGTTTTTGAAAAATGTCTTTTTTATGAACTCATTTCACCTGACTGAGCCCAAAATAGACCTTCTGAAAAGAAGAAATGTAATAGTTATTGAAATAGACGTTAAAAGCAGCCATCTCAGAATTAGAGGGGTTAAAAAAAAAAGATGCGATATTTCATGTCACAATAATATATCGATATTCTTAAAGCACAATATCGATTTCTTATTAATAACTTACAAGCAAAAATTAACAGTGGCAGGTTATTTATTGCAGTATATCGCATTGCTTGTAGTATCGCGATATATCGCAATATCGTGATACATATCATATTGCCAGATTCTCGCTAATACACATCCCTACTCAGAATTAGTAGGTGTGTGTGTTCTCAGTGAGAACTTGGAACAAGTTTCTTGTTAAAATCATCAGTTTTCTTGTTTTTGCTCTCTTGATTGGGCCAATTTTCCTTCTGTCGCTTGTTCTCACGTAACACAATGACGAAAACTATTTAAAGTCTCAAATTCCTTCCAGAAGATTGCCCACAATCACTTTCTTTTTCCTTGTTGCCCATAAATCTGTAAACAACTCCTGTGTGCCTTTTTTCAGTGGTAAAGTTCATTTTTAAAAGCGATTAATCACACCGCCTTCTATTATTCCCAACTGTTATTTTCCTGAATGTACCACCTAAAGTTACTATCGGACTCCGGTTCTAGTCCTGTGTTGATTTAACAAACTATAAGCTTCTATCAGCGCAGTAGAAAGTGTCTCAATTACACAACGGCTTTAAATCAGCCCGCACAATGGACTATGAGATCTTTAATCAATGTGGTTTCTAATGAACGCCAAGAAAACCACCCAAACCTAATAGCACACATCGACACCAGTATTAATCAAAAACATGGGTTTGTTTACACCATGAAGTCCTTAAGTACAAATCAAAAACACGAAACCACCCTCTCACTGTGAACGCCAACGCGGCTCTAATTTGTTTCTGTTTACTCCTCTTTCTTTGACCGAAAGACTAGATGCCAATCACTTCAAATAGCACGCTAGTGGTCGGACATATTAATACTGTGATCCCACACTTCAAATTAATGTCAGCGACAACAAGGCAAGCAGTAAATCATATATTCTATAAGGCGAAAGATAAAAGAGCTTTTAATTGACGAAAACAAACACTGTGCTTTGAATACCGATTCTGGACCGACTAAACCCTCCTTTTTGCATTTTAATCAGATGATTGAAACACTGTCCTGTTTTGCTGAAGATTAATGACCTCCGCCCGCCTTGCCGCAACTACAAAGGAGCGACGAGACAAAGCAGAAATCAAGGCTGCGCGGTTCGCCTTCACATCAAACGAGCAGCCGCAGCCTCGCCAACAGGTCTGCATCTGCTTAGCAGGTGAGACGCTGCGCCGCTGCACGCCGGTCTCTGATTCGCACGGAGGATGTTAGAGACCTCACAGTGTTTCTAATTGACATTTCTGAGATTTTTCTCACATACAGCACGTTCCTCACTCCTTCGCTGATCTCATTTTTCCGGCATTCATGTCCTAAGATGTGGCTGACCGGCACATTTTATGACATGAGCCAATTCAAACTAATGCACACAGATGGTGATTATTTTGGCCTTTAAATGATAGTGTTTTAAAATACTTTTTCTATTGTTTACAGTGCTGTGAAAAAGTATTTTCCCACTTTTTGGTTTCTTCTGTTTTTGCTTTCTTGTCACACTGAAATGTTTCAGATCAGCAAACAAATATCTGTATCAAAAAGAGATGACCTGAGTAAATACAAAATGCTGATTTCAAGTGATGACTTTATTTATCAAGGGAAATAAGCCAACCTGGTGATGTGTGAAATAGTAATTGACCCCCTAAACTTGCCCTTAGTGGCACCGACTGCAATCAAGTGTTTGTGATAACTAGTAATGAGTCTTTCACCCTGGTATGGAGGAGTATTGAACAGGCTGTTTAAGGTCAAAGGTCAGATTTGCACCTTCAGGATTTTCTGTTAGAGGGTAGAATTCATGGCTCCATCAATTGCAGCAAGTCATCCATGTCCTGTAGCGGCAAAGCAGCCCCAGACCATCACACTACCACCACCATGTTTGACTCTTGGTATGATGAATGACACACACCTTCCAGAAAGTTCAGCTTTTGTTCCGTCAGTCCACAGAATATTAACCATTGTCCCGGGATCATCAAGGTGTTTTTCGGCCATTTGTGTTCTTCTTGTTCTTGTTAAGCGACGACTTTTGCGTATAATCCACCACGACATTGTTTGGTTGCAGAACAGCTTTCCACCACCCTTGTGTAATACTTTGGGAAATTTTAGCCGTAATATCTGATGGAAACTGACTGGCGTTTAGTGGCTCGTATCAAAGACCAGAGGTAAACACCGCTCGAGGCTACGGGGATTGGTCAAAACATATCCGAGTTGCAGTGATTGGTCAGAAAAGAAGGCAAAATACGGCAAACGCTGAGGTGATTGGTCAAATTTGCGGAAAAGTTGCTGTGATTGGTGAAAATTGCAAGGCTGTGAAAAATTTATGACTAATAATTGAATTTGTGTTAATAGTTGAGGTTATTCACAATTGATTAAAGATTTAACAAATGGGCTCGTTACCGTATTGACACAAATATAAGACAAGTTTTTTTTTGTTGGAAAAAAAAGTAAAAATGCGGGGTCATCTTATAATCGGGGTCTAGATGTTTGGGGTCATTACACAACCACACCAGCAGAGGGCGCAGGCTTTTTGTAAAGGCGGCAGCAACAGGAAGCTCAGCTCAGATCGCATCCGGTCCCGGTCCAGACCAGCCCAAAGTTACAGGCCCACTGTAGATTAAAATGCCTGATGGCCAGTCCAGCCGGTCCACTTCCAGACACAGGTCAGCTGCTTTCAGTGTGAGCAGCTCAGCGCAGACTTCTGTCCAGGTGGAGGGCTGGCCTCATACTGGACACAGGTCCTCGCACAGCTGCACAGCACCTTGATTTGCTGTGCTGTCACTGCACGTATTATTGTTGGGAATGCAGTGCTATTTCTCTACCCTTAGATTGACTTATTAGTGGGGACACTTCACCTCCATCCACGCTAAATCTATACCCATGACCTTCACCCCTTCACTATTGTCATGTGTCTTCATTTGCACACACACACACACACACACACACACACACACACACACACACACACACACACACACACACACACACAGACACACACACAGAGAAAGAGACTACTCAGCCAAAGATAGAGTGTGAGAAAAAAGCAAAAAAGAGACTTGACTGAACTTTTTTTTCTTCTTTTCCAATTGACGGAAATCCATTGCCACGACGGAGAACTTTAACCCCTGATTAATAGACAAATATTAAAGCAGTCTCTAATTACGTTATTATTTAAATTACTTTCTCAAAATTTCAATAAAAATAGTTTCTTTAAAAAGTGAATTTAGTCTTTATTCTCAAGATTAGTCTTGGAAGTGGGGGGTTGTCTTATAATCGAGGTTGTCCTATATTCGGGTCAAAACGGTACTTTTTCACATAGACCCAGGTTGGTTTGGATACCTGTTTTCCCATAATTAAAAAAATCATCATTTATAAAAACAGCATTTTGTATGTACTCAGGTTTTCTGTCTGATATTGGAATGTGTTTGCTGATCTAGGGGTAAATACTTTTTCTTAGAACTGCAATTGTAATCTTGATACTAAAACTCATCAAGTACATGAGACGTGTGTTTTTTAGTGTTGGATCACGAGAATATAAATTAAAAAATAAGCTACGAGTGCCTCTCTTCCCCAGCTTGGGTCAAGATTTAACCCTTTCATGCGTGCATTTTACAACACGGTTGCTTATGTGCAGGTATACCATCCCACATCCAAGAAAACAGCGTTTGATTGCCTATCTGATCACTGTAGTAACCACTATGCATGAAAGGGTTGAGATCCAGAGCGGCTGTAGATGTGTGTTAAAACCTTTTTGTTTTGACGTTCTCTACCCTCAGCTGTGTTCTGTCTGCTGTTACCTGGGATAATGTTAACGAGGAACAAGTTGGTGTTGTGCTCGTCTCACGTAAAAGAAATGTGGATTTGTTTACTGTCGTGTCACATTTAGGGGGCAAAAAAAAAAAAGAAAAAAGATCAAATAAACCCTGACAATCAGGTTTAATTCCTAATGTATCCTGTGTTGTCTCGGCTACGTGTGTCTAGGAGACCATATGAGGTTATTTAAAGGTTTTTGTACAAACATTCTACAATAGAGCGGCTATTCAGCAAGTCCCTTTTAATCTGCTGGCAGAGGGAAAAGTCCAACTTGTTAGATTCACACCAGGGTACTCGTGATGTGAAAGCATTTTGTGGAGATCTGTGGGATATGCTCACAGATTAATAATGTTTGAGGGCAGAGGGAAAAAAGCGACTGGTTTCCTGGAGACTGACCAAAGACGCTTCCACAATAGTGTTTCCAGGCTGGTAATCACAGCTCAAACGACGCCGGCGCAATTACCGGCTGCATCTCCTCGGAGAGTTCTTTTCCACTGGTGGTTAGCCAGGTACCAGAGCTACGATTATGAAATATCTCACAAAGCAGGAAGAGAGCAGCTGATTTAATTAGGAGTGATCAATCGCAGCAACCGGGGTGATTTTTAATTCCCAAGGACCACTCGGGCTCTTGTAGCCATCTTAGTTTGCCCCGCGTGGCCTCTGGCTCCGAAATCAAAAGTCAGGAGGCGACAAAATGGACACAAGACGAAAAAGAACAGAAAAAACAAAAAGCTTTTGTGACCTGACCACTGCAGCGCCGGAGCACTTTAGAGCCACAGGAACATGTAATGGTTAGCACTCGTGATGTAGCTCGCCTCCCTCAGGTTTTCTTTCTTTTTTCTTCTTCTCCTTTTATTCCTCTTTCAAAAGTCTGCCTTATTACATCTGAATCTGAGGACTGCTCTCATCCCAGCTGTTTCCTTTTTCCCTCCTCTGAGCACTCACATCCCACACACACACACACACACCGCTGATACAAACTCATCCTGTTTTACTTTTCAATTATCCTTTGATCCCCAATCTTCTGTTCACTAGAACTATGCTTGCTTTCGCTCTCTGCTTGTTGTGTAATCATGCAGACAGAGAACTTATTCCCTCTTCTTCCTCCTCCTCTCTCAGATCGGATCGTTTCCCCACTTGTTGCATGGTTTTTGAAAAAGTTGAAAGGGGTGCTTATGCATGTGGAAATGTAAGAAATCCAAACATTGTTGCAGCATAGAGCTAGTAAAGCGTTTGGCTTGTATCTGCTGTGGGTTTGCACAGGTTGAGTTTTTCACTGTCATTGCAAAGCGAAGGAAGAAAATATTACAAATATAAACACATAAAGTAAATGTCCTAATGATCTTTGCATCTTCTTTGATTTTGTTACTTAACATTCACCATCTTTATTCTGGGTTTTCCTGCGATACAGGGTAAGACAGTCCTGCAGAATCCAGTGTGTAAAAATACACACGTGATCGATTTAAACCAACATGATTTTTTAAAACTGTGCAAACCTCATCAGCTACTAGCCAGACAGCCAAACGTGACTGGTGCCAAACTTAAAGGAGATTACTGTCTGTCAGTACATGTACAGTTAACTTTACATATATTATGCAAATAGTTTGTCTGCACTGTACAGTTTGTGTCCAATCTATTGTATACACACAGAAAACAACTAATATTGAATAAAAGATTTATACAAACCAGGTGTGGCTCGTTTATTTACTTACAAATGTATCAAACTTTTACAGCAACGTTACTTGAACAAAATGTATTTTTTGTGTCGACAGGACAGAATGCATGATAATCCACTGCAGCAGCAGAAAAAGGTGCATCAAGGGTCAGGCTGCTGCTTCCAGAAAGGTTAGCAAACTATTGAACTGATGTGCACTAACACAAGCTCAGACATTTAATTAAATGCAGCCTCACAAAGGAGGTGATAATGTCAGAAACCGAGCTGTTTTTAGTCTAGGTGTATTTTCTCTGATGAGGGTTTAATAGAACCCACTAGAGACATATTCACTCAGGGAAAATGGGTTTTAATTGAGCCCCCTAACGATACTGCGCCCAACCTATTGTGCATTGATCGTCTTTAATGCTAATCATGCGCGGACTGCCTTTAGCGGATTCGCTAGTTAGCCTTCAGACACAGAGAGCAGGCATCTTCCTCGGTTACAACCTCGTTTATTCCCCCAATAAATAATTACGCGTGTGCAATACATAGGTTTGTAGAAACTGAATAAAAAAAGGAATGTTTTGTTCCTTTTTTGAATAGTTTTCTGTGTAAATATTAAAATTATAATCCAGCTTATTGTAGATGGTGTCTTTAAGGGCCTTGATGTGGAAAAGTACTTAGCAGGATTGATAAACTAACGGCTTAAATTCATTTTGCCATCAATTTCACAATAAGTCAATTTACCTATAATCTTCTGGTAATTTTTTTTTTAGCATAGATATAACCAGCAGCTGCAAAATGTAGCACTTTCAGGGGTCAAGTTCAGCAGGAACGTCTTAAGGGTTTTGCCAAAATTAACATGAATTCCAAAATTGGCAGTGGTTTAATGGTTTATAAAGTAAAAGTAAGTTAAATGTATTTATATAATGCCTTTTCACATGATAGAAACCACAAAAGGGTGTCACAAGAACTAGTAAAACAGATATATATTAAAGCAAAAGGGTAAACTCCAGAAACAGAAGCACAGAAGTAGAAATAAAACAACTTAAAAATGTACTTTTTTGATGCTTTTTTCAAAAATTATCTGTAAATTCTGTCTAAACTTTCACATGAACTGCTATGAAGTTTAAGAGATTTGAGCTGCTTGGCTGCTCTCGGGCTAGCTCATCATTCCTGTTTGATTTAAACTCCATTTCTCCAAACTGAGGTTGTTCAAGAAGCTGAACAATAAGTTTTGCAGAAATACATTTCAGAATGGCCACAATCTCCTTTAAATCTACAAATATTAATCCTATACTTTATGCTTGAATTGTTACTTGGTTATTGTATTTTATTATGTAATTATGTATTAATATTGGCAGTCGTTACCTGCAGTACTTAGATTTTCCACTAGAGGCGCAATTGATTCAAGGATTTTTGAGGAAAGTACCAATCCTCTTAAAAAGGTAGAGCTCTTAGAAATAGGTGCCAAATATACATTAGGCTACAACTATTAAATGAGATGTGTCATTTTTGCATAAAAATGAATAAAACTAGTCTTCCCAGATACTCAGTTAATCTTGTTTTGTGTTGTAAAAATAAAATATTTGCCTAGATTCCATACTTTACCCTTAATAATGACTTTTTATTAAACCAACACGTTTTGCTGAGCTTGGCGTTCATTTCTTTACTCGAATTTTATTCTTCTTTCATAGAAAACAACATATGCAATGTGTAAAATGGCTCAGGAAGCAAAAACGTTATGCACAAAAAATAAAAATGTAAATATGGTACAAATTTATTTTTAATCAAATTACTGCAAACAAACAAGTGACAAGCCAGGGATCCTCGGGGGCCCGTATCGTTGCCTCGCTGCAGATTCATCCCTTGAAGACGGGAGAGAAACACCAGCAGTCTGCAGATGAAAGTCCCATTAAACACCTCCACGATCTGGCAGACATGTACTGCTGGAGAGACAGATTGGCAGCCTGACTGGCAGGAAGAAACACTCATCACACACACCCACACTGCATCGCCTGGACTCCTCTAAGTGACAGGTGAACCAGCAAATACTGTAATTAGGTGGATGTGATTAAAATTTGCATATGTAAATGTAATATAAATGAAGTGCACTCTGAAGAGCGCCACAGTGTTTAATTAGTGAGGAGGGGGGGACAGGCAGAACTGTGGAAAACTGCACACTCCATCTTTTATACACAGACTTTCTCTTATATTTTTAAAATCAAGTCATTATTACTTCCTGCACCGTAGTTTACTCTCCTTCCATCCTTTATTACTTCAGGGCAACTTTTGTCTCAGCTTTTCTTCTAAAATCAGTTCTTTCTGAATTCTGAAGCTTTTTGCATGCATTTGAGTTTTTATACTTTGACATCAATGTTTAATTTATTGCTCCATTTAGTTAATTTGAGCAAAGTCAAACAATTTGAGGTCATATTTAGTCCTACTTTATCTATTTGGTATGGTAACCCTTTATTACAGCTGCCCTCTAGAATGTTTTATCAGCATCTCTGTCAAGTTTTTTGTCGTTGTTTTTTACTCATTTACTCACTTTTTGAAACTTCAACAGTAAGCACAGGGGCAGTTCTAGGAGGAGGCCAGGGGGGACCAGTGCCCCCCTGCTAAGGGCTAAGTCTCAGTCATAAAAAACCAAGAGATCAAAGTGTTTTTGCAAAATAGTTTTATTTTTAAACTTATTGAAGTTGTGTCCAAAGCAACTGGCATAGATATAACCAGCAGCTGCAAAATGTAGCACTTTCAGGGGTCAAGTTCAGCAGGAACGTCTTAAGGTTTT
>SSNR01000092.1:1343900-1456400 GCA_006937965.1 Callopanchax toddi
CCCCCCCCCCCCCCCCCCCCCCTCTAATGTTGGTCTAGAATCGTCCACTAAGTAAGCAATATATATTCGTTGTGCAATAAATACAACTAGGGATGCACAGATATCGGTATCGGACCAATACCATGTACTTGTTAAAGTTAACCAAAAATAGAAGAAAATAGATTCTGTCTTCCAATTCATTGCATTTTTTTGTGCAGTAGAAGTATCGGTATTGGTACTCGGTATCGCAAGTACTCAGATTCAAGTATTGGTATTGTATCGGTTTGAAAAAAAACTGGTATCGGTGCATCCCTAAATACAACATTTAACAGGCTGTCTGCAGGATACAGTCTCAGTTTATGTCAGTTTTCTTTAGACTATGAAAAACACAAGGTGTTTTTTAGAGATCAATTATAGGAAAAAAAGTCAAAACTCAAATAAAACAATGATTAAATAGAATTGTTTAATTTAAAATACTTTATTACTCCATTTTGTTATTTTTTATGAATTTTTATGACATTTTGTACTAATAAATAAACCTTTTAAAAAGTAAATGAATAAGACAGTATACTCTTTAGTCCTTTTACCTGATAACACCTGAGTGTTAGAGAGGGTGGAGGCGTTGGAGCTAAACTCACTACTGCTAAAATAAAAAGCTCCATTTTCTCCTTGTCCAAATGTCTGGTTTTAATTGTAGAAATTAGGATGATAGGAGTTAGTGGGCTGCAGAGACTTCAGCTGCCTTTTATAGAACAGATATGTAGGAGGTCTTAGCATTGCATGTTTTAATCAGCACTAAAGGAGAACAGCTTATAGGGTGGCTTTAGGCAGCCTGAGCTGAATATACTGCATCACCTATAGAGAGAACAGCCAGGGCCTTGTGGGAAATAGGAATGGAGTCAGCCAGATATGCAGCCGTAGCTTAACGGTTTAGAATAACACAAGTATTGGTATAAATAAAGTTTACAGCTTTAGTGTTTTCAGATCTTTTTGTCAGGTGTTTCATTGCATTTCTTCCATTTGGGCCAAATCCTGTCAAGAGTTCGAGGTTGGACCATATGTTCTCAAAGGCAATTCTCAATTGCTCCATCATGCTGGAAAAGTCATTATTCATCCTCAAACTGTTCATAGATGTTTGTGAGGAGTTCCTCTTGGTGGATGTATTGGTACCATTCTTTTTTTCATGGCTGTTCTGAGGCTTAACTGCAAGTTAGTCCACTCTGAGAAGCAACTCTATCAGACTTTAGAAGAACAGTCCTGCTGGACCTTTTATGGAGGCCTTACATCCTTCACAAATACAGTGGGAATGCGTCTTTGGAATTAGGTTAAATTTCATGACAAAGAGAAACTTTGCATTTAATATTAATTAATTCTTCAAAAGATTCTGGAGGCATCAGACTTGGTGACAATATGTGCATTGTTCTCAAAACCTTTGTTCACCACTATAGTTAAGGTTAGGAAGGTATAAAATGAAGCTGATATAATGTTTAGCTTCTGTATCTGAATAAGAGTCCTGACCCAGTCTTTAAAGTTTAAGAAAATACAAAAAATATAACCAAGCCATAATGTAGGGTTTGCTTTCTTTTATCCCTCTTTTCTTACCTACCCATTAAAAGGCACACTATGTAACTTTTTCCTATTTTAAAATCTTTTCCTTGAGCCAGTATGTGCTAATATGACCCTTTACGTTTGCAACTTCTGAGTCTCTGATCCGGTGCCCTGAAGTCTCATTAAGTCACGCAAGGGTTAGGCTAACCCAATGTGGCTAGCTGTTATGCTAGAGTGTTTTTTGCTCATGATTCCTGCTTTTTAAAATCTCTCCCTGCTTGAACACAGCAGAATTCTTTGAATGAGTGATGAACCGCTCCAGTAGAAAGCTATGAAGGCTGAGGAGACATTTTAACAGTTAGATTTAAGGGTTTATAAGCAAAGACGATGCTAACGTTTTCATGACTGTAATTTAAAATGGACACTAGAGGGTGCTAAAAACAAGCCAAAACTGCATAGTGTGCCTTTAAAACGCCTTAGTTAAGGTTAGATAAGAAAAAGTTCACGTTTTAAGTCTTTTTTTCCACATAGCTGTTTGAGCTAAATTAGACACAGATTTCATTTCTCATTTTCCTGGAATAATTTCTAATGACTTGCACTCCTTTCTGGAAAAAAAAGTGTTGGATATACACAAAGCTCCTATCCTGCTGAAATACATCAGTTGGTGCATCCTGCTGGGTGGCATTAAAGTGAAAGCTATTACAGCTCTTCATCTGCACAAACCCAAAGTTTTTTTTATTCTCTCTCTACTTTTATGTGTTTTTTCTTGAACTCAGGCACGTCTAATTTAATTCAGAGCTGTTCTTGTATATTTAACCTACCTTTTATTTGAATAAAATGCAAATAAATGATCCTCCAGAAATGATCAGGGACATACAAATTGGCTAAATTTGGTTTAAAAATAAATTAGGTTCTACTAAATGTGGCTCAACTGGACCAATCAGATCCTTCCTCCACTTATTCATAAACTGACATCCCTAAACGATAATCTCTCATTAAAAAGCAGCCAGTTGTATCCAGAAAGCAAAATGACATCCTGTTATCACAGAGCACAAAATGTTTCCATTTCCTGCCTTTTTGATTAATTTAATTAAAACAGTATTGAGTCGGGAGTTTTGGTCTCTTATCAGCCACAAATGCACACACACACACACACACACACACACACACACACACACACACACACACAGTGTGCCCATATTGCAGCAGTGTGTTTGAGGTGGCATTGAGAGCTCACTTGAGAGCCTGTTTCTGGCTGCCTCATTATCATCAAAGACAACAGGCGCTCCAGTTCACACACACACACGCATGCATGCACACATACAACGGATGGTTTTCATAGTAATCACGGCCATTTCAAGCTGCAGTGTCCCCCGCTGCCGCTGTCAGGAGAAAACCTTGAATCTCCGAGCTGTCAACAAATATGAAACAAGACGGGCCGCGTGTAGATCTGACCCTCGTGTTGTTTTCCCGCGCTCTCACCAGTGATGGAAGCCTCCCCGGACGAATCCTCACTTCTTTAATTGAAGCTAAAAGGAAATTTTGCGCTCGGTAATAGCTTTATGCAGTCTGCAGTTTCTTCAAATCTCCATGGAAACCAGGCTGCACACAGCCTGTCAGTCACAGAAAGGTTAATGCCGTTTGACTGACATACGTTTTATTTTATTTTTTTTTTTGCCATTTCAGCCTCTGAAATCACATCCAGACCCATAATATAACAAAAAGCACTTTACACTGACGACTTGACTTCCTCTACCTTAAAAATACAGATGCTGCTCGAAGGTTAGAGCTGTCACTTCGTATTCAACCACCTTCTCTTCAGTTTACTTCCACTTTCCTCTCTTTTTTTGTCTTTTTTCTAAAGCTAAATTGCTTTAATTTACTGTTCCTTTAGTGACAACCAAACTTATCCATAACTAATCAGAGGATTTTTAGCAAAACTTCCTTAAAACTAACAAAAAAACACATAATCTTACATGTGAAGTATGTAACAATCCAGCAAGGTAAACTGAAGATCTATTAACCAATCAGAGCCCACTCTGGTAGCAGAGATTTCTGTTGGCTGTCATGACGACTAATAAAGCATCACAGAAAAGGAAATGAAAGATGTGTTTTTGCAGAGAGCTTGTAGAGGAAAAGTAGATTGACAATAGTTAATGTTTGAGTGATTAGTCCTTCACAGGTTGCCATGGAGATTTCAAAGCACTTTATTTACTTGTTTGTGTTTGACACCCATTTCTGAGGCTTTGGATGGTTCTGTGGAAAGGTTATGAACATTTATATGTAGTAAATAGCTCTGAACAGCCTCAGTTTGGAGAAACAGATCAGTTCTGATCAGATTGATAGGCTAATGGCTAGTTCTAGCAGGGTCGTTCTAAAACATTGCTGTTTATTTCACTTTACATGGTTATTTAAATAGAATTCTGTCATTTTTAGGGGCAGAAAATGCTCTTCCTGGTTAGCGTTTAAAACTTGTACTTACACTCAGGGGCTGTTCTAGGGGAGGGGGCCAGGGGGGCCAGTACCCCTCTGACAGCAGGCTTGAATATAATAATAATATTATATATAATGAAAACTATTGTCTGATTTTACATCAGTTATAGTTGAAATATTCTGTTGTTTGATTTCTGGAGATCATTTCAAGACCTAAAATTTGTGTTTTACGACACATTTTGCAATTTGGTGGGGGGGGGGGATTGACTGCTTCAAAAGGTGAATCTATAGCAAACACCAAGCCTGTTGTTATTTTCATATAAAACTTTTTTCTTACTTTAAAATCTGTTTCATTGAATATCATGACTCTTGTTTGGTTTAATTTAAATTGAAATATTTGGATAAAAGTTAAATTATTGTTTGAAATTGCAGCTTTGGTTTTCTGGTGACTTATAATCTCAGAAGTATTTTACATCACCTTCATAAATGTGCAAAATTTTTACCTTTTTATTCTGATATCTGCAAATTTAATCAGGAATTCAATCAGATCAACCAAGCAAGTTCCTGAGTTAGAATTCCTCATAATATTTAATTATTTACTGTCATTTAAATACTTTTAATAGTCACATGATGTCAGTGTGTTTTATTTTTCAGTCAGTCAGATCATGTTCCAGATTTGATTGCGGGCAGAGGTTTGGAAACAACGTCTCTTTTATGCCGACGACACTTCTCATTATCTGAGAGGCTCTGAAAGAGGAAAAGAACAAAATTAGAGGAACAGGCCGCCATTGTCTCGCTGCTTTGGCAATATTGTTCTCAACTGTCATGCAAATGAGGAGCAGCAGACTAAAAAAAAACAGAGGAATGAGCAGAACAGAAAGAGAGAGTCTGAAAATCATTATTCTATCTGGTATAAAGAGAAGAACCAGCCTCTTCTTGTGAGCATTTAAGACAATCTCAGCTGCTACAGGTAAATATTAATCTAAACCCAGCCAGTTATGCATTTTTGCAGCATGCTTCTGTCACATTCACACATCCGCTCCCCAGGATTGAGGTTTCTCCACACGACCCGTCCACAAAGCAGTGAGTCACGGGGAGGTTTTCACAGCAATCACCAGCACTTCAAGCGTCACTTAGCAGCGCCGTGTTGAGCTTGACCACATCACAGATTTGAAGCATCACTCAGCTCTGATGGCAGATTTAAGCTGCTGTGCATTTTTTATGAGTTAATGTCGCACAGCAAATCCTCCACTTTGTACTGGATTAATGTTCCAAAATCTGACATTTTGAGCGAGAAATTTTGAAACTTTCGCAAACTGCAGATAGTTCTGGTTTTAAAAAGCATAAGAGGATCAGATATAAAGTTTAAACAGGCCACAGGAAGTTGGACTTTATAGAACTGAACTTGTGTTTAATGTCTTTTTACCATTTTACACAGTAACAGTTTAGTTTTTATGATTTTTAGAGAATTTTCCTCAGAATGTTCAACTTAGTGTCACACTAACTTTTGAGCTGTCTAATTTTGCAAAACTTTTCTGAACTAACTGCTCTTATGCCCACAAACATTAAAATTAAAATACAATTTATTTATGCATCAAAACGTAGGTATGTTTGTCTTCTTTCATCCAACGGGACTTTTATTGCTGTAAGATTTAGGATTTCCTCTCAAATTCCTCCAAAATGCAGCGTTCACACAAACTCTCATTGACGTCCATTGTGACTGAGCTTCTCAAACTTGGAAGTTATTTTATAGAAGAAAATTGATGTTGACGTCTCAAAAAATGGCTTCATTTGGCAACCTTTAACTTTAGATTGTTTTTTAATTTTTAATTTTATTTTAACCCTCGCGCTGTTATTTTTTAGCCTAAGGCGTTTTCTATTCATTTGAAGACAGTGCAAGGGTTACATTTCTGTAAATTAAAGTTAAAATGCTGATTAGGGTTTTATGCTCGATGCTGTTGCTGCAGTAACGTGTCAGGTTTTTAAATTAGTGCACATTCTACCTCTAATCATAATCGAAAAATAAACAATGCTGTCACCGAAACAGGTGACACAATAAATAAATCTATATTTATGCAAGTTTTTCTTTAAATATAAAGGATTATCAGGTTAGTTCTGGTTAACGTTGCTGCAGGATGTCAAGAAACCAGCGACGCTAACTGTTTCCAGATCATTTGTGCTTTTATTCTGAAGCACAAACAATATATTAATGCAGAAAAAACAACATTTTAACAGCTAATCCTGAAGTACTTTGTGCTTGGAGGTAATATTAACAGGTAGATCAGGGGGAAGGGAGGTGTGGATTATTAGAAGATCTCTTAAGGGCGCCTCAGCAGGTTTAATATTAAAGTTAAGAAGAAGCCTTTAAAGCGGCTCTCTGGAGCATTTTTCTCTGTATCAAAGTTTTCTAAATGTTTTAAATGATATTTCAGGTCTAAACTATGATCTATGGGTTGAGTTCCACAACATCTGTCATTCTGATGAAGACCCTCCTTCCTCCTAGAGACCCCTTTCCATTATTTCTTGCCGCCGACATTTTTCAGCCAATGAAATTCAAATGTCTGCATTCTCTGAACATGCACGCGCATCGACCAAACCTGTACCAGTAGGGGGCGCTGTCGTACAGGACGCTCCGTGTGTTTCTCTGCCGTCTCAGCCGTTCACTGAGGACTCACAGCTCATTTCTACTAAAAACCTACCCATTCTCCAGCTAAAGATGGGTTTATTTTTATTTTTAAACCTTTCACCTCACAGAATGGCAAGGCTTGACAGGATTATGCGTTTATTTTGGTCAGAAAGTTCATCCAGGGCCGAGTCAAGTTCAGCTTCAGAGTCCAGCAGCAGCTCTCTGCTAACAGAGCTAATATCAGAAGCAGCAGGGACAGAGAGGGCTCTTCAGACCCTCGTAGTATTGTTGGAATAAGATTGTGAACTGTGAGTGATTAAACCCTACACATTGAGCTGTACACTTTATGTCCGAAGTATATGCGCCGCGTGCACGCGCGCACACGCGACCGGACGCGCGTGTCGAGATGTTTTGAGGAGGAGCCTTTGGACGCTAGATTCAAAAACTGCTCTCCTGATGAAATCCTCCGGAGTGCTGCTTTAATATCAGAATCCATAAATATTTCACTTTATTTGAATGGGATTTCCCAGGCAGACACTCACGTGACAAACACACCAATAGCATTTAATAATTTGTAAAATTCAAATTGGTAATAGTTTTCATCATAGGTACACCTCAACCATTACAGAATCTTAAAAAAAACTCAGAAAATCACTTAATTTGAACTTTATTGCATGAAATACGTACGTGGTTCCCTACCATTTTACAGACCTCTCCCCTCTTAACTTCGTCAGCCTATCAAATACTTCTTTTCCTGTCTATTTTTCAACATTTAAAGCGGCACTCCGGAGGATTTCATCCGGAGAGCAGTTTTTGAATCTAGCGTCCAAAGGCTCCTCCTCAAAACATCTCGACACTAGGAGGAAGGAGGGTCTTCATCAGAATGACAGATGTTGTGGAACTCAACCCATAGATCATAGTTTAGACCTGAAATATCATTTAAAACATTTAGAAAACTTTGATACAGAGAAAAATGCTCCAGAGAGCCGCTTTAAATCTAAATTAATTCACTTTTTTAGTGCAAAAGTGAAACAAAAATGCTCCAAATAAAAAAAGGTAACCGAAACCTTATTTGACACCTAGAACAAGTAAATAAATCTATCCACCCAGCAGCGTGTTCCCACCATGTTAGGCAGAGTGGAAATGGAACATCCTAGTGTATGGTTCCTCTCTTTAGAAGCATTCACTCATCTTTTTTCCCACAAGCCCGAGACCTTTGCCAGTTAAATGTCACCGGCTTGCTGGGAGTCCCGCTGAGTGGCCGCGCCTATTGAGACATGGCTGTAATTGTAACAGGATGCAGACGGCAGCGTGAGCAGGGGTCAGCGGTTGGGTTCAATCACAGGCCAGTTTGGAGTGTTCGCTGAGAGGATGAGCCCTTCTATTTGCTTTAATGCTTGTTTATTTCTCTCTTTTCATTAGTAATGAATAAAGTTATTCAATTAAATCTAATTCACTATTATTATCATTAAAAGAGCTGATCGTCTGGAGCTGGTGTTTTACTAATTAGTGAGTTGAAACACATTTTCAGGCGTTTTTGTTGATTTTCATTCAGTGGAGGATGGTTTAAGTTTGGTGCTGCGTAAAAAAAGAGACAAGTTACTGACCTTAGGACAGTCACAAACACTGTTTTATCTCAGTAAGTGTCAGGTTGAGTGTGATCATCCAATCAAAATTACTCAATTTCAGCTCATTTTATGTGCTTTTAAAATTATTTTAAAAACAGGACATGGTAACAACATAAAACATTTTAGTTTTGGTCAAAATCTAAATTTGCTTAAGAGGCTTATTTATTATATTGTATATCATACTGTGGCATATTATGTATAAAACTGTTCTGTTTGAAATTTTAGATAGATCTCTTCACCATGCTTTTATTTTGAAGGGCTACTTCCAGTTTACAGCAGTCAGAATTTGCATCTAAATGTTTAATTTGCCACATATTATTGTGTTTTTTTGTTATAATGATATTATATTTATTATTAGATTTTACTTTATATATTTAGACTTGATTTGAAATATATAGTTATAAATGAATATATTTAAATTTAAAAGTAATTTTTCAAACTGCTTTAAAAACTGGACATGGAAGAAAAGAAACATTAGAGAATATATGATAGAAACATTAAAAGCTATGGTATTTTGTTGAGCTTGTTGTGTAAGAGACTCCATCCAACCAGAAAAGAGATTTAAAATAGGATTTGAATTATTTGTAGAATAATAGACTTTTATGTTCTTTTTTGTGTGGCGGCAGCAATTAGTCCAAAGTAAATTTCTCTAAAAGGACAATAATAAACTACATTGTGTTGTATCGTACTGATGTGTCATATATTGTATCAATTCGTATCTTATATCGTATCACATTTGTGTCGCATCATATATCATATTGTGTATTGAATTGTATCATATTGAAAATGTATATCATTTTTTAAAAACTTACTTTTAAAGCAGGACAAAGTCAAGTACATTTAGAGGAAATTTTATTTAAAAGTTTTTAATTTTTGTCCAAAACAAAATTTTCCCAAGAATCAAAAATGATATAGTATCACGCTGTATGTAAATGAATAAAACTATCGCTGCTACTTCAACTAACACTCCTCCTATTACTACTAATAAATGGATTTGACCATCATAATCAGCACAATGAGCGCTAAAATGACTCCAGAATTCTCTCTTTTCCCTTTTGCTGCTGTTCATTTGTTTGGGCTGATATTACTGTGGACCGTCTTCAGACCAGCAGCCCGCTGTGTATTCACCGTTAAAACGTCCTCCAGACTCTGGGGAGGGAGTCTGTTTATCAGAAAGTGGCTTTATTTTTGCTAATGTATGCAGAAAAAAGGAACGGCTAGCTACACTGTAAAAACAAAAACGTTGGTCCAACTTATAATACTTGCTTCACTTTGTTTACAAGTAAATGCTTTAAATTTATCTAATTTAATTTATTAATTTTGTTAAGTTAATTCAAACTTGATCAAATGGCTTGGATACGTTTAATTCTTGTAACAAATTGAAGCATTTTTTAAAGGTAAGACCCATGTTTTGTGTTTACAGTGTAGCCACCTCTCCAGGTTAATCTCCTAGGGCCCCGAGGGGGGATCCCAACTCACACAGCTCTAAAACCATCAACAGAGAGGGATAAAATAATACGTCAATCAACGATTAAACAAGTCCTCCTCATAAAATGTGGTTCTGAACAACTAAGAGCACATCCAAGTTTCTTTTTAGGATCTAAATCACCTCTGGGTTCAGCTTGTTCTTTACAGGTTTTTTGCTCCATTCTTAAAAACGACTGCGCAACATCAGGCTTTTGCTGCATGTTTTGAAGAGAAGAATAAACCGCAGCTTGGTCAAAAGAGCCAACAGGTAACTCAGCATGTTGATTCATTCACACAACAACCTGGTGGTGCCAGGTAGCAGCCGCATCGAGCGCCTCTTATTCCTCCATTTTTAGAGGGGAGCTTTGAAGCTTCACGGTTAGAGAGACAGAGAGAGAGTACTTCCTTTGGAGATCTCTGAGAATAGGCAGCGTTATTTTTGTCTAGCTCTTTGCGAGCTTAGAACGGGGGAAAAAATGGACCCGAGCGGAGGGAGTCAGACAAACACAGAGATCAATGCTCGACTGCAGCACAAACAGCAGGGAAAATAAAGTGTTTTTCTTCAGTCCTCGTACGGGTTTGGTGACCTTGGAAACGGCTGATGGAGTAAAACATTTGATTGCTGTTTGTGCATGTGACTCCGAGTCACATGTAGGGGTCTCACAAATAATGCATTTTTAATTTACAGGTGCACATCTAAAAAAAAAAAAGAACCCAGCTAATCTGCCCTGCATTCAGCTGCTGTTTTACTCTCCTTTTGTTAGGAAAAGCTTTTTAGTTTGATGAGTCAGTGTCTTTGGTTGATCATAACCTCGTCCAGACTCTCAGCAGTGGGTAAGTGTGTTGGCAGCTTTTACAGCAATTACGTTGAATTGCAAAGAAAAAAGCGAAGTAAGCTTTGTTGAGCTGCTCTTGTTGACATTTTTCCTGATCTTCTCTGAGCTGATTTGTGGCTTCAGTTGGTGTCATTTCTAACGGCTACAGCAGAATAAATCAACAGGTGTATTTATCACAGCTTGGTTTGACTCTTCTCCAGTCTTGATTAAAGGTTAACACGTTAAATCTTTGGGGAGAGAGTCAGGAACATGTGCTGACCTTAACCATCCTGTGCAGTCAGGTTCGAAATCAGGTGCAAAGGAACCAAATGATGCACCGAATTAGCAAAATACAGCGAGTTTTCCCTCATCTTTCGCCAGTCTTTTCACCAGAAGACTAATCATAAACAAATAAACCCACCTGTTTGCTCCCCCCACCATCCCTCTGTCTGTCTGGCTCTCCTTCTGTTTTCTCTGTCTGTCAATAGAGGAGACGGTGGCATTTCCAGTGCGCAGACAGCTTCTCCCATCAGGCCTCGTGACTGATGGTGGAAGTCTTGTGCATGCGAATGAATACAAAGGTGCAAATAAACGATTCTCTGCTCGTCTCTTTAGCGTGTCCATCAATCCACTCCGCCGTCCGAGCTGAATAAATATCTTTAAAGCTCGCGTGGAGCACAAATGTCAAACTCGATGACTGAAATCACAGCCGCTTTAAGGCGTCTCTGCCCTGGAGGTGTCCATCAGCTGTTTCTTCACCTATTAAGCCGCTCCACTTCAATAAATCTCGACAACCGTTTTATGAAACGCCATAAGGACGTGGCAGATTAATAGTATTTGATTTTGAGATGTTTCCTGCGCCCTCCCCAACACGCTCCATGACCTTTTAAGGGTGTTACACCTGGTGAGTTCAGAAGACGATTGGCATCGTGCACTATACTCGATGTGCACGTGTAAACATACAATATAGAGTCCCTCCTATGACCTGGGAGCATAAAGCACTAGGTACATTTGCACCATACTTTTTGGTTTGTCCACAATGATGGGGATCCTCTGGACCTCGCTGTGGTGAGTTCAGCGTTTTGGAGCCAGTTCGTGTTTACACCGATTTAGAGTTCACCTACTCTTTGTCCTACCTTTATGGTAAACTGGGACAGCAACAATACTCAGAACATGTACTCAGCAGACTTTATCTTGTCTCAAAACCTTAGTCACCTGATCCCAGGATGGCTAACATAAAAACCTGCATGTTTTGGGTCTGATCCAAAGAGGTCATCGTAGCTCGCTGCTCTCCAGTGTTGTAGAAAGCTCCCCTGGATGTTCCTGATCTTGAGTGAGCAGATTAGGAACCAGAGACATCCATCCCCACTATTAGAGTCCTGAACTGACCCCTGGGGAACCCTAAAGGCTGTTATATATAATATTAGTCTAGATCTAAGGCCAAATGTCTACATTTTTCATGCATAAATTGTCTAAGAAGTGTAAGGAAGTGTTCTAGCTTAGAATCATCATGATGTGTCTCTTACTCCCTGACAGCAAACCTAATGAGAGGCAGACTAATTACTATGCCTAAGAAAAATGACTTACGGTAAGTCAAATTATGAAAATTCTTGACCTGTGAGCATCAGAAGGCTCTGATCGTCACACATGTGAATTTCAGTGTTTCTACAGTGTTTACTGTCGGAGATATGCCAAGTTCAAAAGACCCTTCACACGATGCTTTACTGTAATGTTTGAGTTGTAGATCTCACACACCTGATGTGGCAAAATTCTATTGTTTATAAGAAAATTTCTCAATTTTTTGCTCATTTTATCTACATCACACCACTACCACAAGCTATTTCCATTACAACTTCACATTTTGGTGTGTAATTTGTATGTTTGATTTTATTTCTTCAAAGCTGCAGCTGTTGCAACCTTATCACCATTGCAAATAGAGGTAGTTGTCACCTGCAGTACTTAGATCCTCCATCAGAGGGCAGAAGACATGCATTGGATTCTATACAGCAGATTGTTAAGGAATGTACTAATCCTGTTAAAAAGGCATAACAAGTATGATGCCTGTAACCTTTGGGCTCCCAGTTTCTTCTGTTTTCGGAGAGGAACACTTCCTGTTTCAGATTATTTTTTGATCTGTCCCCGTCTGCATTTGGTTTGAGATGAGATCCCAATAAGCTCAGAATAAAGACAAAACAGGAAGCCACTTTTTATGATCCTAAAACAAAGCTGTGTATAATCGTGTCTTTAGACCTTGTATAATCCCATTACTGAAATGATTGCAAACACCACCCACTCTAATTTCACATGCGCCACAATACAAGATGGCTCATCAAATCCTGATTGCTATGTTTTATTATAAACAAAAAGACAAAGAAGAAAACTTGTAGATATGTCATTCAGATCCAGCAGAGCTCCTGTAGACTGGAAGTCTCTTGGAAATCGAGCATCCTGTGTGCAGAACTCGACAGCTTCCAGCCAGGCCTGCGCCGCCGTGTCTCCCTGCAGCACTCGACGAACACTCAGCTGTCATGTGGACTCGTTTTACAACCGTAAATGCTTTGATCAGGGAGTGTTGGCAGCTCAGCTGGAAATGTCTGCATGTTGGATGTCCTGCGGGCTTAGAGACCCCGTTCCCAGCCCGCCTCCTGACCACCCAGCGATGTGGACTGGAGTATGTCCTTGTAAAGTTTTTCTCTGCAATGAGTCAGGATTTTAGATGTTTTTTTTCCAGATCCTATTTAATAGGCTTCCTACCCAAAACTACTAACGTTAACCAATTTACATCTTGACCCAAAACCACTTCTCTTAAAGCAGTAGACACTGAATTGTACGAGTGTGCTTAAAATTCCAAATCGAGAGCTGCAGAGCAAAGCTGTCAAATTGTGTGGAGGAGTCGGATAATACAGTTGAGACAGAAACTGTTGAAACATCAAGAAATCCAGCTGATTTGAAGTAAGCTCACCTGTCGGGAGTTTTTGGAAAATGGAAAGCAGCTGAGATGAGAAAGAGAGAAATGCACCTTTAGATTTAAACACCCAAACTTCTCTTGAAGCTTCAGCTCTATATTCTCTCTTGATCTGTGTATTTCATCATGTACCCTGATTATACCTCAACACCTTCTATCACTACTGAGAGACTTGAGTTTAACTCCCTTTAAGTGCTGTTATCTGAGTGTCTAAAACACCCAATTTATGTTAAATATCAGGAAAGCCTATTTTGGAGACCAGAAAATCGACATGTTCACAAGTCTAGGGAAGGCAACTGTAATTACACACTCACAATTAGTGCAGAAACCACTCAAAAAGAGAAAGTTCCAGTCACTGCACCCACAGCTGAGGGTAGTTTTCACACCTTGTGCTGCATCTGTGCAAAAACACCCAACCTAAATGCAACCTACTGGTCCAAATTAATAAAAATTAACAAAATATCAAAATTATTTCTGCACTCCTGTCCTCTGAGATTCTTGCCAAAGCAAACTGTGACTAAAACATGTTAAAGTCTTGAAAGCGGAAATTAAAAATTACAGTTGTGCATCTGCTTTCTGGTTGATACGTTTACATCAAACTGGGCTCCAGCTGGCAGTCATTAGAAACAATAACAATTGGGGGGGGGGGGGGGGGGGAGTGACACAAATTTATCCTTTTGATAAGATTCTCTCAAATGCACATGCTGCCAGAAATGCCAGTAAATGTCATCTGTCTGTTCCTGGCTTGAAAACACAGAGACGCTCTCTGTTTTTCCTCTGTCTCACCTTAAAACACAGTTAGAAGGTCAAACAACAGAGGATCAGGGTTTGAGTGAGTCACAGGGAATTGAACCAGTGAATATAATGGAGAACGGCAAAGAGGGCACAACGGCAGGCAGACTATTCTTCAGCCTGCATTCATGCATTTGGAGCTAAAATGTGAGAAGGCAACAATAAAACAGCTGGTTTTGTCATATGATGTCACTGGGTCAAACACAGCTGAAAAAACATTTTTACTGAGGAGATTCAGAAAAGCTCTGCTGAACAAATGTTCTGGTGAAATATAAAAACTAATCAACACACGTAAAAGTATCTGATAGTTAATGCGATAGCGAAAAATGACCACCAGATGGCGATAAATGCAATGATTCTGATTGATTAAACAAACTAAAAAATGTTATTAATAAACAGCATCATAGGAGGTTTGTGCCTATTTTTTTCTGGTCGATTTAATTTGCTGGGACAACTATGATAAACTATGATTTATTTCCTTAAAAAATGACGAATCTGCTTTTATGATTACACGGTGAGTTGTATCGTGAGTTAGCATAAGCTAGCAATAATGGCCCAAAAAACCCCAACAAAATATTACATTATTTTAGATTGCCTTATTTTACTTATTTTTGTTTTGCTTATAAGCATTATAAAGCCGTAAAGACGTTCCATATTATGTTCATTTTTATGTTTTGTCATAAAATGTGGGTGTTTTCTTAAACCTATCGTTAGCATTGTCGATGCTAACTAGCTAACAAGAAACAGTGAATTCGTGTGTGTTTAGGTGAAGCGCTTTACAAGAAATTATATAGAAAATATGCATAACGAGTAAGTTATGAGTTTTAAAAAAAGATAAAGTAAAAAATTGGGAAAAAACTATGTCAGGTTATAAACGAGCTTAGCTTGCACAAATAGTTTTAAACAGTTAGCATTTCTTGTATATGAGGCGACAGGTAGCTTATAATATTTCAAGTTATATAAAAGTAAATGTAAAAGGTAATTTCATATATATTTGTACATGATAAAATTTTCTTCAGACCAATAGAAAAAAAATATAGATTAGTATATAGTAGTGTTTTTATTTTTTTCTACTTAAGATTATTTTTAACCTCTTTTAAACAAATTTGCATGTATTCATTGTTTACTTTGTTTTTGGCAGAAACATTTTTTGACCTCTGAGTGACCTTGAGCCCAGAGGCTGGTGAAGGTCCAGATGTGGCTGCAGGGGAGCAGCTGGATTGTTTGTAAAGGTATCAGTAATGGTTCACTGCACCAGGACACCCAGATAAAACGGGGGCTCGTACATGATTACATGTACTGTTTAACAAATGCACTGTCTTAGATTATTTAAATTATAGCGCATCAGAGGTGTGGACTTGAGTCAAATGACACAAGTTTTGATGACGTTAGACTTGAAGGAATCACAAAGACTTGGACTTGATTTGAATATTTCTCATTGCTCTTTAATTAAATTACAAATGTGGTTAAATGACTTATTTAGGATTTTTAGGAAATTCAAATTTCAGGACTTTGTCTAATGGAAAGACTTTAGATTTACTTATAACTTTTTATATAAACAAAACAATGACTTGTTCCCACCTCTGGTATATACTATATAAATGATAAGTGATAGACAAGGGTGTCTAAACCTCTCCAGACCACGATGGGCGTGAACTGATACTAGGTCAAATTTTCACCAAGGTCTTGTTCAATATAAAGGTCAGCAGAGCAAAGCTATTTCTGCTGAGAAAAAAACCCACGAAGGGCTTTGGGAATACTAGGAGGAATGTCTCAGGGGATAAGAAACCATTACGTTGCCATCGACTGATTCACTCACAAACACCTCTATACACTTAGATATATCACACACAGAGATGGAGGAGTAAGGAGAAGGAAGGGAAAATGCTGTTCCAGTTCAGCAGTCAAGCCTCTCAGCCTTTCAGGGCTCTGGCTTCACAAATTGACAATTTTCTCAAACTGTTATCCAGAAAGATGAGAGGTTCAGCCTGTATATAGGCCTGGAGAGACGGCTCTTTGGACAAGTAAACAGATGTTTACACACAAACAGAGGGTGCACATTTTCTCCAGCAGAAAACATGGAGGGTTTTCTGAGATGTTCTTTTGAGAGAGAAACGACAGACAGATGTCATGTCGTTAGAATAAGGCTGTCTAAATACCAGGGTGGGATGTTGAATGTTTTTTATGGATGGATTAAATCGTTTTCAGAAACAATCTGGTTGTCATGAGTGACACAGAAATCCTGGTGTGGTGAAAACTGGATCTGGTGCTCCCTCTAGTGGTTAAGGTTTCACATGTCAACTTCAAAAAATCACTGAAACATTTCACACAAGAAAATATCAGGTCAGCTGTCTAAAAAATTAATAAAGTAAACTTACAATGTTTATAAAAATCTAAAATTTCAGATTTACAAGGATAAAAATATAATCAAATATGTTATTTTCTAAGTTTTGATTATTAAAGTTTTTTTAACCAAACTTGGACTATTAATTAAAATATCTGCATATTTATCTTTTAATTTATACAGATTTTTGTACTTTATACTTTAAAAAAAAAGCATGTTTTCCTATTTACAGTCTACCTGCAGTGCTACAAATGGCAACTTTTTGAGAGCTGTAATATAAAAATGGAAAATACTTTAAAAAAAATAGTTACATGGAATTGTTGCACAGAATTAATCTGACAATTCCAGGGAAGCCAATATATTTTAGTAGGGAACTTTTCCATATTTACACTAAAACGAAGTCCTAACCCTGAACACACATTTAAAAAATTGTTCCAGGTCAGCCATTCAACCGTCTGTTAACTTTATAAAACTAACCTTTCTGTAGGTATGTTCAAAACATATATAACTTAATAAAAATGCAAAAAAATTGAACTATCGTTAAGGTCAGATAAGGCTGAACTATCACCAGCAGGGGGAGGTATGTCCAAGAAATTAAAAGCTTGACACTTCATTCACAAAAGATCAAATAATAGTAAAACTACATGTTTAAGTTAAAAAAAAAAAAACTTTATTAAGGAAGAAATGGTATAGATCATCTCCAGGTTTTATACATCATGTGCTATACATTAAACTGTACATAAACAGTGCACAAGTGCTGACCCAGGATCAGTTGAAAGTCACTTCATACACACCTGTGAAGGAATTCATTGTCAGACAGCAGATAAGAGTGGCCTGTAGACCAAATGCAGCACCTTTAGTTTCAGTAACAAAACATAAATAAACCCAGAAAGTCACTGCATACAGCTTAATGTGAGTCGAAGTCGATTCTGGGGCGGATGTTTGCTCCTGATTGTAGTTTTCTCAAACTGTGAAGGTTTGTTAACCAGCTGTTAAAAATAAAGTTCTAGATCTGAGCCTTGTTATGACATCTAAAAAACAAGATTTTAAGTAAAATTCCGGTCTTTGTTGGTCGCCATGTGAATTATATGGACATCTATCCAAATAAACCTATTTAAATGATCTTAAACAGAACAAAAGGACTTGTTTAAGCGCTGATGCATGTTTAAGCTCTGATTATAAAATATTCATAATTCCACACAGAATTGAGGCTATAAGTCTGCTCTGATAAATATCTTATTGTTTTGTGTACATGTAGTAACATCAGACCATTAACTCCCCGCGTAAACATTCCTGACAGTTACATGTGTAGAAATATTTACACCGTTTAAAAAATGTAAATGTTTATTTATAGCTCCTGCCACATGAGATGCGAGGTTGTTGTGGTTCTTAGAGGATCGATAACATCTTACAGCTCTGAAGTCAGATTCCTGTCTCAATACTGATCTGCAGTTAGAAAAGTATTTGGTTAAAAAGTTACACAACTACAAACGTTTGATGTAGATAAAGCTGGATTCATGTCTTTAAATCAAGGCTAAAAAACAAACTAAATTCTTTCACTTTTAGAGCTCAAGCTGTAGGTTTTTCACCTTAATGAGAACAAAACTGACAGAAGCACTAAATTGCTGAACAACTGTACTAATAGTTAATACAATTTCTCATTTTATTAGCCTTTATAAATACAAAATTTAAAAGAAATACACGCCACACCCGTATCAGTCGGATTCTACTAGGTCGATGTGTAAAGATGCATACTCACACTTTTGCATACACTCTAAGTACAGATATTATGTGTGTTGGGACTGAATTTGGCAACCACATTGAGGAAAACGGTTTAATATTCTCCCATCGATAAGGCATGCCATGTAAGGTGGCGCTACGTGACTCGGAGAGCTCGATCTGACATTTCCTCCTCACGCTCTGCTGGAAACTTTTCCAAAACTAAAATAAAAGTTTCAGAATTCTCGCTTCATGCAGAGGTCTCGGTTAAGACGTTGAAAGTTCTGGACGTTGTTCCTTTGTGATCTGCTCGGCTGACGTCAGCAGTGATGTCATCACTTGGTGACCGCCGGAGCTGGTCTGGATCACGCCTCCAAGGCATGACATCATCTGAAGTGTGCTTGTCCGCTCACACGTCGACAGAAAGCGCCGTCACGTCAGATGTTTGAGAGGCGGCGCCCTCTGATGGCGCCAATCGAAGCTCTTAGCCTCGGCTCTCTGGCCCTAGGAGGAAAAGCAGTTTTTAGAAAAATTGGAGGGAAAAAAAACAAACAAACCACACACATTCTACTAAGTTACGTCCTAAATAAACAACCAAATTGCCATTTAAACTGGTTCTATAGGGTAGTTTATATTTTCCTTTTTTTTTTCTCTGCAAGCCCTTCAGCCTCACCTGACTCCTGGCTCCTCTGTCCGTTAGTTAAAAAAAGAAAACAAAAATTTGAACAAATATTGCTGATGTTCATTAAAAAATAATAAATATTATTAATAATAAAAGTATTTTGCCACATTTCGCACCTATTTTGTCACACCTACAAAATGATAAGTATTCACTCCTTCTGAAGGCTAAACTCACATAGTTTGTTTTTTAAACGCAACATGAGTACCGATAGTAGAATGAGGGCAAAACAGAGACAGTAAAAAATACACCTCTATTATTTAAAATGATGCTCTTAAAATAATATTTTTATGCATCAACTTCCTGTTTGGACATCTGGGCTTCCGTAGAAGTGCTGTCAGACCATGTTTTGTTTATCTGACTGATTAAGTAGAAATGTAATTAAATGGTGTCAAAATGTGTTTTAAACTATTGATTGAATGTCACAATTTTTTTTAGTTATCTAAATAAGTAGTGTGGTGGTTTTGGTATTTTGATCTTACAATTTACAGTTGTAGTCACTATTTAACAGCTCAACTCTGCCACCTGCTGTCATGAATCAGTGCCTGCTGTCTCCTTAAAATGTGAACTCTGGATAGTGGTTCTCAACTCAGTGTACCGGGAATCATGTTTAAGCTTTTAAAAGGAAATCACTGAAATACTTGGAGATTTAAAGATCCCTATAATGTTATTGGGGACTATTAATGCAAATACATTTAGTTTTATTTTTTTAACTTTAACATTTTTTTCACATTTAGCTAATCAAATCAAGGTTTAAAGTATGTGTAAGTTATTCAAATGTTATCACTTGCAATATTATGGAGGACGAATCCTGCCATAATTTACAATACACTTACAAATAAATAAATGACATAATCTGTCAAATATTGTGAACAAAATATACAAATAAGACTTTCCCAAAATGTTTGACTATAAAATGTGACAAATATTTTAAAATAAATTTTAACAGTAATAATTTAACCGTATTATTTAATTTTCAATATTTTTCTCTTTATTATCATTTTTTAAATAATTATTTCATATTCTGTCTTTTTATTTAATACAATGTGTTTTAATTATTCACATTTTATTAATTTGTAAAAATGTATTTTGTATTTATTTATTCTATTATTTGTATTGTATTTATTTTATTTACAGTGACAATGAATTAATAAAGAAATATTTTTAAAATGAAATAAAATGTGAGTAAATAAAATAAATCATATTAAATAAATACAGAATATGAAAAAAATAGATTTTAAACAGTCAAAGAATGCTAATTAATAAAATAAGATATGAAATAAAATAAGATAATAATGATAATGTTAAATTAATACTGAAAATATATTAATTTGTCACATTTTATGATCAAATAATTTTAGAAAAGTCCTATTTTTATTTTTTGGATGCAGATTTTGACAGATTAATTACTTTATCAAGCTATTTATTTACATGTGCATTGTAAATTATGGCAGGATCCATCCTCCATATAATATAACAGGTTAATAATAATAATCATGATTTATTTTCCACAATCAAGTAGCAGTTGGCTTGACTACTGAATATTAAATTTATCTGAAGTTATCAGAAACAGCCCGTGTTTTTTCTAACTGTACCAGTAAAACAGATGATTTTTGTTGGTTTGGAAGACGAACCTGTAGTGCTCATTGAAGTCGAGTCTGAAACTGAGGAAGCGCAGACTCTCGTCTGAACTGGTCATCAGCAGCACCAGGAACTGCTGGACGATGCTCTGAGAGGTGAAAGAAAGAAGGAGTTAGAAAAGTTAAACTTAAGGAATTTAGGCTTGTTTAAGGATGTAGTTCCAACAGATACCTGGTAGAAGTGGGTGAGGATTCGAAGCTGGGATCGCATCTTTGGTATGGTGTCCTGAAACTCTTGAATCCTCTTCTTCTCTTCTGCTTCCTGTTCCGCCGTCACGCCCCACTGACCCTGTATTAAAAACATTCCTTTAGGATTCTGTCACACAGCAGTGCTTTCTATCTTCTTGACTTCATACCTCCTCCTCTCGCTGCTGCTTCTTCTCCTCAAACTGCAGCCGGAGGCTGAGCTCCTCCAGCGCTGAGCGGTAGAGGGCATCCTGGGCACTTTGAAACTCGATGATCTGGTCAAAGATGGCCCTCAGCTGGTTCAAAAGAGACTGGACAGACAAAAAGAGAGTTGAGTAAAGTGCATATGTGATCAGAGAGGAAGAAAAACAAACAAAACAATGTGTCACCCTGCTGTTATTGTCCAGCAAGCATCTAGAGATGATTGTATCCAGAAAGACGTCATGAGCGGCGATTATGTGGTCGAGATCTTGAGCCTGATGCACCTTGTTCCACAGCTCATCCCACGAGCACTCCAGCACCTAGACACAGTTCAAAGGTCAAATTCTGGATTAATTCAGGGCTTATGTTGCAAATCAGATGAACTAGTGATACTCTTCTAATTCATGACGCTGAGAAAGAAATCTTCCAAATTAGATTAAACAAAAACATTGGGATTCTATTTATGTTTATGTTCTGATAAAAATATGTCACAAAATAAATACAACCTCCACAGATTTTACATTGTCTGAACCTCAAATCAAACCAAATTCCTTGAACCAAAAATGATGACTTACAAAATGCCTTTTTTGGCTGCTGGAATCATTTAAGTTTTCAAAAAAATTTGTAAAAATTTGAGGTTTTGTTAAAAACTCATAACATCTGCTGTAAAATAAAAGCAATTTGTTTTCTTGCATTCTCCAAATCCCACCATCACCTCGTTTCCTCAGATCAGTCATTTTGACTTTCTGCTGATGATTCACAGCTGCTGGACTAACCTCAAAGGTGATGTAGTACTGCATCTGGTGGATGAAGTGGACCATTTCCGAGGCCAGGATGTGACACTGGTGCAGCACGCCGGACAGCTCTGGAGGTAACATAACCACAAAGTGAACAAATAATGGAAATAACTCCACAATTAAAAGAGGACATGTTTAGTTACCAGGCATGGTTTTCAGCAGCTTAGCGTTACACATTTGTCCCTTCCAGATGTCAGTCAGTGTGTACTCCATCCTCTTGGCCCTCCACAGGAAGTTAAACACTCGGAGGTAGTGGCCCATACACTCTCTTGTAAACACCTGATGCACGTGGGAAATATAACCTTATAGACGTGTTTTAATGAGTTTCATGTTAAGAGAAATATTCAAAAGCATTACTGTTGCAATGGGTCCATCAACGTGGTAGTCTAGACTGAAAACGTCCCAGCCTGTGTCACCAGGAGACACCTGCAGCCAACACGACAGAACAGAAAATTAATAATCAGGTTAAATTTGATGGAACAACCTGTAGACGTCAGGTTACCTCCAGCAGGCGGACATCCAGCCTCTTCAGGATCTCTGCGTTGTCAAACTGAGCGTTGGTGGCCCTGACCGCCGTCTCTAGGATACCGGTCAGGTTGTGTTGATATAACGTTGTAGCAGGACGGGCCAGCTCTGGTCTGGAACAAAACAACAGTCAAATTCGACTCAAAGCTTCAGATTCTGCCTGATACGTAAACGCAGATAAACGTCTAACTTGAGCAGGTCCATGAGGTGTCTGATGAAGTCTCCCTGGCCCAGCAGCAGGTATCTCCTCATGGCCTGCAGGTGCTCCAGCAGCAGGTAGTTTCGGTTCAGAACATCCAGCAGGTATTTGCTGGTGTCGAAGTAGGCAGCGTCTATTTTCTCCTGAAAAGCTCCCTCCAGGTCAGAAAGCAGCTCTGCAGCTAAGAGGGCACAAAATCAAGTTTAGGTCAAACTGTTTTCCTTTTTTTCTAAAGTTTAAGGAACTCTATGGGTATGAATTATAGCATCCCCCTCATTAAAAACTCAAAATTCTACAATTTCTTGTAGAAATGAGATCACGTGATGTTAAGAAATGATGGAGTTATAGTTGTTTTGGTCAAGTTCATGAGATGTTTTGCTAACATGGGCAAAAATATGGTTTAGCGAATAGAAAAATCACAAAAAAAATAAAGAGGATTTAGACTAAAACATGCCAGGATTTCCTGCAAATAGCTCCGTACCCGTGTGCTGCCCTCCAGCTCAAACGGTAACAGCTACAGATCAAACTGAGGTCTCACAGAATCAATGAAATATCGCCAAGTAAACCTCTTTGCTCTCCACAGTCAAAGCAGAGAAGGACAAGGTGAGCGGTAAGAGCATCGATCGCTGCCAGTCTGCTAACATGTCAATGTCATTACATCAATGAGATGGTGTCATTAACATGCCCGACTGCTTTAGAAAACATCAATAATGAACATTACTAATGCTACTGTAAGGATGTAGGTTGGTTTTGCATCCTCATTAGAAAAAAAACAGTTTCTATATGAACAGAAGAGGAAGGTGATGAGAGGCAAAGGGACGTTTACCGTCTCTGGGAGCGTCTGCAGGTTTGGATGCTGGTGTGATTTTTCCTGGCGGCGTTCTGTCGTGACACACTTGATGCAGGAAGTTGATTGATTTTCCGATAAGCAGAACCTGAAAGGACGGAGAAACGTGGAGCGACTTTGTAGTCATGGCATGTGGCTCTTTATGTTGTCTTGCTTGTGTCTCGGAGATCAATCAGTGGTATTGAACCAAGTCATCTGTGATGCTGTGTGTGTGTGTGTGTTTACCTTGCGAGCCTGGTCCATGGTGATGAACGAAGGGATCATTGACTTCCTGAGGGAGTACTTGTCATGCCACAGGCGATCCGTCTTCACGTTGGGATCAGATGCTACAAAGAACTACACACAAACATTACAAATAGTTTTACATATTTGGCTATTTTTTTGTTAAAAGTACAGAGCACAAAGCTTTTAAACTGTAGTGAGACCTTCATTAATGCAAGTCAGGAATTTTGTTGTCCTGATCTATATGCATGATGGTCCTAACAACCATCTAAAGAAGGTCAGGATTGGGTACAACTTAACAACTGATGTAAAAACTAATTCTCAACAAGCTGCCGCAGCCCCCTCCCCCTGTCCCAAAACACTTACAGGTGTCCACTCAGAGAGAGACTTGAATCCTGTCAATGTTATTATCAGAGAAACAGCAGGGAATAGGTCACATCACTGTGGCGTTATCTAAATGTGTGAAGGAAAGGAACATTTCCCCCAGTCCAGCATGAGTCCCTAGTGTCTAATTAACTCAGAGAGTTGGAATCATAAAGAGTAGAGATATGGAACACAACTCAGTCATTCTGAACAACAGCATCCCAGTTACTCCATCTGACAACCATACAGTATGCTGCTGCACTATATGCTGCAGTACAGTATACTGCAGCAGTACATACTGCAGTATACTGCTCTGTAGGTTAATACAAAACTAGAGCATAAAGTTGATTAACTTGTGTGATTCACAAAAACAGCATCAAGATTAAAACATGATCAAAAGACAAAAATAATAAATACAGATAAGTAAAAAACCCAAAACTAATTACCGTACTATAACTTACAGGGACGTTAAAGGTCCCATATTCTGCAAAATTCACTTTCTAAATATCTTTTAACTCCCAAAGACTGTGTCTGAGTGAGATCTTCTACTTTTTATAGGAACTGCTTTGGAATATTAGATTTCTACAATTTGATTCTTTACATGAGTAAAGAATGTTATTGCATTTCCCTCAATAGTCAGCAAATTGAGACTGATTATTAGTTTCAGTTAAAGCAGTGTGCTCATATTTCTCTGAGATTTAAAATAAGGAGGGAAAAACCCACTAGGTGTTCAAAAGAAGAGTTGTTTTCATAATAATCTTTGGACACTGTTCTATTTATACTTCATTAGCTCAAGGGACTGAAAAAGACTCAGATAATAGATGTTTATTTAAAAAGTTTTAAGAAGTAATTTTGAGGAGAGTGTGCAGAATGTGGAAAATGACACTGTAAAACCTTTTTTTTTTTTTTCCAGAGAACATTTCTATGCCTTGTTTTATTTTTAAATAACAAAGAGCTTCTGAGAAAAGTTAAAGCTTTGAACTTTAGTTAACGTGACTTTTAAAGATAATCATGAGGTCTTGTACAGATAAGGTCCGCATAAAGCTCCAATGTTCCAAGACACCTGACCAAACGCAGAAAGCTTCTTTAGTTTTTTCTTTAAATTTGTTTTAAAAAAAAAAAGGCAAAAATACTTCATAATGTGAATTTAACTATAAACTGATTATTTATCCCACTTTAAAATGTTTTCTCTGTATTTTTGGTAGATTAATGGATAATATTTGAATTTGGCAAAAAGCTGATTTCCTTAATTTTTCCTCAATAACATGATGCAACAATATAATTTCACCTTACCTAATTTATTTAACATTTTTCCAAACAGGCTCATTAACGTTAACAGTTTTTCTGCAAAAACCTTACTTGCCACTAGATTTAGGTTGATAAAAGGAGAAAAAAAGGACCTTTTATCTCCCATTACTGGTCATTTATGTGTGTGTATTTACAGATATTGAGTGTGTAAGGTTATTTGGGTAATTTTGAACACAGCACTTAAATCCAGTCCGGCGCTACGGACCAGTTAATGTTTGGATCATAAATACTGTGAGAGAAGCTGAATGAGAACGAGCACGGGGAGGAAAAGGAGACGCATCCATCACCTCGGTCTCCATTACGCTCCTCTCATCAGTTCTCATTTAAAAGGCTGGCCTGTCTCTCCTTTTATCTTTCTGTCCCCTCTCCTCCCCCCCTTCACTAATGCTCCCTCTCATTGGGGTCAAATGTCAGAACAGAACAATGTCCCAGCTGTAAACTCCTTATTAAGATTTGAGATGATTACTTGAAGTTTTTTAGTAGACTAAGAATGTGAGAAACATGCAGTAGATGAGCTGAAATAATCGGTGTACCTCATGGTAGGTGTCCTCTAACTCTCCGTCGTATATCCACCTGTACAGGAAGTTGAGGATGGGATGCGACACCAGGCTGAGGATGTGCTGAACCAGCGCTCTCATCTGAGGGTCTCCTGTTTTCCCGTAGGCGTGAACGGCTGACGCCAGCTCGCCTCCTTTACGACCTGTGCAGGTATGGGTTCTTTACAACTGAGACTCAAACAAGACGAGCAGTAAAACGAACACGGGTCTGAGCACAAAGCCACCTTGGCAGAAGTCGACGAGGGCGGCCAGCATTTTGAGCCGAACTTTGGGGTCGTACATCCAGACGAGCAGCCTCCTCAGAGTCAAACTGCTCTCTGTGCAAACGCTCACACCTTGTTCATCCTCCACCTGCAACTACAACACACAGATCGACGAGGAGTGAGCATCTGAACAGAATGGGGTTATTTACCCGAAACTAGAACACAGTTAGTTTCTGTGAGGATTAGTTTGTTTACCTGTGAGTGGAGGACAGAGAGGAGCCTGTAGTACTCCTTTAGCTCCTGGTGGAGCGAGGCACAGAAGCTCTGAGGAAAAAGACTCATATTAATGGAGAGTAATGGGGGGAAAAACCAACGAGGACAATTAGTTAGAACAAATTCAAACACACCTGTCCGACCAATCCAAAGGCCCGATCGAGGCTCCTGGCGTCCGTGTACTTCCTGACTTTGTTATGGAGCCAACCGAGTTCAGCCAGTCTGCTGCTGGTGTCCCTGAGGGACTTGCATAGCACCACCTAGAGAGAAAAAACACGTGTTTGGAACATATTTAATTCAAAATTGATTTCTTAGAGATAATTTGGCCGTTTTAAAGTGTGTTTCTGTGTAAAAGTTGTTAAAAAAACAGACATATATAGCGCTTTTCTAAGTTAAAGCACTTTACAGTCATTTACATGCTGATGGCAGTGAGCTACATTGGAGAAATTTTCCTCAACTTTCTCTTAAAACAGCTCCAATCTACTAAACTTGACATCATCCGTTCACCGGCTGTCAACACCGATAACGACCCAAATCTCAAAACTCAGACCGGGTTCGACCAGAATTGCTGTAAAAATCTAAAATATTTTAGAATTTACAAAACTAACAATTTATCAATAAAAATCAAACGTTTAACATGATAATCATTTATAACTTTTACACAGAAAACACACTTTAAAAGGATCAGACAAACGGAAAGCAGTAAACTCGCGTTGTTGCTAAAAAAAAAATTCTATTAATGATTTACAGGCATAATAAAAATAACAGATTTCAAAACGTTAACTCCGATTTGCATCATATTAACAAATGGAGCTTTAACTGCTCCTATAAGGAGATGAACGACTTTAGTTTCCATCAGCGTAACTGGAAAGGCTCTCTCTCACAGCAACAGGTGGTTTTTCCAGCCGGAGAATAATTCACTTTTAATGTCGCATTAAATTTTTATCTGCTTAACGTTTTATCTGGGGAGCATCTCGGAGAGGTTAAGTGGGGATGGGAACTCCAAAATATCTTTATCCTCGACTAATTCATCCCTGGTCCTGATGGAGCGCATTGACCATGAATCTATGTTTAGCAGGACAAGCTGGCAGGAGCGGGGCGAACAAACGAAATCGACAGGACGGAAAAAGAAAAGAGGCACCAAAAAGCTTCATATTGATCTGTTAAAGTGCAATCAGCAAGAATAGTTTTATTTTGGATGATGTCACCACAACTTTGACCAAAAGCATCTCCAGGCTCGATGAAGGTACCTTGCTGTCTATTTTGTAGCAGTTTTCCTGGGCATTCATCTTGATGAATTTGCCGTCAATTCCCTGGAAGACGTAGAGGATGTCCCTCACCAGCGCTGCCTCGCTTACCTCACCTGCAGAGACAAGATGAGTGAGGCTGGTGGACAAATTAGGACAGAACAACTCAATATGAAAGAAAAACAAACTTTTATCATTTAAAAATGAAAGCAGATGTGCACTACTTTATTCATATTAACAACTTTAGGTTTTGTTAAATAAAACTGAAAACCAGAGGTCTCGTTCACCAGCTGCATCGCCGTCTCGTCGAGGACGGACCAATCTGGTGGATGGAACGGTTGGTCCTAGGGGTGGTCGAGTCGTGGGCGGAGCCAGAGCAGATGAAGGGGAGGAGCTTACGGGAAGAGCCCAGGCTAACCTTGAGCCCAGAGGCTGAGTGGCTCCAGCTGCAGACTGAGGAGGTTGACTAAAACACAGAAATGATTCATTATTCTTGTAAATCTATTTTCTCAATAAAACAAGGCTAAACCACCGAAACATTTGGAGATTTGTAAAACAAAAACACACAAACGAGGAGCTAAAAAACAAAGTTTTACATGAAATTTATTGTAATCTTTCAGCTAATTGGGCTCCTCCCTGCATAATTCAGGTGCTGCAGCTTGTTTTGAGTTGAAAAATGACCCTTTTACTATTCAGACCATCTAATTTAGTAGCTGAAGGATTCCTGCATCATTAATGAGGGTTAATGGAATTAAATGGCCTTCTGATGTCTCATAAAACTGTTTAACAGGTCAGGCTGAGATTATGAGGTGAGATTATGCTGTGGAGCTGATTGATGTTTGTAATATCAGGCACTGGGATTTTTATAGAGCTTTTAACAGAACCTTTTAGGTAAAACTGCTTAATCACAGCTGATGTGGCGTAGACTTACCCAGCCAGCAGGGCCTGTGGTGTCGGTGTGGGTCCGTTCAGGGTGTACACTCCTAAACTGGAAATCCCACTGGTCCCAACGCTTCCTGACAAGCCGGCGCTTCTGTCCCCATAGCTCAAGGCCAGGCTCTGGGGTCGAGTGCAGTAAAACGGGGTAGAGTGGGCGTCCCGGGGCAGGGCTTGTGCAAACAGGGCTCCGTAGTTCCCAACCTGAGGACGAATGTTTGCACAGATTATAAGAATATTTTATTAAAGATTTTTGAGATAATAAAGGTGTGTCCCTCACCCTGCTGGATGGTTTCCGGGGGTCTTCAGAGAGGCTAAGCAGCAAGTAGAGAACCGACCAGCGATGCTTCAGAACGCCCTGATAAACCATAACAAAAGGTAATAAACAAATACACCAGCTTAATGCACAAGCGAATGTGAAATCTTTAATGTAAGCCAACTCATTTTGGTCAATCTTAGCACAAAAAGTTTCATAACAGTTTACAGACATACATTATTAAACCCTGTGGGGAAATTAGGGCTTTTCTGTGGAAGGTAAACAGCTGATAGAAACAAAAGCACCAACCTGTGTCTGAAGCTTTCTGTGCAGCTCTGAGAACAAAGCAGCATCTGCTTCTCTCCTCTGCCTCAGCACTGCAACAGCATCAAAACTGACTGTTAGCTGCTGTTCCCTGAACTGATAACTTAATAAACAGATAAACACAAAATCAAGTAGGAAATATTCAGATTTTCAATAATAGAAAAAAGTCCTTCAGCCTACAGTATGACTTGAACATCTCTGTGTCCAGCAGAACTTACATTCTTTCTTGATCTTCTCAGACACCAGGAACTCATCCCGCTCAATAGTGGGGGCATAGTTACTGCCGATGACCCGCACCGCATACTGGAACTGGTGGGCAACTTCAGCTGGAGATACAGATAAATACTCAACGTAATTTAGAGGATTAATGGGGAGCACTTTCATGCAAAGAAGATGAGACAAACAAGTATTTTGTTGGTGTTTTCACTTGCCATTACCTTGCTGTTATGTTTTTACAAATGTAAAATATATTTTATACCAATTAGGATCCCGTTTTGATATCAAAGATTGACATTTTTGCAATCAGAGCCAAACTGCAAATGTTTTTAGAAGGAGAGTTATGGTCAAAGTCAGGCCAAAACTACTTGGTAAACAGAAAAGCACCCAAAAATGAGCTAATTTTGTTAATTATAGTTCTTTGAGATAATCTGATTCGGCAGGTCGGAGCTGCACAAGAATTGGAAATCAGTATTGGCCCTGAAAACCTGAGTCGGTGCATCTTTAATGGTAACCTTGTTCTGGGGTGTTTGGTTTCCTGCAGGGGCCTGCAGTTAGCAGGACATGTGTATCCTAAAGCCCTCCACACAGTGCATTGATCGGAATAAGAGCTAAGAGGCTAACAAGCTCACAAAGAGCTGAAATGAGCTGATAAACTCTTCATAAACCCAAACAGAACGGTGTTACGTCGACGTCTCAGGGGGATGTGCTGCATCTTCCCAGCCAAATGACTGACAGCTACGATGACCGAGCCCCACTACGTGACACTCGTTAATAAACTCAGCTTTAAAAACCTAAAGATAAAAACATAACTTATCGTTTTTTTTAATGAGTTTATCTTCTTGGAAAGCTAGCTAAAATTAAACAGCGCCGTTTTCTCTGATTCCGTAGCAAAACCCTCTCGTTTGAGATGTCTAAAACGTTAAATTACTCTTAAATTTAAAGCTTTCTGATAACAAAATTTCACGCCGAATTTTACAGCCACATTCAACAGCTCAAATTATATATCTACTATAGGTATATCTTAAAAAATAATTAAGAATACAAACAGAAGCAACAAAATGCCGAAACATTGAACGAGGTTTGGTTGGGAGTTTCCTGAATATTTAAGTATGATAGTGGCGCGGTCAAGCTAGTGTTAAGTGATGTACCTTCGCTTTTTCCCGTGATCCTACAGCAGAGGCTCTGAAGAAGAACGTTGGGTGATTTCTGATCCAAGCTCGCCATGCTGTCGGTAGTCACCGTGTCGTGTGCCGCTCGATTAATAAATAAATACTGTAGAAGAATATGAACTAACTCCAGCCTCCCACTACGAGCAACGCCATTTTAGCAAACTGAGTCAAGCTAGCATGGCACAGGGAGAACGTAACAAAGGCTGGCGTCGTCGTTCCTCCAAAATAAGAGCACCGATTTTCTCCTCAGTAAATTAAGACCTATAAAATAAATATCAGAATCTAAACTCCAAAATTATAATACAGAAACATCCAAAAAATATCAAGATAAAAGAAAGAGATGAAAAACAAATAATTCATCTTCCAAATGTGACACTAAAGAAATAAATTCTAAACACAAAATATGTCACAAAACAATCTGGAATGTGGTGCATATCTTCCATAAAACATAAAGGACGGCTACCAAGAGATGCAGATTGGCTAAATCAAAATAAAACTGACACAAAACAAGCTAAGAAACAAAACAAATCAGCTATGTTTATAAACTTAAGTAAAAATGAGTCACTAAATAGTAACCTTTGAGAGTGGTGCTCAATTTGAACAAAATCATCCAACAATTGGGCACAAAACAATAATATATTACTTCTTTTTTGTGTTTTATTTTTTAGCATATCTAAGTCTTTATGTCCAAGACCTTAGAACAACTAAAAAGTCCTACGTGTAGAAGTGGATTAGTCCTGGATTCATAATTATTCCATAGAACATCCACATGTAAAATTACTAGGTTGTTAATGAAATTTTAGCACTGATCTCATCCTATGAGTGTAAGCACCTTTTTATGCTTGAATGATTCAGTCACAATACTGTCTAATATATTAATGAGTAAAAAAGACTATCACATTAAAAATGTACACAATAAAGTATGGTTCTTTGGAGAAAAAGTGACCTAAGACTTTTGCTTAGTATTGTAAATATTTGTTCAAACTTATTACAAGGGATTTTAAATGAATTACCATGACAATTATTAGTTGTTGTTTTTTTGTGTGGATCATGCAACATAAACATTAAAAACCTGGCATCAAATGGTAATTGAGACGTAAGACAAATAACAGATTCAGTCTGAACTGACTTGAAAAAATAACTAAAAACCCTGAAAATATTATTCTCTCATGTTTGTTAAATAGAAATGTCTTTAGGAGTTATTTTATTTTGAAAGAAACAACAGGAAACAGTTATTCTCGTTATAGTTCACTTTACAGCAACAATTCACCAGAACCCGCCGAAAGCGTATCCAGGAAACAGACAATGGACAAATCCATGAAAATATTTCCCTCCTGAAAACAAGCAACATGAAGAATAGTTCCGGACCGCGCTGTTGACTTGTTAATTTGACATTTTAGCTATGAAGTTCAAACATTTAGTAGAATAACAATTAAAAACACGTTAATATTTGAAAGAAATGGACAGACTTTTTTGTTTTTATTTTTTTATTTGATATGTGAATAGAAATATTGATTAATATTATTAAAATTATTGTCTAAAATTAACTTAATTATATTAAGCCTACTAAATTATAAAAAAAACACATTTAATGTAGTTTAATTTGTTTTATGAGACCCTTTAATGTGTTTTAGTCAACAACCTTACACCTACAACATTGGCTGTAGAAAACCTTCTTGACCTATCTGCTTTATTTACTTTATTTCAGTTTTATAATATTTACAGTTTGTTTTCAGAGCCAGAAATCTTCCTACCATCTGACCCTTCATGATTTCATATTAAAATGGCTTAAATAATTACAAAAACTTGTTTAAGTAATCTTCATTTACTGGTTTTCATCCAGAAAGATTTCAGTTATATTAAACAGGCCTTAAGTATTTTTTGTTGTTGTTGTTGTTCTAAATTGAATTTTACTAATCTTAACCTAAAACTAAAATTACATAAACAAGATATATTTTTTGATCTCCCGTCAAACTTAACAGGAAGAGTTTTTCATCGTAACTGTTTAGGCTGTTAACTTCATAAATTAGTAACAAAGGTTATATATTTACATCCTGTCATAAAACTGTAGCAAGTCTTTTTATGGCTGTGGATTTTTGGAAATATCAGGTCAATCACCAAATTGAATTTTGAACTTAATGTTATTTTTTTGCTCATGGCACTAGTAAACAAACTAATCAATATCCTATAATTAACTAAAACTGATCAATTACATACTAGAAACACCAGAGAGCGCATGCGCTCACCTCCATCCAGAGCCACCACCTGCGCGTGACGTACATGAAAGAAAATCTCTCTGGCAGCGGCGCGAGACAAGAAGATTATTAGTCCACGCGCACATGAGCCAGAGAGCGTGAGGGAAAGAGACCAGAGGGGCTGACTTTTTCATATGAAGAGCGATAAAGTAGAGTGAAAAGCTGAGCCTCCTCCTGGAACTGGTCAACAACCGAACCGGTCCGGTCTCCGAAGGTGAGGACAGGTCTGCCGGGTGCCGCTCGTGTCGGACCAAGCCCTCTTTACTTCAGGAAGAAGACAAGGAGGAGGGAAAAAAAGTCATGGACGGAGGAAAAGAAATAAAAAGAACAGGGAAGCTTTAAAGAAAAGACTGAGAAAGAAGAACTGAGGAAACAGGATGGGGATGGATTTCAGCACTCTCCGGACCCTCATCAGCCGATATGTAAGTTTTCACCTCCTCTATTTATTTATTTATTTATTTATTTTACTGTTTTGCTGCTTTCAGCGATTCCTTTACAGAGCAAACCAATGAGGAAACGTGCTTTTATACAACAACTGGTTTCAAATTCCACCGAAGCAGCTACTCATCCGCTTCAAGTTTCACTCAAAGAGAATGAGGAGGGGGGAAACGCTCCAAAAAACCTACAAATCTTCATTCTTTTCAACAGGAAGTTATAAATTATACTGAAATGCGCACTTTTGCCCCCAAATTAGAACTTATTTAGTGGAAAGTTTCCTGAAGTTTAAGGTCCTGAAAGCCCAAATGAGGGTCATTAGATGATCTCCTGAATATGTTTATAAATATATGATAAAAAGTTTTTATAGCATATTTTTGCTATAATTACAGAAAAACAGCTACAAATAGAGATGCGCCAATTCTGGTTTTGAGGGCTGATACTGATTTTGACTAATTTTGAATACAGTAATCTCAAAAGATCTATAAACAAATGGAAACACCCTTTTCTCTGATTAGCTTAAAATTGATTAAGAGACAAAAGTAAAGATGTTGGACTTTTTAATGCTTCATAGCAATGTAGGGATTTTTTTATGTTTCATATTTCTAATCACCAGTGATCGTGTTGAATATTGTTCAATTACAATCACCAGCTGTGTTTTTGCTGCATCTCTAGTCAGAATTGCTTTAACTTAAAGTATAATGTTATTAGGGCAGTTTATGTATTAGTTTGGTAGCAGTTTATGTGTTGTTCACCCAGTCATAGCTGGATTTACAAGTTTCTTCTAGTGTTTTTTAATGGTCATAAGCTGGAAATTTAGTAAAACGCTAATTTAAACAACTTTTTTCCAGTTTATGCTAATAAAAACTCCTTACTAATAACAAAAAAAGCCAGTTTTATGGTTTAACAACTAAAAGGTGGAGTCACTGTCAAACTAGTTGCAGTGGACCTTAGACTAAACTACATATTTGTTCATGCTACAACATGCATGAAACCAAGACTAAGCAATTATCGCTGGTGCTGAATGTCATCTATTATCCCCCTTTTCCCAGCTGAACTAGGCTACAAATGGAGCAGTCACATGAATTATGTAATCCAGTTGTTTTCTTCCTGCTAGCCAAATCAATGGGCAGCAGCAGCAGCAGCAGCGCAGGCAGCCTGTATGGATGAGGGCTGCAGCAGGCTCCACAGTAATGTGTCTGACAGTAATCCAGATAGAGCAACAAGCCCCACCGACATCAGAGCCAGGGAGGTTTCTTACCCTCATGAAGCTTCATGCTCTGTGAGGCTTAGACACAGTCTTCCAACTGTTGCAAAGGGCTGATTAAATGAAATCCCTGCAGCATGGGGGCTGAAATGGAGCCTGATGGGGAAAAAAGCATGAAAAGACAGGTCTGTGAATGATAGGATGTGGGATGCTGATGAGGTCTGTTGCTATAACGGGTTGAGACTAATGGGTTAGGGTTAAATAGATGTACTGCTGCTGCACAGCTCCAAAGAGGCTTCTGAATAACATTTTATCTGTCTGTAGTGGATGTTCTATGAATCATCAGTCAGTATACAGGCTGGTGATGGAAGGCGGCTTCTTCTGACCACATTAGTTAAATGATATAAGTTAATTTGCTTTAATGTAAAGAGTGAATCAGCTATTTTATTATCAGCTTTCTTATTATCAGCTATTTTTAACCAAAAAAGATGAAGGGAGAGTGAATAATATGTCTATTGAGTGGAAGAAAAATGGGTTTCAGGCCATTTAATGTACAGATTTTTTTCCTCTTATTGCTTTGATGTATTGTAATATTTATATAAAGAATGCTAAAAAATAAATTTCCCACCAATATAACTCTAATTGAGAATCTCCTTCTGTTCATCATGATCACCTTAATCACAGATCAGCAAATCTGGAAATTAAAAATAATAATAAAAAAGTTTTCATTCCATGGAGAAAAAAAACATTGCCAAGTAGCAAAAAAACAACCTGACATTTTTCCCAGTCGGTGAACTCACCATCACGCTACGTTCACACTGCAGCCAAATGCGCTTCAAATCCGACTTTTTTTCCCTCATGTGACCCATATCTGATTTTTTTAAGACAGTCTGAACGGCACAGATCCGATTTTTTCAAATCCGACCCAGGTCACTAAGAACTTGTTGTTATTATTAGTAATATCTAAGACTTAGATTTTAGGATCAGATACCAATTATTTGGTCCTTTTAACTTTCAGAATAATACATTTTACGTAGGCTTGAAACTAAATAAGGATGATTGTTATAGAACTGCTGCAAATCTCAGTGTTTTTTCCATTTAACTCTATTAGTTTACATACAATGTGAATCAGTTTGTGCCTTTTAAAAAATTTTACAGAACAGCAGTGCGATTTATTTGTTGCTGTTCAAATTAGTTCATTTCAACCTCAGGTAGGTGAATTTTAGGCAACATTTACATTTCTAAAATGGCTTAGCACCTGTTAAGAGTAATTTGTTTCGTAAAAAGAAATATCAGTGCAATTATTTAGTTCATAGCAAGGAAATCTGTGTTTCAGAAAAGTGTGGCCTTGAGAATGTGCGTTTTAAGCAGGCAGGCAGCGCTGCAGGAGGTCCTGACAGTCAGACACTTCCTCTCTCTCGTCCCACTCACGTCACTCTTTGTTTATGAAAGTTGAAACGAGTGTGCTACCTGGCTGGGCATCCAAATCATATTAAAGAGTGGATGAAAAAGCGTTTGTTATTTATAAATCAGGGGAAAGGTGCGCGTGTGTGTAGTAATAGTAGCAGCGGTCGTCGTCGGTGGGGTGGGGTGTATGGGCGGTGGCGTAACTTTACAGTTAACCGTTTTTAACCGTTAAGAGCTTCAATAGCCGGTTAAAGAAAATTTGGAAAACGTGCATCCCTAGATAGAACTAGGGGTGTTTATTGGCACGAATCTGGCAATATGATATGCATCACGATGCAGGGGCTACGATACGATATATTGCGATATTTTTTGCATTTAATTGTTGGAAAACTGTGAACAGGAAAGTTAGCATCCTCTTTAGTTGTCTGCTGAGCAGAATCAATTCACTTTATGCTAAAATGAGCCTTTAACGCTACGTCGTCATGGTAGCTATCCACATGTGCTCACAAATTTGTCGTGTTACCCAGTATTTGACTCTGCCGTTGCAGATTTTACAGACTGTATAACTCCTGTTACAGTCTTTACTACATTTCTTTGCTTTGAAACCAGAATGTGTCCACATATCAGCTTTGAAAGCTGCTGGGGCCGCCTGTATCCTCTCCGCTTCGTTTATCGGGTAGCTGTGTGAAGTTAGCAGCATTTGCCACTCACTGATACTATTTTGAGATCTCAATGTTCTGTGGAAGCAGAGGACTGCTTAGGAGTAATGACTGCAGACAACAAGCGATCGGAGGTTGAAATGCAACACAAAAATGAACTAACACTGTTCATTTTTGCCTGTAAATTGTTTATAAGAAATCGATATTGTGCTATAAGAACATCGATATAATATTGTGACACGAAATATTGCGATATATCACGATATATCAGTGAACACACATTGATACTGTTCAACTTAAAGCTAATGAAAAGAAGCAAAACAAAAATGATAACACACTAAATCTCTGAATCTTCAGTGCTGCTTTAACTGTCTATTTTTTATAAATGTATAAGAAGTTGTATCCAGAAACCAGTTTACCTAAAGACATTGGCATTTGTAGATTTTCTGGAATGATAACAACCCGGAAGTTCCGCAATCTCTATACGTAATCAAGAAAGGCGAGGGAGGAAAACACCTGAAACTTGTCAAGCAGTCAGTCAGAAATTAAATCAGTAAATAGGACAATAAGTGTTCTAAAATCTTCCTCTGATCGGGTGGGAGGACTGTGCTTTATAATACGTGTGAAAAAAAAACACAAGTGTTTGCTTTTTATGGGAATCAGACAAACTAATTAAAATATTCTGAAAATAACATTCAGTGGAAGTTACTTAGAACCAGTTGTGTGGTCTAGAAAGCCAGTATCCCTAAATGCTGCCATCTCTGATTAGTTTAAAAACCAAAGATATTATGTAATCCAATTGCTCTCTCTTAAAAGTGTAACACAGTTTAATGGTTGTCTCTTGTATTTAGACTAAAGGAGGACAAAATGCATCCACTGTGGCTAGTAGAGCTCTGATTTGGTTCACATCTCAGATTTTTAGTCTTTAAAAGTTTTCAAACAAGTATCAGATCAGGTGAAATATTTATATAAGTATTTCTCTGAGCTGCAATCGATTTGAGGGCTGATAGTTTATGGTTGTTGTTCAGCTCCGACCTGCCGATGCAGATTTAGACTGATTTATTTCAAAGAACCATAATTAACTGAATGTATTTTAAAATAATCTGATAAATTATGATTCTGTACGTAAACATTTCCACACAGAAGATCAATTATTGCTTGTGAAAGGTGAGTTTTTTTGTTAAATTAACTAAAATCATCCATACCTATATGACATTTTAAAAAAGGGTTAAATAATTTTTTTCTGTGGGTTCTGTGTTGAAATAAGTTAATTTTATTCTTCTACTTACTTCTATAATTTAAATACAACATAAGTACTTGCACTCCTGTGTTACTAAACACTGTAAATAAATCTCCTGTAGTGATGCAGATGCTTTGCTTGTGTAAACACCGTAGTATTCTAGTTTGTGTTAAGTGGGGCTGGTTTTGCAGAATCAGTGTCACAAGAGACCCGAGCTTCTAATACACAGAATGCATAAACAGGCTTAGTTTGAACTGAGTGTATACATTATGTACTAATTCAAAAGTAATTTATTTGCATTAGAGCTGCAATGATTATCTGATTAATTTCACTGAAAAGTACTTTCTTTTCATTTACTCCCATCAGTTCTTACCCCGTTAGCTAAAGGAACAAAAAAGGCCTCGGTGGTTGCATCAAGAATGCACTCAACATAGATTTATGCAGATGAATTAAATTTTTGGGATGTTTGCTTTTAATTATTTGAGTATTTATCTTGTATTTTTTAAAATCTGAGATAGAACTACCCTGCAGTAATTAACTGATGCAGGACAGATTTGAGATTTGATGAATGTTGAAGTAAATTCCTGCAGACAGGCAGCATTTCTCCGCTCTGATTCTGGACAGGAAGTGACTCTTCAGTCTTTCTGGCTTCCTGCCTTCACACAGTGGATTAAAGGGTTACTGGTGTTCACTATATCTTCATCCACTTAATCCAGTTTACAACAGTACCTGCAAATCTACTGCTTATATTCCACCTGGCATGTTTTCCTTTAATTTGCAGGCTGCATGTTCAGTGTATAAACTGATGAATACTTGTTTTAAGTAGAGGAAGTAGCTGTTGGTTGTGTTGCTGACAGTGAAACAGTTGTTACTGAGTGCTAGTAAGCAGGGAGGTGGAGTACAGTAGTATTTAGGTGACGCAGAGGCCAGCGGATCGCATGAACTTCTTGGCTCTGTCTGGTGGTGAATAATTCATGGGCAGACTGGAGCACAATGCAGACGGATGTTTGTGCAGCTTATTATTGAGTCATCTACAGCAGGGTCGCTCACAGCAGGATTCAGGGACACCCGGGGTTGCTTAAGGGAATTCCAGTGGGTCCCTATTTATTCAAACAGTTCAATTCTTAGTGCACATATGTTGTAAATGCAGAAAACATTAAGCAATATTGTTGCAAGATCTGCTAGAAAACGGTTTTTATCTGATTTTGTGTCTTAACATTAGCCAAGGTGGCTCCAACTCTCAAGGGAGAATAATTGGAGAAGATAGAGATATAAAACAAACAAATGCAATCAATTTAAGGACCTGCATGAAGCCGTAAAGTGGCTTTTAAAGCACGCTCATGTATGCCAGCATCAGCAGGTTTCCTCTTAGCTTCATGCTAATCATTAAACACCTGCTTATCCACTCTGTCTACAATCCACAAAGTGCACTAGGGTTAGCCTCTTTACCTAAAGGATTTACTGACTCCCTCTAAGCCATTTGGTCTCAGGACTGTTTCACCACTTTGCTGGTTGTTGCTTGTCACCTTCAGAAGAAAATCTTGACGAAAAGGAGATAAATACAGTATTTAATACATTGATTTATGCTGTAATAAATAGTTAAACTCATAGCCATAGCATTACAATAGCATTGAGCAGCACTTTCAACAACAGTTTGTGTTGTTCTTTTTTGTTATGTAGAGCAGTAATAACCACCCACAGTATTTAGACATGTCCCTTCAGTGTAAACAATGAAAGTAAGCATTAATTGCTTATACGGCTGCACATTTATTCAAATTAAGTGTTTGATTTTAGCTTCAAGTAATCACAAAAACAATGCAATTGACAAAAATATAATATTATTTAAATGTTGTCATATTTTACTTTGCAAACATGCTCTTATTTTGTTTTGCCTTCCCACTCACATGTATGTTGTGGTGATGTTTGAGTAACACAGCGGTGGTGTATGACATATGTCAAAAAATTTGCCTCCACGTTTGTCATTTATGACTCCCATATGCTCTGTGGCACAACGTCAAGAAATTGTTTTCTATATGGTTATATTTCCAAGCATCGACTATCCTGAAAATACAAATTTGTACGTACACTTACTCTTTTTGAACATTCAGGCTCCCGTACTATCCCATTAGACCTATCTGTCCATGTTTTTTTCATGTCACTGATCAGTCAAGTAGAAAATTGGTGTCTGCATGTGTTTTAAACTAATTTCTAGTTTGAATGATACAAACGTTTGTTGTTAAATTTTATCCTATACTTTTTTATGGTAGGCTTTAGTGCTTGGGCGGTATTATGGTAATACTGTTTACAGCCGGTGTTGGAAAAATAACAACGGTATCAGTTTCAATACCTCATGAAAAAAATGCACTGTCAGGGTTGGACTATCTCTGGGCCGGTCCGGACCAGGATGGGACGGTCGCACAGCCCGCGATCCGAGCGGCTCGTTTTAATCAGCACTTCCTGTTGTGGCGCGAGCTCATACGGCCGTGGGTGTGTTCGCGTGCGCTTAGTGCTTCAGTCAACAGCGGGATACCACCACCACCACCCCCGGGACTAACTCACAAAGTAGTTGTCAGTCTGAACCGAACAGCTGTAAGTGCTCATGGTGGGAGCCATGGCCAAAAATGCCCGAGCAGAATTATGGTCCCAGTCTAACCCTGGTCACTGTAATACCACACACTGCGGGAAAATGTGGAGGAAGTTTGACAGTATCAAAATTTGGATACCACCCAAGCCTAGTAAGCTGCAGTGATTCCAGTATGATACAACAATTTGTATTGTGGGGTTCCCCAAGGCGCCATTCACGGCACACTATTTTTACTACTCTTAAAGATAGCTACAGCTCCTTTGAAGGCTTTGTTGGACTGTCTTGGTAACTTAAAATCCTGGTTGGCATTGATTTTCTTTTAATAAATGATAAAACAGACGTGCAGCTCATTTAACCTCCTGCTCTTCACGAGTCCAACAATAATAATTTTGGTTCTTTAGAATCCCACAAACCCCCCCTTTGCAAAACAACTTGAGTCATTTTTGTGTCACCACCTTTTCTGGTATCAGACATGCATGTGTGACCACATCTCATTACTCCATTGTTGCATTGGCTCTCTGTTTTTTTTAAATTTTTTATAAATTTTAAGATTTAACTTTTTTTTTTTAGGTGATTAAATGAGTTCTTACCTCTCCAGCCTTTGCACACTCATAAAAGGTCACCAAGGTCAGGTGAGCAGATGCGCTTGAATGTACTCAGGAGCACTTTAGGAAGCGCTTATAAATACATTTGACTTGACTTTGACCGATATCTCTAGTCACTCATGTTTGTGTCTCTATACAGCTGGTTAAACAAGGCAGACCCTTCATTTGAATAATTCTCCATGTTGGAGTTGTTAAACAATTTAGCTCCTCGCTGCACCACCTAAATAGTACCTGAGGAAGCGTGTAATGCTTGTATCAGAGTCATTGCACTAACATTAACAGTATATTACATCTCATTGAACAAGGAGACGGATGATGGATTGCCCTGAGTTAATGGAGCACAGAGGACTCTATCCAAAGAGAGAGAGAGAGACCGATACAGAAACGGAGAGATGATTTTGAACTCAGGTCATCATAATAATATCACTTCTGATTGCTGGTTAAAAGTGCTGATGTGGGCAGGTGTACTTTAATGTTCTCCCTGTCTGTGGAAATGATGGCTGGTGGACTGTGGTGGAACAAACTGTTCCCGGTAAGAGAGTTAGCGCCCCTGTTCCCAAACGCTGACGGGGCGCCTGAGACATTCGGAACATTTTCCTACAATGTCTTAATGTTTTGTCCTTTCCTGTACTGTGTTTTTCTGTGATGTTAAATCATTATTTAGTTATTATGACTCGCTCAACAAAATCATTGACCTGAAGCAACATATGATGTCAGATTTATAAAAAACAGGCGGTTATGAGCAGTTTTCACACGCATGTGTGTTGAGTACTTTATTAGAAATCTGATATTTCTCTAAGTTTAGTTCAGGGGTTATTTGTATTTTTTTGACAGATGAGTTATTCTTTTGCTTGCACAAACACAGAGAAGATACCATATTTTTGTGTGGATTCTCAGCTCAGAACACGGTGCTCCAAAATGGTTGAATAAAAAGCATCTAAAGGTTACTATTCCCTGAAGATGTTTCACCTCTCATCCGAGAAGCCTTTTGAATGTTAGGTGGAGCATCTTTAAACTAGAAAGTTACCTTTAATTCAAGCATTTTGGGCAAAATATATAATTTATCTATTGAGCTATCGGACATTGGAACCTCATAGTACCTCATATGTGTCTACCTGAATAAATTTTACTTGAGAAAGTGTGATATAATTGTACCACAGTGCAAGTTTTTGGGAAAAGAAACAAGAATTGTTGAGAAGAATTGATAAAGTTGGTATACAATTTCAATGGAACTGGTTCTAAGTCGGAACCGGTTCTCAATTCCCTAGTCAGAACCATGTAAAACTCAAATTATGATTGTTCAGTAATATGTCCCTAAGTTTATTTGACTTAACTACACCGTACACTGTACAGCAAAGCGAACGGAGCATCTATCTTATTGACACAAGCTGTAGGTTTGTTGTTATTCGCCAAAAAAAACTTGTGTATTTGTCAGGTCAGGAAAAATAAAAAGTTTCCTGCTGTTTAAGATCCACTCGTTGCTAAAAATACAAAAATTACTATTGTTGTTGTTGTTGCCTGGAAGTACATTTGATACAGGGTGAAGTGCACATCGTAGGAATAGTCAGTAATGTGTTGAACCTACAGAGTGCTCAAGTGGATTCCCTACAACATTGATTATTCCGTAACATCATCAATGCACTTTGGCAGCCACCATGAAACAGATGACTGTGATTCTCCCTGACCACTCTCGCTTTCAGTCTGCAGCATAAAGTGAGCGTACATATCACTGCAGCGAGAGTTAAAACCCGCTGTAGATGTTCACGTTTAAGGTTCACACAACTACATTTCTGGGTAGAAGAAGCAGAGTTTTACTGCAGCTGTTTCTCAAATCTACCAGTAAAAAGAACTGAAATCCAGCTGGGATCAGGATGATGAAGGTAGTGGAGCCACATAAATATTCAGCTTCACTCAGAGCAAACCCAAATGACAAACCGAAGCATTTACATGAATAAGTAATCCCCACATCAATGTTTGAGTGCAGTTGCCACAAACAGAAGGAACCACCACTAAAATTTGCTTTTTATTGTCTTCCTCCATCATGCACTAAATCAGCTGACCTGCTTTACAGACTAACAAATCTAGTGCTGTTTTTCCATTAATCATGACTCATAATCATGAGCACTCAGATAATTAGGTCAGTTTATTCTTTTTGATTGGAGCTCAGGAGTCAGTCCATCTCAGCAGGACTGAGGGAGTGTCCAACTGCGGTGAAGATCAGTAAAATTGATCTGTTTTGTGTTGTTGCTGTCAGTCTCAGAGCTTCTAGGAGTTTTATCTGTCAATTAGCTCTAAAGGTCTGTTTTTGTGGCTGCAGATATTATTTTTCTCTTTTTTTGTGCATGTATTGTTTTTTTAATTTAGCAAACATATTACAGAAGTGCCTAACTTAAACTTTTATTTAACATTTTTTTCATTCAGTTTTGAACTTTCAACACTTTAAACAGAATTTTAGAGAGAAGCTTCAGGAATCCCCTCCCCTCATGGGGTTTACGTCAGGTGACCGCTCTCATGTGGTTCCTCTCACCCTTTTATGTTTGTGATTTTTTTTCCCACAGAGATTTAATACTTTCAGTCGTTGCTGAGCAGTTTGGGAATTCTTTGTTATACTTTTTACAAAAAACCAAATAAAATACAGCGATAGCTCCATGCCTCAGAGTGAGAGTAGACAGAAACACACAGGGAGAGGGCTAATCTCCTGGTTGTTCAGGAGATAATGAAGAACAAACTGTATTTAATATTCTCGTCTCCTAGTGCCTCTTACCCTCACACAGAGAGGGTGATTTGTTTGCTTCCTTGGCGACGTGGAAGGGCAACAAGATTCATGTGACGATGTAAAACGAACAGCAACAGAACAGAATTTGACCTGAACAGAACTCGGTTAATAAGCAAAATAGCTTTTCTGACCATGGGAAATTAATCTCCTGTTGCAGCAGCTTTAAAAAAGAAGAAAATACACATTTCAGTGTCAAAACAATAGAAAAGATGACACGTAGAAGTTGTATCATCGGTAAAACATCCTCCAGTTGTTTGTCTTTGCCAGGCAGTTTGAAACCTGAATAACTGCATTTCATAACCTGCTGAGCATTGGAAGCTAAATGAAAACAAAGAAGGAAATCTCAGCAGAGAAACGCTTGAATTGTTATTTAGTTCCAGTTTTTTTTATTGGTTGATTATCATGTGATCGATATAAAGTCCCCAGAGTCTCAACCAGTGAGGGATGGACCAGTTAGACGATAGTTGAACTGGTAAAAGCAGGCAGTGGAGGCAGAGGGAAGATTAAAAGCCTAGATGGATGTGGGCAATCAGGCAGAGTGAGGCCTCGGTAGAGGATAGTGTCTCCAGAATAATCAGATTGCTGAGATCAGTAAGAATGAAGAGACTCATTCAGGTAAGACGTTTATTTCTCCCACATCTCTCTGCCTCGTTGCTCTCTGTCCCATTAAACTCCCTCTGTGGTTTTACTTTTCTTCATTTGGCCTCGCTCTGCAGGTGAATAGTTTCATAACGATAGCAGTAACCTAGACGCCCAATACCAAACAAGTCTCCTGTAGCAGGCGTTTTATTGACCACAGCTGAATCTTTTGTGTTTTTAGTACTTTAAGAAGGTTTTAGAGTATTATTACTTTAACAAACAAATGAGGGAGATTGCTTGAACAATGTAAGGGATTAAATGGTGACTGGTTTTAATGTTTACTGTGGTAAAAATCCCCAAGAAAACAGAATTTTACAACATTTTTTAACAGGTCACCTGCATGTACTTGTACAGCAAAGGCAGAGTTGGCTAACTTTGTAGCCTGCTGTTGTTTTTAAAAATCTGTTTTTTAAGTTGTGCTTGTGGCTTGCTTGTAAAAGTCCTTTTATTGTTGTAACCAGCGGCTGTGAGTTCATATACTTGATAGAACTGCTAAAATAAAAGGCTGTTTGGTTTAATTAGTCCCACTAATGTGTTTATTATCTTGATAGCGTCATTTTCACCCAATTAAGGCAAAACTTTGCTTCAAATCCCTTCACAATAAAAGCCCCGAGCAAAACAGGTGCTTAACTTATTAGTTTATTTATTATACAACAGGAGCTGAGCTTCATGTTCTAACAGAGCGAGGGATTAAAGATGTGATTCGGTAAAAGGAGAAATGATTCGAGGTTCCTTTTTATTTGTGAAATTTCCATTGTAGCTTAAAAGCAGCTCTCATATCAGAGGTAGTACGAAGAGATTTAAAAATAACAAAAGATCTAAAATAACAATCAGCCACACACACAGCCAGTGTTTAAAGGTGTATTCTGTAAGCATAAGATAAATCTAAAGTGGAATGAGTCACTCTCAGGTTAAGCTGCCAGCATATTGGTAAAGATAAACTTTATGATGTCCTTGATAAGTGTCGCTCCCTGTTTGAGTGACATCCTAGCAGCGTTCAGTTTGAAGATGGCCCTTGTGTAAAAGCTGTCCTAGAGCCTAGTGTGTGTTTTAATGCCAGAAGGAAGAAGCTCACAGTGGTGGGCAGGGTGTGATGAATCCTTTAAGATGTTTGTTGTTTTCTGAAGGCAGCAGGAGGCGAAGATGTCGGTCAGGGCATGTAGGTGTGTGTGTTTGATGAATGATGAATGCTACTACAATAAAAAAAAACAAACAAAAAAACATAAATTTATAATATGCATTTAGACAGATTTGCTTTCATATCTACTCCAGAATAGACATAAACTCTTTGAATTTTGAATATATTTCTTCCTCCTTCTCATCATCAGTAAAACTAACAACAGGGCTTCAGTTCAGCTCAACAAATACATCCTACACACGTCTGTAGCTGGAAACAGTAGCATTGTTGTGCACATTCATGAGCGGTATTAAAAGTCTCTGTGAACTTTGACCTTTGACCTGAATGTGGCTCTTATTGGCCTTGTACATGTTCTGAGTGAATGGCTGCTGTGATTCTTTTACGACAAACATTAAATACCAGAGGTCGCGCTAGACTTTTTCATTGTCCGTCATTTTGACTGACAGGGTCAAAAAAAGTCCGGTCATAATCTATTTTTGTCCGTCACTTATTAATTTTTTAAATGATAATAACATTTTCAACAGCATTTCACTTTCATTCTTTTAAAATAATATTCTAGTGTTTTCTCACAAGAACGAGTCAGTATTTCCAAACCTCCTGGTTTTATTTATGAACAGAGAAGACTTTCGGCTGGACCTACGTGGAAGAAGGCGTGGCGGTATCGATCCCGTCATTAGCTGCAGCGGCTCGCTGTGTCATTTTCACTCTACTCCTGCATGTTCTGACGGCGTGTGCCCTCACACACAGGACAGCTGTCAGATTTGTCCGTCAAAGTAAAAAAAAACAGTCAACGGTGAAAAATATTCCGTTAACGCGACCCCTGGTAAATACATACATGTTGAATTAATTACATTTTTATTATAGTAAAAATATAGTTTATTTAAAGAGTCAAAAATGAAAATTTAACAAATAATTAGGATCTTTAGATGCTGGTTTCTGGCAGAATTGTGAACCATGAATCTGCTGTAGTTAGCTTTTATATATCAGTTTGGAGAAATACTTTAAATTCTGACTGAATTAACAAGCTAACAGCTAGTCACAGTGTGGCCAATTGAATTTCTGCCCCCTCAGAACAAATATAAACGTTCATGTGTAAAAACCTTCACAGAGTCACAAGTTTTGGATTGCAGAATGATGTGGAAATTAGCATCAAAGCTAACTGTAGCACCTCCAGACAAATGATTAATATTTCTGCTGGAATAGCTGTGTAATGTGAAACTGCTTCAAAAGATCAGAATTCTTTCTTTAAATGATGTAATGAAACTATTTTGTTGTTAAAAATAAAAAAGGTCCCAAAACTTCTTAATTTCATTAATGAGAAAAAGATGAGACTTTGAGACTTTTCTCTGATCTCCTTAGAGATTAATAGACAGCATTAGACTAATGTCAGGAATATTCACTTTGTTACTCATTCTTGAGTAAAATAAGGACGTTTTTTTTTTTTTTTCAAATTAAATCATCAGCTTCATAACAAACTTCTGACATCCTCAGGTCTAATGCCACAAGAACAATCAGTAGATCAAACACGACTGACATTTCTCAAGCTTCTTCTTTAACTGAAACACTCCTGATACTCAAACTCATGTGACCCCGTTGGAGCGTTGGGTCACGTCATGTGGGGTGTCATGTGACCTCCCCTCACACACCCATCCTCCCTCCCTCCCACTCACACAATGGAGCATGTGTAAGTTTGTTCCTGTGATACTCGGAGAGTGACTCTTGTCCACAGGAAATCCACAACAATGGGGTTTTGTCCAGCTCAGAGGAGAAACAGTGGATTGTCTATTATCATTCTGATGTCTGCTGTGTATCTAATCTGCATTATTGAGTGTGGTGTTAGAGTCTAGTGACTGTAGTAGGTTTTACTACTGTACTACTACTGTTTGTGCACGGTCATCGTACACTAATAATGAATAATGGGTTTTCTTAAAGACGTTTTTGTTCCTAAAACTTTCAAACAAAGTCCCACACAGCTGGAGAGAAGTCTCTGGCTCTGATGAGCTCTGTGAACTTGTATCAATATTTTATTTTATCAAATTAAGAAATGCATGTTCTGCCACTTGAGGTTTCTCAATCCCTGAGATGTTCTGCTCAACATTTCTTATGTAAAATGTGTAAAAATTGATAAGCTGGCTTTTCCTGTCAATAGACCTATTTCATGGCAGATGTTTTGATTTGCAAGAGTATGAAAGGAACAGGTGTAACAAGAGTTGCATGTTCTGTAAAAACAGAATTTCCTCTAAATTGGATGCAGCATTTACTCTTTCATGTCTAGGTATCTGTCAGATTATGCTTTTCAGCTCATAATGAAGATTATCTAAACTATTTTAGGAAAATGCAAACATTTTATGTAATTTTCTTCAGTCTTTTTCTACAAACTTTGTCCTAATAGCACTTTATGCTTTGCATAATCAGAAAAGACCAATTAATTTTCATTAAGCTTCAGGCAATTTACAAGGAATTGCAGTAATTTTCAAAAACCACAGATTTGGGAATTCACGTCAGATCATCCTAATTAAAGGACATTTCTTCTTGCCACCACCTCTCATGGCAGAATTATTAATTATGATCATTTTATGTTGAGAAATTAGAAATATTGGTGTCTTTTAAGACATTTAAAACAAGTAAGATAAGAAAATATTGATAAAATCTTTTTTTGGTGGAGAAATTTTATGTTCATTTTATTTTAGGTGTTTTTTCTCAATATGGGGTGGTACCTTAATTTTATTTTAATCTTTTATGTAAAAATATAACTTTTTTGTTTGTTTATATAAAAAGAAAGCTGAAAACCCACTTTCTATGTCAGTTGTAAACTATTTTAGTTTGTTTTAGTTTTTGTAATCTTAATTGCCGTTGTACAATCTTATGTGTTGTTAATGATTCACTAGAGCACTATGAAATCTATTTTAATAATTTTTCAGTTTGTTTTTCCGAAAATTTAGTTTTTTTTTCACTTTTGTTTTTCAGAATTCCATGTTTTATTATGTAAAATATTTTATTCTGATAAGTAAAAACTGAAAATTAGATTTCAATAGATTTCGACTCTCAGCTACTACATCAAGTTTCAGCTCAATATCATTAGAATTTACTGAGTTTTAACCATTTTTGTTTTTTTCCAATTAGCTTCTGCAGCCATTTTTATTTGGATAGACTCCAAATTAAGAGTTAATTAGCTCTAGATGTGCATCCAATTAATAATTTCTGAGAATTTAAAAACATCTGCACAATGGTTCATGAGATAGTTTGCTAACACACAAAGGCAAAAACATTACCAGCCTTTCAGTGACGAGTAGTCTTTATAGACTTTATATTTCATGTTTATATGTCAGACGAGAATTCAAATAAAACATTTCATGGAAATAAGAAACTTCATCCTGATATTGCTCTGACTTGAGGACTCAAATGTTCTTTAGTTTTTAAATTAAAGCTCAAGAAGGTTAAATGTATTATTTTTAAGAATTAACTTTTCTTTCTGGGTGTATTTCGCTGCTTAAACCGAGTAAATGTTTGACAACGAATATCAACCGAATGGACAAATTGGTAATATTTAAAATGATAATTGTGTTTTGTTTTTTTTAAACCAGAGTGTTCCTGCTTTCTATTTTTTATTATCTTTATTAGAAATGGGCTTGTAAGGACATGCAGGTGTAGCTTTATGATGAGCAGAGTTGTGCTTTCTCACACACTCAGAAACAAGTATGCACAAGTAGTACAAACGCTGATTTGTAAAGTCCCCTGACTGATTAACACCAGCACTTCTCTCATGTGATCTATAAAAACAGTCAATCCCAAAGGAAGACAAATGCACACACATTATTTATTTTAAAAATCTGACTAATTTGCACTGTGTTATATAAAATATGCCATAAAATCCAGAGATTGTAGGTAGATTTGGCTAACTGATTCCTCACATCTTTTTAGTTTCAGCTGCCAGGAGGAACAGCGTCACTTCTAAGTTGTAGCAGGCATTGAGGTCACCTACTTCTTTGTGCTCATTTGCAGGAACACTTAACCAAGTCAGATGTTCTGCTGCAGAGAATTCCTGCAGGATGCTGTTTGCTTTAGGCCTCTCTTGTTGATCCATCATCATCATCTGATCTGAACAGACTAGATGGATTTAATGTTGGTTTAATACATGTTAAAGTCTGCATTCATTTTATATTTATATTAAAACAACTCTTAAAATTTCATTATATTGGATATTTTTACAAGTAGTAAAAACTTAAATTTATTGTTGTTTATGCAATAAACTAAATAGGGAAGAATTAAAGAGCAGTGGCATATATGCGAAGCTTTGCAATTAAATGTTTCCGCGGAGATAAATAAAATTATTATTAATTTTGAATTTGTTTTAATTCGTCAAGTTTTGTCAGTCTTAATTTGTATTAGTCACCAGTCTCATAAACTCCTTAACGTACTTTCTCTTTAATATTTCCATCTATTTTCCAAATTCTAAATGCCGTGGCTAAAGACTGAAAGGTGGTGTTTATAGGTGGCTGATGGGGATTTGCTATTATCTCATTTGGTGAAGCTGAACGAGACAGATGGGGAGCACAGCTGGTCTCTAATCTGTGACTCAACACAAACACAGACTGACCGACACACATACCGTACGTCACAGATTTTTAAAGTATTATACAGATAACTATATATTTTTATTTTATCCAGCAAGATCTCCATGTGATTAGAGTTTTGTTCAAATTGGATTAAAGCATAGTTCCTGCAAAGTAGTATTTTTCTCTGAAATAAACTGTTAAAACACACACATGCTGTTGGGTTGTCTTATCTCAGAGCTAAGTGGCATCAGAGATCGTAAACAGACCTGTTAAAGGTACAGCTTTGTCTGTATCGCTGCAGCAGGTTTGTAGCCTTTGAGGCTTGCTCTCATCACCGCCTGTTGCAGCGAGAGATAAAATACTTTAGGAAACGACGGCGCGGCCTTGTAAAGCTGCAGACAAACACGGGTTTGTGTGTTTTGCTGTGATTTCCTCTTTGCTATTTGCTGCGTCCTCTAAATGTTATCAGTACTTGGCAGGCATCATGCAGCATTAGCTCTAGTGTCCCTGCCACAATGTCAACGTTGCAAATTGTTTTCTGGTTCTGCTGCTTGTACAGCAAGTTATGTTTGGGGATAAATCTTAATGCTATCACACAGTGTCAGACGAACCTAATGCTCTGTTTATCTCTGCAAAAAAATAAATCAGACTGCTAATTTGACTCAAAGGAAGTCTGATTCTTCTCGTGTTCGTCTCTTGTTGATCTGTTTCTTCTACCTGAGTCAGTTTATCCTCTCTGTTAGTGAGGATGTGGGTGGGTTTGGGGGGAGGTGGATGGAGTGCTGGTTTCAGGAAATGTGTGTTCACTCAGTGAGTAGGTGGGTCCACTTCCTGTTTACTATACGTTTCTAATCACAGCAGGGATTCAGTTTTCTGCCCTCCTGATGCTGCGTTCAGGTCCAGAGGAAACAGAGTGTTATTTAAAGAAAATGGCAAAGTCACTCTTTGAAATTAGATATGAGTCAATGTCTTTTATTTCTTAGTAGCAGACTGCTTTAGATGATTTTTCATATTTTTTTGATCATTTAGCTGCTTTCTAACATTTATCACTTATTAATAAATGAATCAATTTCACCAAATATTTTATTGCTTTTCAGTTTGAGGCTTCAAGTTGTGTTATTTAATTTCCACTTCCTGTAAATTGCTGCACTCAGTACAAGGTAGGAAGGCAGGACACCCGTTGTTTAGGACTTGTGCAATAAGTTTTGTTAGACTCGGCCGTCACACATCCTTCTGTCAAAGTATGAGCCCTTGCCTTCTGGCTGAAATCCCCAAATGCAAACTGCACCGCTACTAAAAGTGAAACATATGAGCTGCTCCGCTCAGGCTGCAGCTCTACAAAGATTTGTTGTGGCAAGAGGAACTGGTACACATGCAATTATTTTTGGCACTCATGCACACCTGTGCACTGCTTATGTGCACTAGTATAGGTTGTCTAATACCATAGTTTTTTATGTTTACATGTATAAATATTTAAGAAAATTGGAACTGTGCGATGAATTTTTCTTGTGGATTATGTTTGGATTGTGTGAAAATGCCAAAATAATTACATTTTTTATTTATTTGTAAAAGTACCTGAGTTACTGACCAAGGAGTTACTGTATTACATCCTGTTTTTTATTGCAGTTTATCATCTATAGCTGAGCGAGCTGGGCGATATGGCCTTCCAGGATGTCTGACATAAGCCGATGACGCCAATTCTGCTTTTAACTTACAGTGTGTAGGTTTAACTTTTCTGTGAAGATTTTATTGTCTTTAGTTTGAACATGAGGCTGAAGAATCCTGACACTTGTAGAGTTCAGACAGAGGCTGGGTTTGTAAGGACAGCTGAACTTGACTCCCTCTGTTTGAATCAGCTGTTAGCTGTGTGTAACAAGAAACCTTAAAACCTGTTAAAAATTACCTAAAAACCCATCAGACCTGAGTCACAAACCCAAAAACCAGGAGAACAGATGAGCTCTGAGCTCATTTTAACAGCTTGGTTTTTCAATATGTGCAGAATGACACTGATAGGTAAATAAACTAATAGTAGCCAAAACATTTAAAGACCTGTGAACAAGTTACTAAAGTTTAATCACAAAACTAGACGAACAATGTTAAATTAAAACATTAGATCTGTTTCTGATCAAGTTTAACTCCAGGTTTCAGAATGGAAATCAACCTCTGATGTTAAATAAAGTTACCAATAAGAAATGTGTCTAATTAAACTATTTTAAGACTAAAACACATTGATCTGTCAGAACTTCAGCAGAGGGTTGTCTCCCTTTAACTGTTTTCAAAGGCTCACCCTGTTTTAATAATAATTAGTTTATTTTATTATCCATGTTACAGCATGCAGGGCTCTGCATCAGGTTTCTGGTTAGTAAAACTACTTTGGGGTGTTTAAACATTAGTATTTATTGTGAATCTCTGAAAACAACTAAAGTTAAAAGACTAACTTCTGATAAAGTCATTGACAGATAAATGTGTGTTTTTAGTCTTAATATTATTTATTGACCTAATTTTGTCACTTATACTGAGAAACACAGCTGAGTGACGCGCGCTCCCGTGGCGAACAATCAGTATTATGACGACAGATGTGAGCCCAGCTGTTACTCACGGTCGGTTGGTCAGGTGATCAGAAAACGGTTCCTTCAGCCTTCAGCCAAACCAGCTCACCAGGAAACGCTCATAGAGAGTCAGTCCATGCCAGGCTGACACAGAGCGCGGCCGCCGGCCGGTTTTCAGCTTGAACTCTACCGCGTTGCGCAGCTGGTTTGGCGCTCGGCCGCGCAACTCCAAGCTGAACCGAGCTCCGAACCCGGTCCAGTTTAAGGGGTGCGTTCAAGGTGCGCGAGCTTATTGCGGGTCCGCGGTAACTCCTCAGGCGTGATTGAGCCCTTCTCCTGTCCGGGGACCGCCGGATCCCGGATTTGCCCACGGTCCGGACTGAACCGGATTTGGGTCCGGATCCAGACCGGAGTCCGCCATTTGGCGATGCCTGATTTAGAGGATGTATTAAGTCAAGTGAAAATTAGACCAGGAATGGGATAAAAGTGAATTTGTGTATAATTAATAATCATATTTTGTAAAAAGGGGCAGAATTTACATATTTTCTTCTATCTGCTTATTTTTGTTCAAATTGTTTTGTGTTTATATATGTATATTCTGTTTTTTATCCTTTGATTAAAAATTAGAACTACAGAATTAAAACTAAGATTCCATGAATGAAAGAAAAAACAGGTCTAAGATGGACAAAATAAAATAGTACTTGTACTTCCTGATACACACTAATAACTGGTTTTGAATGCAGAATTCAGATATTTTAATTCTATTATTGACTGCTGCTGCCAGGAATTCTAATAGTAATATATATTTTTTAATTTCCTCATCTCTCTGATGTGGAAATGTCGTTACTGATTAAAACAGATCATTAATAGATGTCTAAATATATCCTGTGGGTTGTTCATGTATGTCTGTTCTCATACATGTTTGATGCTGTCTGGATGTACAACTGCTTTCTTCCAAGGCGACTGTAAGGAGAGTGGATGTGGACGCAGAGCGAGACAGACAGAAACAAAGCCTTTGCGCTCTCGCCATCCTTCTCTCGTGACCACAATTGTTTCCCCTCCTACTATAAATACACCCCTGAAACCTGCCGCGTCCTGAAACACGAAACGCCGCTAAAAGTATATTATTACGGTCCAGAATAGCTTAAAGTCTCCAGTTACATTTAGAGGCTGAAAGCCCCAAGCAGATTTTATTTTATGAGCCCTGCTGTTATTTTGTAAAAATGCTCTTTTATTTGATTAAACGCAGACAGGCTTTCATGTAAAAAGCTCAAATCCGGATGAAAGCTAAACGTAATCGATGCAGGAGAGATTGTCGGCTTTAGAGGCCGTCCAAGTTGTGGTGAGAGATGGGGGGGAGGGAGGTGAGAAAACCAATAAAAGCTGCATTACTGGGAGTCGAAGTGGAGATTTTTGTTTAGCATCACTATAGAACAAAATAGCCAAATCAATAAGGTTGGGGAATGTTATTTATAATTATTGCTCTAAATATTGCATGTAAACGTTTATAAATATGTTCTGAGAAGTTATTGCATTCCGGTTATTGCCGAGCTGCTGGGAGATGTGTTAGGTGAAGCAGACGGAGCAGGCAGGTGGGAGAGGAAAGGAGGAAGAGCAACACTGTGGGGGCGACTAAGTTGGCAAGCTGTCTGGTTTTTATCACATCCTTCTCTGTAATCAGATAGGCTGGCCTTTCTCTGATCTTAGTAAAAATATCTATTTATGCAGGGGTTAAATCTGAATGTCATCTGCTGTCTCAATACAGCATCAATATTTATTTATTTATTGATCTTTATTCTTTTGATTTAACTTTCATTTCCATCATTCCTTCACTCTGCCACTGATAGCTGGAGGTCACAGGGTATAAATAGCTCCCAATTCAAACACGGTAATCTTAGTGCAGCCAGTTAACAGGTCGCAGTGTGTGTGTGTGTGTGTGTGTGTGTGTGTGTGTGTGTGTGTAAGGAAACCACAAAGCAGAACTGGACCACGCAGCCTCTTGACACTCAATCTCATTCACTGATCACAGATTACTGTCACCTCTTGTTAGCCTGTGTCATTGTGTCTGTATGCTTTTGTGGACAAGCTGTTTAAAATCTCACCAGGTTTATTGGTTGGGGTTTCTGCAGTTGACAGCAGTAACATGATTGTAAGTAGAGAATATTGCATGTCTGGAAGAAGATCATCAGTTTGATTTAGAGCTGATTTTGGTTTAAATAAAGCAGCCTGAGCCATGGACATGCTGTAGGTTAGGGGTAATTGATACGTTTTTTTAAATCAATATCATTGCCATTGTTGATTCTGCCTGTTCGTTAAGTGGCAAAAAAAAAAAAGTTCTGCGCATTCTTCTGCACCATGAGCAACCAGGGTGGGATTTGTCAGGGGGGATGGGGGGGTTTACCCCCCCCTCTGCTTTTTATGTCCCCCTCTGGTCATAAATCTTTCACCCCTGAGGGGGATAGGTTCTTGTGCACCTCTCAGTGGTCCAATGAAGCAAAAACCCCTGTTTTCTGTCTGACAATCCGCTCCCCACAGTTGGAGGTTCAATACCCGAACCACTGCAGATCCCCCGTGAGTCCTCTCAAAGCGCATGACATAATCAGTGTGCGATTTGTGAAAAAAGCTGAAGAGGAGGGATCCGGCATTCATTGTGAGTTTGTCTTGGCGGGTGAAGACGATGCTGGATCCGTCCTGACCACACGGAGCTGAACCTCGTCACGCCCCCTGGTCGAAATTGTACCGCAACACAAAATATCGGGAAAACGAGAAACGATAGAATTGTTACGAAGAATTGATGAAGTTGGAGGTGTACCATTCTGATGGTCTATTAGAAATGGTTCTCAGTTCCCACCCCTACTGTAGATCATAATTATTTTGGTTGTAGCTCTTTTTTAACAATTACACAATTTAGATAAAGCGAACAAATGACCATAAAGAAGGTAAAACAGGTATTCTAACTACAGTGTTATAATTTTCATTTCAGCTTTCTCTACAGTAGGGATGCTCGATATTTGCTTCTTTTTTTTTATACCAATATCCGATATGGTCTAACTCTTAATTTCCGATACCGATATAAGCGTGGTAGCCCTCATTAAAAAAAGACAAATACAGGATTTAATGCAAGGTGTGCCAAATAAATAAAAATATCTCAAAAACTAAACATCAGATTTGTTATATTTTGACATTTTGGGAGAGAGGAGAAGTAACCGAACAGTTTGATGTATAATATGTGCATGGTATGTAGAGGTCATGTGTGTCATCATTACAAAAACCGATACCGATATTTACGATATTGCATTTTAATGCCGATATCAGCCGATATTATCGGTAGACCGATACCGATATCCATTCCTACTCTACAGTAGTCAAGCATGCACGATAGATTTTACATCTGCAGTTGCTCTGTTTTGTTACAAGTGATTTTTGTTTTGGGAGTTTTTCTTCTTCACTTTTTCAAGTTGAAGAAGTTGCTTTTTTTCCAGTAATCGGTTGTTCAGGTTTGGATTATTAACCATAACAACAACAGACAAAAGGGAATTGACATCTAAAAAATGGATTAAAACTTTAAAAACATTGACTTCTTCTGAACTTTTATCTTTTCAAATTAAAAAAACAAACAAATACAGAATAATTGATTTCTGGTTTAAATATTTGTACTTCATATTTGCAGCAAACAATCACTTGTTGAACTTCCTTTGAGTCTGAATCATCCCTGTAGTAATAAATGTTAGTGTGTCCGGACATTAAAAGGCAAATTATACCTCACAACACTTTAATAAGTTTAGCTGATTGTGCAAAAATGGTAATAAAAATGAGAAATCTTTAAATCACTAATTAATTAGCAAATCTGAGGCTTTTTCATGATTATGAACCTCTGTTAGTCTACTAACATATCATTAATGTGTGTTTTATTTGTTAATATAAAACAAAATGTAAATGTTGTTTTGACAAATAGATTAAACTTTTAGGAACCGGTTGACATCAGTTTGTGAGTGTGTGTGGAGGAATGTGTGTGTGCATTCCAGTCTGAGTCACATGCATGGCCTTGTATCCGTGGCAACAAAACATCTAATTCACTAAGAAGTCGCTCATTCATTATATTTTATCTGTATCTGCGAGTCTCACATCAATAAGTATACTGAAGCATGCTGCAGAGGACCTGAACAGTAAATAAAAGAAGTTTAACTCTGTGTGTGTCTGTGTGTGTGTGTTGTGTTTACCCTGCAGTGTGTTGGTGAGGAGAACTGGGTCGACAGCAGGACGGTTTATATCGGACACAAGGAGCCTCCTCCAGGAACCGAAGCTTTTATACAGCAAAGATTTCCTGACAACAGAATCGTCTCCTCCAAGGTCAGTAAAAGCATTCAGACGTTCACCCAGAATGCACTGCATTAAGGTTTTATTAAAGTGTAGTAAGAGCTCAGGGATATTAAAAAGGCTTTTCATTCTTTCCTGTTGAAAAAGACGGATCTATCTAATCAGAGTGAGCGAGATGTCACGTCACAGAGAGAATGACAGACAGGAAGAAACAGTCACTGTTTTAATTCTGTGTGGGAGACGTTTTTGTTAAAGTAGGACACTGGATTGAAAACACCACTCACTAAATGAGTCATATATGAAAGAGTATTAGTCAGTTTGAAGGTTTGAACAATGTTCAATACGAACACGTTTAGAGATGCACCGATTCTGATTTTGAAGGCCTTTACCGATGTCTGATTCTCGTACAGCCTGTACTGATTTTGGATGATTTCTCTTAAAGACCTCTAACAGAAACATACTTCAGCTCATGTTTGTGACCATTTAGGTGCTGAGAAACCATTTAGTTACCTGTAAATTAGGAGGTATGCATTAACAAAGCTCAAATTAAAGTACACTTAACTGTTTCACTTTTTGTCAAGTATTAATATTTTTCTAATTTCTGGTTTGACTGTTGAAAAGACTAAACCGTTTTCTCCAAAACAGCAACAGGTTGCAGACATCTGCAGACACACATCTCTAAACATAGACGTGCACCACATAACAGAATATTTGTTTCTACAAAACCTCAAAGTAAAATAATCTGCAGCAGCATACACATTTTTATTAAAAAGCAAAAAAATATACTTTGACTTTGTGTTAAATTAATAAAGCCTTTATTAAGAAAATTACAGCTTAATATTTAAGCATTTGAACAATTTTGTTTTAGATATCTAAAAAGAAAAAGAAATGTTAACTACTTTCCTAAATAAAAACAAATAAATATTTTAAAATAGCTTAATTAAAACAAAAAACAAACCCCCTCAGTAACATTAGTCATTTTAGTGCCACTGAAAGGAAAAAATAAAGAGGAGGTGTTGGGATAAAGTTTAAAATGTACAGGAAAAGGTGGAAAGGTCAAGAAAAAAAATGCAATTTTTTTCCTGAAGAAAGCGAAAGGAGGCTATTTCAAGATTAGCCCTAAGAAGTGAACCTCATGGTCCTCGACCAGTTTTTATTATTATTGCAGCTGAGGGTTCTGGGTGTGTTTTTCCTGAATACACTATAAAAACAAGTTGTTGTTTTTTTTTTTTTAAATACGAGCCTTTTGGCTTCTTCTGCATCACAATCCACAGAGGAACGCCAAAAACTTCACAATAAGAGTCAGACATACCTCAAAACATTTGAAGCTTTTTAAAATTGTTGAATTAAAATGTTCTCTGGTAAAACTCATGAAAAAAAAATAAAAAAATCTTTCAATGTTAGATTTAGACTAGATGGTTTTTACAGTTTTCTCAACATTTTGACTTTAATCTTGACACTTTGTTGTCATTTTTTCTTCTCAGTGGCCCTAATATGTCATCATACACGCCTCTTATTACTCCTCTGGGTTTATTGTTAAATATCTAGCAGGTTTTACAGATGGAAAGCTTTGAGTTCCACATGAAAGAACAGTTGTTTTTGTTGTTGTTGCGATCAAGGACCAGGAAAAATGTCAGATTTTCCACTGCTGCTTGGCAATGGCGCCTTCACTGATGGGGGGAAATATTGACTTTTGAGTTTCAGACCAGCTAGTCACCAAAGACACTGATCGAACTGAATATTGGCTGATTCTGGCATTTTGTAAATTATTATTTCTGTCTCTTTTGGTCAACCTGGAGAAAAATATCTAAAAATACCTTGGTTTATTATCTGATTTATTTACAGTACACGTTCTGGAACTTCGTCCCCAAGAATATGTTTGAGCAGTTCAGAAGAGTTGCCAACTTCTACTTCCTGGTCATATTTCTGGTTCAGGTAAAGAAAATCTTTGTTTTAAGCACATTGTTATGAAAGCAAAGAAAATCCCCAGTGTGAAACATGTATAGATCTACAATATCTACAATACAAAGTATTCTATTTTATTATTCTTTTTTTGAACAGAATGAACTTGTTTTCATTTTGCAAGGTTTACAATTATATGATATACTCCATATTGTTGCATATTAATGCTAATGTCTGACTTTTAAAAATAAATTATTAGATGACCCAGTTTTGCAAAATTGCAAATTTTTTAAATCAAATGTTTTTCTGGTGGATATTTTCCTTTTAAGTCTCAAAAAGCTTAATTTTTATTTTATCTACAATGTTGTCACTCATGAATTTTCTAGTGAAACTTTAGAATATTTTGGGTGTTTGTTTTGATTTTAATTTCATAATCCTGAAATCATTCTTATACACAGAGCAATTTCTGCCTTTGATTTCTGCTCGAATTTGGTTAGAGTCATTAATGGTTTGTATTCGGTTTAATTTGGCATCATTAGAAACAGTTGACATGTACTTATATTCAGTTACATGATTTATAAGCAACATACTGCTCAAAAGTTTAAAATCATTTGAATTTGTGTTCCAAAGAAAATGAATCCAATAAACAAACAAGAGGAAATAGATTATTTTAAAGAAAGGTCTTAGTTTTTGCATAGGTGCTTTTATCAGGAATTGTCATTACGTCTGCTAATCCAAGTTGATTATTTTATAAGGCTGACTGATTATTAGAAAATATTTCTGTAGCTGTTTTGCACAGGGTGATGATCTGGGAGGTCCTTCAAGGAGGTAAAAAAGCAGATTTTTACAGAGTGGAAAGAAAACAAAGCCAGGATTTTGTAATGCTCCTATGGACAGACAGGACCTGATTGGGGTCAGTTTTCATCCAACAACAGGATAATGACAAACACACCTTCAATTTATTTAAGCAATAATATCAATCCATCTAGCAGGAGATGCTCCAGGAAGCATGGAGTGAAATCTCATCAGATTACATTAAAATGTCTTTAAAATTTTAGTTTCTACCTCTGACTGTGTCTGCATGTCCTGATCATCTGCTATACTGTATATCCTATTCAGACTCAATTTAGTGTGTTTCCATGGAAATCAAGAATGTTTATAAGTGTTCTCAAACTTTTGATTGGTAGTTTAGGTTCCCACAAGGCTCATTATTTACTTTAAACAGTTTTTAAAATACTTATTTATAATTTTATGGGATTTGATGCACATGTTGTCAAAAAAAATAAAAGAATCTTTAACCAATCAAAAAGGTGAATAAAGTGAAAACAAACCCAAAAGTATTTTATTATTTACAACTATATGTCTTTATTTAGGTGTCTTTAAATATGACGTTTCTCTAATTGTTTTTGTATTTTTGCTGTTTTTTCCCCCTCTGTTTATTTAACAACAGCTGATCATCGACACTCCCACAAGTCCGATCACCAGCGGACTGCCGCTGTTTTTTGTCATCACGGTCACCGCCATAAAACAGGTGAGACCCAAAGGTTTTCATGACTCTTTCACCTATTTTCCCTTCTTTTTTCCTCCCTTTTACTACATACGAAGTGATTAAACCCACAAATGTGTTTCTGCTCCTCAGGGTTATGAGGACTGGCTGAGACATAAAGCAGACAACTCTGTCAACCAGTGTCCCGTCAGCGTGGTGCAGCATGGGAAAGTCATCTGCAAGCAAAGTCGCAAACTCAGGGTGTGTGCGTGTTTAGGAAGGACTCTCGTTTTTAATAACATCAATAGATCTTTAATGCTTGTGTTTTATTGGCCTTATTGAGGATTTTACTCCTTATGTGGGACTTTTTTTTTCACTTTTTGAAGTAGATTCAAGTAGAATGTGGAGTTATTGAGTGAGTTTTCCACTGTCTTTTAAAGATTATGTTCAGGATTTAGTTGGGTTTTTAGGCTCTGTGGATTTATTACATCTAATTTCACTTTCTAATTCAACTTGAAAGCTTTTAAGTTATTTTAGAAAAAACGTTTGTTCTGTAAAGAAACAAATTAGTGATTTGAAATTGATCCAATTGTGCAAAAGTTGTTGCTCCGACGTGGATTTCTGTTTACTCAGTGATTTATTTAAACCCTTAAATAAAATAAAATGTTTTAACTAAGCATTAATTTCAGGATAATATATATTTTTAACATCTCTCTCAGGTTGGAGATGTGGTTTTGGTGAAAGAAGACGAGACTTTTCCATGTGACCTGATTCTTCTCTCCTCATCTCGAGATGACGGGACGTGTTACGTTACCACCGCCAGTCTGGATGGCGAGAGCAGCCATAAAGTAGGTTAAATACAGATATTTCAATTTAAAATCCACATATTTTCTTCACAGTATGCATTAATTGCAACACATCTTTTATTGGCTGTAACTCCTATTTATATAACATCTAAATAGAGACCTATGATTACTGTGATGCAAAAAAGTAGTCAGAGTTGCTGAATTAAACATTTTATTTTGTGTGGCTGGGTATGAAGGGCCTTTTTAGTCAAATTTAAATAAATAAGTACTTATATTGATGATTAATTAATAAATAATGCATCAAATAAGTAAAAGTCCCCTTGAAATAAAAGAAAATTTAATGTAAATTTTATTGGGAATCAGTTTTATTTATTAATTTATTTATTTATTCCCATATTATTTTTGTATTTCTGTATTTACTTCATAATTTATTTCATAATGGTGTTTTTTTGTGACACTTTTATTTTGTAGAGCTATTTTATGTATTTCAGGGGCTTTTATTTTTTAACTCACATTTTTATTTCGAGAGTAACTTTTCAGTAAGTGTTTTTGGAGCATGTAGATTTTGAAGTAATAATAATAATTAGTGCTGTCATGCGATTAAAAAAATTGTGCGATTAATTAATTATGATCTGTAATTAATTAATCTAATTAATCGCATTTTTAATCGCATCTAAAGAAATGGCTAAAGAAAGCCCTCCTCTTGAGTTATTGTCATTTAAATTCATTAAATGACTGTGTCAGACCAGTAGATTGATATAAAACAACATAAAGTGTCTTTCTGAAGTCATTTATTGTGTTTAACAGACCTGAACAGATTCAGTCCCAGTGCAACCATTACTTTGGTCAGTGGACTCAGTCTGCAGCAGCTCTGTTAACCCCTCATCTGATTTTAGGTTGTTTTATCTGCTGTAAAGCACATTGTGTTGTTCTGCAGGAAATGTGCTCTATAAATAAAGTTGATTTGATTTTCCACCAAGAATGAAATTTAAATTTCAAAGGTGTGGGGGGGGGCACAACTTGAATACAGGGGTGGGAGGAGGTGGAGAAGAGGGTCTGAACTGTTTAAAAAGAGCCATAATATCAACCCTACACCTAAAAACAACAGCCAGAATCCATTTAATATAGAGCAACATTGTTTTAGACTGTAAAAACTACAGGACTCTAAACTGACTTTAAAAACGAGCAGAGGACATGTCCCCCCTGCACCCCCCCAAACTACGTCCATGTCTTCCATCAGGCACCTCTGACTGGACCGGTTCATAACACCGCCAGTCCAGCGGTGTGCTAGGGCTACTGGTAACCAGTGGTCAGCGCTGTGCTGGGCAAGCGGTGGAAACTGAGCCGGCCGGTCGCGCACCGGACCAGCTGATATTTAAGGCTGAAATTCACCAGCGATCAGCGCTGCGCCACGTCGCGCCGTTACTTTGAATATAAACCGTTGTAGTCCGTCAGATCACTCAGTGTAGGCTACTAGTGATCAGCACGGCGCTCCACAAGCGGTGGAAACTCTGAGCCGGCCGGTCGCGCACCGAACCGGCTGACAGCTACGTGTAATCAGTGATTAGAGCTGTGCTGGGCTGACGGTGGTCATTCTGGTCGAGTAGCTCGTGAAATGAGCAGGTCGTTTTAATTTGCACTTCCTGTTGCAGCGGGGTCAGATAAATACCGCTCTAAAAGGTGATGCCGGTTTCATAACACCGCTATGGCCATCAGCTGTTTGTTTTGTCTCGGCGTCATGCGTAGGTCACGTGATCACTTCCTGAAAGTGAGGGGCTCTGAGCCTCACAGAGCTGCTCAGTGACACACAAACACCGCGAGGAGACCAGCTCAGCACACACACATCACTGCAGCGGCAGACTGCATGCAGAAACGGTCAAGCGATTAAAAATGCGATTAACGCGATTAAAAAAAATAACGCGTTAATTAGGGCTGTAATTAATTAATCGTAATTAACGCGCTAATCTGACACCTCTAATAATAATAGTGGAACTGAAACATTATTGGTTGTATTTTTGTTCATATTTGTCCTGAAATTTAGAATATTTTTCTGTGAAGTTTTAGATTTTATTCAACCATATAAGGAAAATGTGATTAAGTCATAAAACACTGAAATCAGAAAAAACAACAACCTCATTTTTTGCACATAGCTGTTCAGTGATTTCCTCTGTATGACGCGTTTTATGCTGCATACTTACACTTTTTTTTTTTTTTACCTAATATATATAGTACATGCATCCATTGCATTTACCGTTGTTCTGCTTTTCTTTTTGTTTTTCCCTTCCAGACTTACTATGCAGTTCAGGACACCAAAGCTTTCACGACAGAGGAGGAGGTCAGCTCCATCCACGCCACTATAGAGTGTGAACAACCTCAGCCAGACCTGTACAAGTCAGTACACCAAACACAAGCACATCAGATAAAAGCTTTAAAAACAGCCTATTTGACACTTTTGTTGTATTTTTTCTTAACAGATTTGTGGGTCGTATTAACCTCTATATGAACAATGAACCAGTAGCCAGGTAACCTATTTGTATGAGTGAGCAAACCGGACTTAATAGCTTGATAAATTGTGTAATTTAATGTATAATTCATATTTGGCTGATTATTGATGAAGCGATAACTAGAATGTCCTCCTGTAGACCGCTGGGATCAGAAAACCTGCTGCTCCGAGGAGCCACGCTCAAAAACACTGGATTTATTTATGGTAACATGTTTAAACTTTTTTAATTTAAAAAAGAAAATAGCTTTTTTAACTACTTTTTGTTACCTACAGCTGTTGCGATCTACACTGGTATGGAAACCAAGATGGCTCTGAATTATCAGTCCAAGTCCCAGAAGCGATCTGCAGTGGAAAAGTAAGCTTTTCATTTTGCTTTCATCAACTGAGAATAAAAATAAAAACACTGTTAGCATTGATTGGCATTCTTATCCGAGCTTCGGTCTTTGGCAGAATCCTTTTTCTCACATTGGATTAGATAATCGTGTCAATTTTTTATTTTCTCATCCTTCCATCCATCTGTTCACTTCTCATATCTTCATTTATTCAACGACGGAGGGTTTTTTTGTGGCTCGCCGCTCTGACTGAATCAATTTCTTTCCATCTGGCGTTGATGAAGTCTCGTATCCAGATGGCTTGTGGAAATGACCGACTGGAGGAGGATTTCATTTGTGCTCGGTTACTTCACTGGCATTTGTTTTCCTTTTACCGAAACCGGCTTGGCTCGGAGTGTGAATCAATTTATTACCTACAAATATTAAAATAGTTTGGATTGATGCTTGTGAGTGACATTTTGCAAAAAAATCCATTGTTTATATATTCAAACATCTTTTTTTTTTTTGTCCAAATTTAATTTCTGTGCATCTACAGGTCTATGAATGCGTACCTGGTGGTTTACCTGTGCATCCTCATCAGCAAAGCCATCGTCAACACAGCGCTGAAGTACCTGTGGCAGGCCGACCCCAGCAGAGACGAGCCCTGGTACAACGAGAGGACCGAATCTGAGAGGCAAAGACACATCGTGAGTTTGTGTCTTCCTCTAAACCTGCTAGAACAAAATTATTACTTCATCCTTTTATTTACTTATCGTTGTCCTCTTCAGCTGATCAGGGCTTTCACAGACTTCCTGGCCTTCATGGTCCTCTTCAACTACATCATCCCTGTCTCGATGTACGTCACCGTGGAGATGCAGAAGTTCCTGGGCTCCTACTTCATCATGTGGGACGACGAGATGTTAGACGAGGAGCTGGGGGAGAGAGCCGTCGTCAACACATCGGACCTGAATGAGGAGCTGGGACAGGTATGCCCGACTCTCAGGAGATTATTTCTTATTTTTTCCACGCTGTTTGACGCGACACACACCTTTCCAGGTGGAGTACGTATTCACGGACAAGACGGGGACACTGACGGAGAACAACATGGAGTTTATAGAGTGCTGCGTTGACGGACATGTTTATGTACCTCATGCCATCTGTAACGGACAGGTAACATTCACACGGTTATTAATATTTATTTTATATTTAAAAATATGTGGATCTTTGGATTGGTTGTTCGAGGTTAGAGTGTTCTTTTAGGGGAAAATGTAAGTTAGTCTAGGTTATTTTATTATAAAGTTTTGAAAATACTACAAGTGTTTGAATTTGATTTTCGGTGAAGACGTAGGCGGCTGACATTGCTGTGGTTCACATCCATAGACCACAGGTGTGTTTGCACCTCCAACAAAATGGTGCTGATGTGGTTGTCATGGTTACTGCATCACCTTGCATACCCCAGATGAGTTTCTTGATCAGTTGCAGAAAGTGAAAGTGTGTTGCCGTTAAGCCAATATGTTTAATATCATATCACAAAAATAACCCAAAATAATAACTGATAATCACCGTAAACGTATTTCCTGATGAGTATTTTTATTTACGTTACAGAAAAGTGTCCCTGATGTTTTATAAGCTTAAGATTGCATTGACTAGTAGAATTGTTGTTTTTTTCTTTCATCTCAATAAATACCAGAAACCACAGTCAGGTTTGTTTACTTTCCTCTGCCAGGTTTAAACAGGAAGTGGAGTTATTATTAGTATAATTTGTACTTCTTGGTTGTCACCAGGTGATGCCAGGTGCTTCCAGCATTGACATGATCGACACATCACCTGGGCCTGAAGCCAGGGTGAGTATGTTTCAGTTTCTGTAGTTTACCTAATTATATGTTATGACTGATTGTGTCAGATATGCCACATATTTTGTAGGATTTTGAAAAAAGATTGAAATGATCTTTAAATTTTTTTGAAAGTTTGCACATAAGCTTCTGCTATTAGAATAGATTCTTAAATATTTATTGTCCAGTTTGATGTCTAACACTTTATCACTGTAGTAGCAGCAGTTTTTGTTAGTGATGTTGGAGAAGTTGTTATTGTGTGTATTTCTGTTTGTTTGTGAGCGTAACGCCATCGCTGATCCGCCACAGGAGCACGAGGAGCTGTTTTTCCGCGCGCTGTGTTTGTGCCACACGGTCCAGGTGAAGGAGGAGGAGACGGTCGATGGGATCAAACACGGCATCCACCAGGGAAAGTCCTCCTCCTTCTACATCTCCTCCTCTCCAGATGAGGTGGCGCTGGTGGAGGGCATGAAGAGGTAGAATACACATCCAAAGTGGAGTTTTTTCTCCCCAATGTGTAAAGTTTATTCACCCTGCTTTGAATGTTCTGTGCTGCAGGCTCGGTTTCACCTATCTGAGACACAAAGATGGTCAGATGGAAATCCTAAATAGAGACGATGAGTTAGAGAGGTGAGTGTATCCTTAAAATGGTGTTTAAAGATAAAGATATTTATTATACTCACACAGAATGTGTTTATTCAAAGCAATGATAATTTTTTCATCAGATTCGAGCTTTTAGAAGTTCTAACTTTTGACTCGGTGAGACGGAGGATGAGCGTCATCGTCCGGGCCAGCTCAGGTGACACACACATTACTTTAGATGTACTGAATGTGTGTATTTGTGTGTGTTTTGCCTCTCATGCTTGTGTTTTTATGGTGTGTGTGAGAGCAGGTGAGCTGTATCTGTTCTGTAAAGGTGCCGATTCCTCCATCTTCCCTAGAGTTATCTCAGGCAAGGTGGATCTGATCAAAGCACGGGTGGAGCTCAACGCTGTGGTGAGCACACACACACACACACACACACATAGAAAACTACCTCATGTTCCTATAGATCCAGAACATATAAGACTTACTACATCTTTGAGTTTCAAAGATTATGTGATCTGAGTGGTTTCCATAGTTGCAGAACTTGACCACGGTTTCCATGGTGACCACAGGAAGTGGATCAGTGGAGCATGACCTACCTCTGTCATTTAGTCATGCACATTGAGTCCAATGTGGCTTTAAATAAACCCACAAAACCTTTTTTTCCCCCCTTACATGATAACAGCCTTTACACAATGGTTCTGTTTAATGTCAGTGTTTTAAACTAATGTTTACAAAAGAGTCAGGAGAAACATTAAGTATGTGTTTGAGTTTAAACAAGAATATAGAAGCTTTGCTGCATCTGTGTACAGATAGAAGACAGAAAACTTAGCATCCAACTCAAATACAGTTTAAAATGTCTAAATTGTTTATAATAATTGCAGATTTTATCCACTCATGCTCTATATTGGTTTCCAACATTGAGGTTGGGACACTTTTTTGGAGTCTTGAAAAGAAAAACCGAAACCAAATTGACTTTTAAAATGATTAAAAGTGGGACATTTAACCTTAATTCTAACAGAGAGAAAAACAGTAGGCATGATAGGGTAACAAATATTATAATAGGCTTATTGTTAAAAGTTTGTATACTTTAACCAGTAATAGTCACCTGTTTCTGAGACTTTTGTTTTTATCCAGTCATGCTCTTAATATATTGGTTTCCAAAAGTTGGGGTTGGGACCCCGCCATGGTCATGAAACGTCAAGTATTGGGTCTTGAGATCTCCAGAAATCCAGTTAATGATTGGACTGATTCTTGTATAAATATTGTCCAATTTATTTTGAAAAACTACAATAGCAGAAGGCAGATGTTGTTTTGATATTTATATATAACTCTGGAAGTAAAATTTTGACATGGAAGATCTGTTTTTCCAACGTGAAATATTGTTCAGCAATGGTGAGTTCACCCCCCCCCCCAAAAAAAAGAAAAGATAATCTAATTTTTTAAATTACAGATTGGCTGATTTCAATCACCAGGCAGATTTTTGGTGCGTCTTTAATTAAATCGTAGTGTTATTATGCTCTTATTTAACAGTTTTTTTTAAATATAAGTAATGGTTGTACAGTTGACCCAGTGATAATCAGGGTCACACGTCTCTACTGGTGATATTTTGTGGGTCAGAGGATAAAAAGTATAGGAACCACTGCTCTAATCTGATTGGCTCAGAGAACCAGATGAAGTTTGCTCAGAGTTGAAGGAAACAAAATGATCTGCCTTCTGATTGGATGCTATGAGATGGAAGTGCAATCAGTTAGAGATTTTAAAACCTCATAGCCACATGTGATTATTATTTATCCTTCTGGGAAATGTAGAAGCTAATCAGCTAATATATCAGCACAAAACTATAACTTCAAGTAAAAAAACATCCCAGATTTTAATATCTGGACGTGACGTTTAAGGTTATTTTGTTTATGCAACTGAACCAGATAAAGTGAGTCAAACTTCCAGTCAGAATCAGGTCAAGAAAACAAAGTCTTCTGGTGCCCACACACAGAGTGATGACTCATGTTCATGGTGCTGTTTTGTTGTAATCCAGCAAACACAATGGAAGCTTAATTCTCCATAAACCTTTTCATTCTAACATTGTGTGAATGAACCTTTTTTTTCTTTCTTCTCTACAGGAAGGCCTGAGGACTCTTTGTGTTGCTTATCGGCCTCTGAGCTCTGAACAGTATCAGCAGGTTTGCCATCTGCTGAGCGGGGCCAAGTTGGCACTTCAAGACAGAGACAAACAGCTGGCCGAGGCTTACGACGTCATAGAGAGAGACCTCATACTGCTGGGAGCTACCGCTGTGGAGGACAGGTGGACTAACAAATGACATGTCCAACCTCTTCTATTACACACAACCCCCCCTCATTGCTTTTTTTCTTTCACAACAGGCTACAGGAAAAAGCAGCAGACACCATCGAGTCCATGCACAAAGCCGGTATGAAGGTGTGGGTGCTGACCGGAGACAAGATGGAGACCGCCGCTGCTACCTGCTACGCCAGCAAGCTGTTTCGCCGCAGCACCCAGATCCTGGAGCTGACCACCAAACGCACGGAGGAGCAGAGCCTTCACGACGTCCTGTTTGACCTCAGCAGGACGGTCCTCAGGCATTACGGAGGCATGACCCGGGACAACTCATCTAGGTCCGTTACTAGCAACTTCTAGATAAAATATGTTTAAATATGTACCGTTTACGGTATAATATACGTAGCGTATTTCACTGTTTTGTTCAGTTTGTCAGGTGACTGCACCGATTTTGGGCTGATCATTGATGGAGCCACCCTCTCTGCCGTAATGAGACCGGGCCAGGAGGACTCCAACTCAGGGAATTACAAGGAGATCTTTCTGGAAATCTGCCGCAACTGCAGCGCCGTGCTCTGCTGCCGGATGGCGCCGCTTCAGAAAGCGCAGGTATAAAGACCACAGAAATTTAATGGATTCTTTACAAAAAGAGTCATCAAGTTAAAAATCTTTATTTGATCTTTCTATTTTCAGATTGTCAAGATGATTAAAACATCCAAAGAGCATCCAATCACACTAGCTGTTGGGGATGGTGCTAATGATGTTAGCATGATCCTGGAGGCCCACGTTGGCATCGGTCAGTGATCTGGTGCTTTGGCTCATGATAGTCACATAAATCATTGTTTTTGTAAACATTTGAGGTAGTTTTGTTTATGGACAGGCGGTACTGTTGTTTTTGCACGTAAAATATGTTTATTGACCCTAGGTATTATGGGTAAGGAGGGTCGTCAGGCAGTACGAAACAGTGACTACGCCATCCCAAAGTTTAAACACCTAAAGAAGATGCTGCTCGTCCACGGTCATTATTACTACATACGCATCTCAGAACTTGTGCAATACTTCTTCTACAAGGTAATTACTCTGCCTGCATGTTAATATTCGCATCATTCTGATGTTTATTTAGTTTTGCACGTTGCAAAAGTGATGCCACTTGATGCTTGTAAGAGGCACGAATGTGTGTGTTGTGACCAGAAGAAAACGGGAACAAAAACAGTGGCGAATTTAGTCAAACCTGCGAACTTCCTCTTACATGTTCTTGTTGTTTCGCCAGAATGTCGTGTTCATCTTCCCTCAGTTCCTCTACCAGTTCTTTTGTGGCTTTTCCCAACAGGTGAGCACAGACAGAACAATTTATGTCTTTTTAAAGACTCAAGTAAAACTAACTCTACTTCCTGTTCTGAACAGCCGCTGTATGACACAGCCTACCTGACTCTGTACAACATCAGCTTCACGTCGCTGCCCATCCTCCTCTACAGCCTCATGGAGCAGCACATTAATATGGACATCCTAAAGAAGGATCCCTGTCTTTATAAGTTGGTTTTTATGGTTTTTTTTGGTTGCAAGAACACAAATATGTACAACTCCTGATACAAATGAAGACTCTAAAACTAAATTAACCAGTATTTGGATGATTTTTGTCATTAAAACACATTTTTTATAACTCATACTTGGTAAAAGGCAAATAATTTGAATGTTTTAGAGATCTGATCTGTTGATGTTTGCAGAGACATTGCCAAGAACTCCTTATTGAGATGGCCCATCTTCATATACTGGACCATTCTGGGTGTTTATGACGCCATCGTGATGTTCTTTGGCGCTTACTTCCTGTTTGACAACACCACTTTTACCAGCAACGGACAGGTAACACAGACGTTCATGTTTAAGCCTCTTGATCTGATTCTGTTATTTAGATGCAAATATTTAAAACAACCAACTCCTTTTTTATGTTTTCTACATTTGCGTCTTTATTTTTTTTTCAGAATTGTCTACATCATTATATGACGCAGCCTTTTTCAAGGCACACTAAGTAACTTTTACATATTTTTAAATCTTTTCCTTGAGCCAGTATGTGCTAATCTGACCCTTTACAGGTTAATGAAAAGTAACTCAGCTATTTGTATCCAGAATACCACGTTTGCAACTTCTTAGTCTCCAGTCCGGTGTCCTGAAGTCTCACAAAGTTGCGTATCTTACGAGGGTTAGGCTAACCCAATGTGGCTAGCTGTTATGCTAGCTCCGGAGTGTTTTTAGCTCATGATTTCTGCTTGTTTTTAATCTCTCCCTGCTTGATCACAGCTGATTTCTTTGAATGAGTGATGAACCGCTCCAGTAGAAAGCAGTGAAGGCTGAGGAGACATTTAACAGTTAGATTTAGGTGTTTCGGAGCAGAAACAATGCTAACATTTTTACGACAATGACTTAAAACGGACACTAGGGGGTGCTAAAAACAAACTAAAACTGCATAGTGTACCTTTACGCAGTTAACAAGGTAACATTAGAAGTTAGTGGCTTTTTTTGTAAAAGTTTGTGATTCAGTTGACCAAAATAATTAGTTTTTCTATGAATATTTATTCTAGTAAGTCCAAACAAAAGACAACTTGACCTTTGTCTAAATTTAGAAGATTCTTCTCAATCAAGAAGTTTGACCAAATTCATATAAAAAAGTGCAAACGTTTAAACCATAGTAGCTCACAACACCCTTTACTTCCTTCATCCTCTCTTTTTTGTTAAAATGATTTCAAAATAATTCTCAACAGCAATTTCTTAGGCTTTATAGTTAAACACAACTAACATGATCTATTGTGCATAATGACAGCATAAATGTACTGATACAACCTGCTGTCACCTAATAAATTATTATGTGACAAGTGTGTTGTGATGTCACATTATTTGCATCTCAATATGACACCTTTTTATTAGACACAATATTATAATTTATGGTGATATCACACAGCCTTAGTCTGAAAGTGTTGTGGTTTAGATTCAAAGCTGCATCCTAAGTACTTCAGCTTTGAATCTAATCCCCGGACCGTTTCATAACAGTTCCCACTAAAACCCAGTTCAAAAACGCGTTACTTTGCACTTTTTGTTTTTATTTGGCAAAGCTCCTTGGATAGGAAGAAAAGCATCTTTAAATATCAAGAATAGTTGTGTTTTGATCTTCAAGTCTTTCACAGTTTCACAACAAAGTAGCTTCCTGTGTCGATATGGTGGATAGGTTTTCAGGAGACAGCTGTAGTGAATAATATTACAGAGGTGATCATGTTCTGTTCACGTCTAACGGACAACAATGTGGAAAGTTTTCCACCCTCTTCTTCTGTATTCCTTTTTTACTGCTTTTTGTATTTTTGTTTAAACTGCTTTAAGTTGCTTGATCTTTTTTTCTTTTGCATCTAATTTGTTTTGTATTTTCTTCAGATTTAAAGTTGTTTATTTTCAATCATGATTTTCTCCTTCCATATTCTCGTTTTCTTCTTATACTCTTACCTTTGTGTTGCTTTTTCTTTTTGCTTCTCTTTTTTCCTCCCAGCTAATGACAACCAACACACAGATGGTAAGCCTGTCCCTGCCTCTCTCTCTCTCTGCCATCTCCCACTAGTTTCACTCTCCTGTTTCCTGTTTTGCCACCATCACAATAACAGACTGCTGCTCGTCTCACCTTGAGCCATTTACGCTTGTAGACTCATCAACTCAAAGCTCTGTTCATGTCTGTGAGTCCAGCTGCTAGTGGCACAGCTCATCCTGTCATTTGTGTTTTGATTTCATGTGAAAACAGGATGAATCAAAACTGTTTTTATTTCAGCTTCATTTAAAATATTTATTTAAAAATCTTCTTTAGTTAGTGGTTGATGAGATTATTAGATTTGTGGTCACTTCGTCAAACATAATGACTTTTCATAGTTTTATTTGTAAAGAAATCAGAACCCCTTCTGGACTAGCGTCGCTAATTAGCATCAAACCTTTTCTGGCCACAAAGCAACCAGATGGAGTATCAGGATTAGTACTTTCATTATAAACTGCCATATCCAGTCCTATACATCTCTACTGCCCTCTGGTGGAGGATCTACAGGTGGAAATTTTATTCCTTTATTACAGTTATGTTATTATATAAGCAAACAAAACACAATTAAACTTGCTATTATATAGTTATCTTAACTTTAGCCAATAGATAGTTCAGCTTTAATAAGTAGATGTTTTTATTTTTTGAATATTTAATATTTTAGTCCTCAAATGGATACTATAATTAAGAAGTTTAGACCCAAAAAACACTTTCAAAAGCAACAAAGGCAGTTTTTGGGTGTCATTTTTATTGTAGTTTCATAGATTTTTGCTTTTAGTTTTGGTGAATCAAAATAATTTCAGTGGTTTTTACATAAATAATTCAGTCATTTTTTTAAATAAAGAAAAAAATAAATGAAAATGTTACATTTTTTGTTTATTTTATTTATAGGCATAATAGCATAAAAGCAGAATTTCACTACGTTTGATATTAGTTTTTAACATTTTATATAGGGATTAAAATAATTATATTTAAAAATTATAAAACTAAAAATTAAGAAATGGCCCAGGACACAATTCCCAACAATAATCTGCAAACAAAAACTTTTTCGTTACTCAAAGTGAATAAAACAACAACTTTATTTATTGGTTTACTACAAAAAATAACTAAAGTGGTTTTTGTTTAGCTTTAAATCTAATTTTCACCACTCTGAGCGACCAGTGCAGAACTATAAATGTTTACTTTATTGTTAAATGTAATTTAAATTAATACAAAGATGATAAAACAAAGGCTAACAGCTTCATTTGGATCTAACCAACAAGATGGAAAACACATTTAGATGTACTGGTAACGCAGATAGAATCCTAAACAGAAATCTGTTTAACTGAATGTTTAGTTTATAAACCTGGGAGTCATCTGCATAGTTATGAATATAAAGGACACAATATTACCAATTTTTCAAGGCACACTTGTGCACATTTTTAAAAAAGTATTTTTGTATTATCTGTAAAAGTAATTTAATGGCCTTGAGAGTTAGCCAAACTATTAAAATAAAGTCCTTAATGTAGTAGATAGATTTTTGTTTCTTTCAAATATAGGCTTGGATTGAATTAACTTGATTCTTGCTGTGAACAATTATTATTAAGCATGTTGCAATAATATCAAACATCCATCTTATTTTGTTAATTCCAAGAACCATCACAAATCACTCTAAAATGCTCCGTAGCTTCAGCGGAGCTGCTCTGATTTTGTTGGTCTACCAAATTTTCTCCATTAATTATTCAGCGTTAGAAATGTTTCCCTTGCAGAATGAGAATAGCTTTCATCATAACCATTTCCCATCCTTCCATCCATCCGTCAGTCATCTGAGGATCTCCTCTTCACCTGAATCTCGTCAGCACTCTGCCATCTGTCTGATTGATTGATTCCTCTTTTAAAATGTGCTCTTACGTTTATGATAACCTCTAAGTTAGCGTAGATGATTTTCTAGTTTTTCTTCACCCATAAGAGGTTTGATCTAGTTTTAATTAATGAAATATATAAACTTTATAAGAGTGGATCGTTTTCCCTTTGCAGATGTTTGGAAACTGGACGTTCGGGACTCTGGTCTTCACTGTCCTTGTCTTCACTGTTACATTCAAGGTAATGTGACTCAAACACCCTCAAAATCAGGCTGATTTAAAAGTCTCTGCTTTCATTAAATGCGGTGAAAACCCGTTGCTGATCTCTTTTCTGTCTTGTAGTTGGTTCTAGACACTCACTACTGGACCTGGATCAACCACTTTGTCATCTGGGGCTCGCTGGTCTTCTTTGTGCTCTTCTCTCTGCTTTGGGGAGGAATTATTTGGTAACATTTTGTAAAATAAGCCCTCTCCTACCTAAATGTTGTCTGGATTTCGTCATGTATATTTTGTCCTCCTTCAGGCCTTTCCTGAACTACCAGAGGATGTACTACGTGTTCATGCAGATGTTGTCCAGCGGTCCAGCCTGGCTCAGTATAATCCTTCTGATAACAGCCTGTCTGCTGCCAGATGTGGTGAAGAAGGTCATCTGGAGGTCGCTGTGGCCCACCACGACTGAACGAATCCAGGTGGGTTCAAACACAAACACCGCTAATCTTATTTCTAAGCTTTCCAGTAAGTTAATTAACAAATTTGTCTTATTTGCTGCCTGATTTCACTTCTCCAAGTGAATATGAATCCAAATTAGCGCTACAGGGTATTAGGAAAACATGATATTGCGATAACGTTTATCACTATAAACCCATATTCTGCCATCACAAGGCTCACAACATTTTCTGTGTGCTGTCAGTGGGGATTTAGGGAAATGTGATCACCAAACATGCAAATTATGGCTGCAATTTACAGCAATAGTGTTAAAATTTTATTTATTTTAAATTCTCTCATTATTTATTGTGAATTATGACTCATTCTGCAAGTTTTCCTGCAGATTATTGATGTTTATAAAATATACAAACAATATAACATAATTTGTGTGACTGGGTCAGCAGATGTACGCCGGGCGTGGCTACGTCCCAACTTTACTGGATGTGAGTTCTGTAAGCCTCTCCGTCTGTGTGCGGTGCTCCTTTTTATTCCTTTAGATGTAGATATTTTTAGCATCTAACGCTCAGGATGTTTTATTAATGAAGAAAATGAATCATCATCGCTGCCTTTACAGGGTCTGGAGGACAGGATTGGTCAAATAGAACCTAAAATATATTACAATCAAAAACATAAGCTAGCTATTGATTTGAGAGTACAGGAGCAGCACTAATAGAGCTAATCATGCATTTTTCATTATTGCTTCATTGGAATCTAAATGAAGTAGCAGCCCTGCGTTGGATCAAGCTTTGGGTTGTACTTATTAACCAGGAATAAAAGAATGGATCAGACAAATGGGCTTCAGAGTAAAGAGGCTCAATGTGTGGATAAATAATGAATGTTAAAAGCACGTAGATGTCTACAGCAGCATGGAGTCTGTCCTGTTTCCATTTTGAAGTGATGGTTTCTACTTTGTGCACAGTATTTTAAAGGTCTCAGTCCACAGTCTGTAGCTCAACAAGCTGCGATGTATTTGGAGACGCATTTCAGTCACAAAGCGTCTCAATTTGCTCTAAATTAATTCAGAATTTAGTCACACTCTGAGTTTCAGGTTCTTTTTATTTTGTCTCCAGTCAATCTCATGTTTTGTACTTTTTGACTTGGAGACTATGTCGGGAAGGAATCCAGACTCCCTCTAAATGACTCTGTGACTATTTTGAGAGAAAAATGCAAATTTTTCTCAAATATTCGAAATTCCAGCGACATGAGAGCGAGGCGAGGAACTTTAGAACTCTTGTGAATGTTTCCAGATATTCCATGTATCTTTATGATGTTGCTCTTCTTAAATCCTTAACTTAATTTGAGTCAAACCAATCACCAACCTCCTGAATCTGTGGAAATGTGTTTGATCCTTTGACGCTGACTGTATCTCCTCCTCTCTTTGGAGGTTTAACAACTTTCTGCTTTTGCTCTGTTAAACTGATCATTTCTGAAAAAGTTAAATTTGAGAGTTGTAACTCTTCTTCTTCTTCTCCCTCTGACCTCCTGGTTCCTCCTCCTGGCTCCTCCTCTGTGGTAGACTAAGCGTCGGTGCCTTGCCTCTGAGCCTTCCACCATCTTTATGCTGTCTCAGACCTCCAGCAGAATCAGTTTCTAACCCTTCAGGAGGTGACCCTCTGCCTTTCCTCCTTTCTTCGTGTTTAAAATCCTTCAATCTGTCTTTTTATTTCTTCTATCCAGTCCTTCCTGCTTCCTTTGCATTAGGTTATTTCACTGGTTGAGTGCATGTTTGTCACAACAGCAGATGTCCTTTTAGTTTGTGCATGAAAAATCCTATTTTTTGTGTGCTTTTTGTCTCCAAATGTAAGTATTTATGTGTGTGTCCACAGCGTGTGAGGGATATGAAAATGTTTGAGAGAGGCCTGGCTTCCCAGAGTTCAGACTCATTACTAGATGGAGTAGCTGTCACAGGAGTCTAGCTGGCTTCAGTATGGTAAAACACACAATCTGCTTCAGTGTGCGATGATGGATTGAGTTTGCTATATGGGTCCATTTTAGGACTTCTTAGCTTTGAGGAAAACATCTTCAGACCTCAGATCAAACAGCCTCAGATGTCAGACTTTGTATGAAAAAGCACCAGGTATCAGGAAACATCTGTTTAAAGGTTAGTACTAGATCTGGATACTAAATGATTCTTTACCAAAAGCAGAATCTTCAAAACAGTCATTTTTGTGAAAGCTTTATTATTTTGCTTTTTTTTTTTTTTTTGCAACTGGCCCAGGTCAAAAGCTACAACACTTAGTCCAAAGAAAGCACAACAATGTGCCTTTTTTGAACTAGTGTCTTATAGATCCAGCTTTTAGTTTAGAATAATTTAGTCCCGTTTTTTAAGTCAGTGTGGTTGCAGTTTTTGAACCAGACCTGATCAAACGTGGCCCAGATAGTTAAAATTCAGTGCCTCCATTTGGAAATCTAACACTCACTTCAGTGTCGTGCTTTTTTCTGAGACTGAGTCTTACATCTGGGCCTGAAGCCTGAAGATGTTACCTTTGATCTGAGGAAGTCCTAAAACAGAACACGGTGCTGGGGTTTGTTGAGCTTGGTGTGTTAACCTCTCTGAGACTGATGGGTGATATTTTCATGTAGCTCCTACTTACAAGTGAAGGGGATTACTTACATGAAGCTTTGGCGCCATCTGGTGGTTACTTTGATGGCTGCAGAAGAAGTCTGTTGACCCAGGCTGGGATTCCTGCATGCTCAGTGGTTGTGTTTACATTTGCATGACTGTTATATTTTTATGGAATGGTTTATTTACAATAAAACAAAACAAAATGTTTTTTGTCTGATCTATGTGGATGTGACGTTGTCATTACAGCAGTTAAATTAAAGAAATTTGAAGAGACGACACAAACTGATTTTTTTTTACATTTCTGTCCAGCTTGAAGAATGTCACCTCCACATCCACTATTACCATGTTTTTCTCTTCCTTTTTTCTCAGTCTATTCTGTCTCCATTCCTTCATACAGAATGCTGATAAACTCTACAAAGGCCAGCTGTCGGAGTTCACCCCGTTGGCGTCTCTCCACCACCAACCGAAGGCCGGCAGCCACCGGCGAGGCTCGGAAAACCAAAGGAACGCCCCAAACCCTCGAAGGTCTGAAACCCCTAACAAGAAAGTCATGTTCACACGCTGGCAGAGAGCACCAGACTACTGCACCTTCACCCCACTCCTCCGATTTGCAAACGGCTCAAATCTAAGGACCGCTTACAGCGGGGCGGGGCCTGAAACCTCAGTCTGATTTATTTATTTTCTTCACATTTGGACCTGAACTGAACAAAAACAGGGGCTCAGATGTGTCGTGGAAGTAACTGGATCCTTTTTGAGCTGGAATCAAAACAACAGACAGTGTTTTTACAAGCAGGTGATTCATTTGAGGGGCACAATGCATCATGGGATGGATTTCTAGCCACAAAGCCTCCATGACTTGCAAAAGGGCTCAGTGTATTTATGTCACTGCAAAGCTGTGATTTCACACTAAAACATATGCACTGACCCCTTACAGTTATCTGCCTTCAGCGACAGCTAAAGTACTTTAACCTTTCATGGTGTTGTCTGGAATTATGATGATGATTTTGAGCATGAAGGTGATGATGAACAAACGTTTCCCTGTCTCTCTGTCTCCTCTCTGCCTGACCTGCCTCTGTTTAGGACTAACTGGTGTTGCCTGTGCGCAAACTTGTTGTCCAGAAACACTCCGTAGGACTCTGCGCTCAGATCCTGCAGCACTGTAAGGAGGCGTGGTGTAGTAGCGCAGGAAAGCCTGAATGTTGTAGCTTTTTAAAAATATATATATTATCAAATTTATAGTATTCTAAAACAAAAACACAATTTGTTTCAAATCTAGCTATTTCAAGCTTTCCTAGCACCATAGGTAGAGTGAACTAGATGTGTGTGAGAGCTAGAAAGTTGTAGTGTTACATGTGTTTTATTTATTTTAGCTGAATTTTGTTTCTCAGTAGAGATTTCTCTGTATTGTTTAGTGACCAGCAAAAATAGTTGTGATGACTTAGTAGCTGGTTTGTTTTGCCTTAATGTCGCCTTATTAAATCTATATATTTATATATATAACAGATGTTATTTACCAGGAAAATGTGTAGACAGAAACATCTCAGGCTGCACCACTGTGGGTTTATTTAATACATGTGTTGCCTGTAAGATTAACAATTTGAATGCAAGTTGTATGTAGAAAAAATACCACCTTAAATACCAGTAGAGTACTTGTTTAGTGTATTTACATGCTCAAAGCACCTTAAAATAACACCCACACCCATTCATAAGAAATAAATCAACAAAATTATTCACATTTTTTAAAGCAACCCCGATTTTTAGTCATTTTTTATAATATAATGTCTGAATTTGGTCATTAATTTACATAGATTAGTGTTTAGGGTAATTACTAAAATGCATCATAAAGTAGTTGAGAGGTTATAAATGTATGTAGTTTTATATTTTGAACAAAAAGTTCAGATATTATCCAGAGTTCACATTTTAAGGAGACTGCAGTTACTAATTTCCATCAGCAGGTGACAGAATTGTGCCGTTTAGGGCTGATTAAAACTTATGAGATTATAAATTATGAAAACAAAATTACTTTTATCGTACTTGAAACATTATAGGCTACCTTAAAAATGCACAGGATGAGTGAAATAATCCTGTCAGACAGCTAAACTATCAGTAATATGAACAATACAGAAGAGAAGAGCTGGTACGGAAGCCTGGATGTCCAAAAAGGGAGTAAGTGTGTGAAAGAATGTGATTTTAGTGGGAGTCGTAATGAAAACTTTGCGGAGGTGTATTTTAGATGCATGGTGTTTTTTATTTGTGTTTTTTTAAACACCATAAGAGGCATGTGAGTTTAGCCTTCCTCCTGGAGAGGAAGTGTGCATCCTTTGGAAAGCATGTCAAAATAAGAGCATGCTTGCAAAATGGGGAATGTGATACAATATTAATAATAATAGTTTTCTATAGATTTAGTTGTTTTTATTATTGTAGCTGATAGTAAATTGAAATTTGAATAAATGCAGCGCTAAGCATGTTCCTCAATGCTTGATTTGGCCAAAAGCATCTAAAAAAGGAGGGATAGGATGGTAAAATGCAACAAATCTGTTTTTCATCTTTCTGATTTTCCATTTTTCCTGACTCTTGCTTCCTCACATTAATAATAACTAGGGTTAAAAATACATGGCATGGGGTAAAACATTTTAATACACGGGTGATTTGGATGCTGGATATTTAGCAATATGACACCATTTCTCCATTTGTAGCTATAGATTATTAACAATGTAGACAAACACTACTTTGTGGTCTTTTAGAGTATACATATTTTTTTGTTTAAGGTGTTAGAATAGATTTTACTTATTTGAGGAATAATAAGAACTTACAGGTTCTTATGTGAGTTTCCTCCCCTACAAAAATATCTAGACGTTCTGTGGAGTGGAGCAAACTCTAAAGACTCACTGAACAATAATATAATCCTTCAAAAGTCCTAAAAATAATATTTTTATGTCTATAATGACCACAAACCTTCTCTAATACCTGTTACTTAATTTATAAAGGACCCCTGCAGGTCGTAACATACACCAATAGAAATATTCATAAAATAGAACAAATCTAAGACTTGATTTGAACATAAATTCTGCAAAACTACTTTAAATAGTGTTCATGGCAAAAGTCACTAATTAATTAGAATTGTTTTTTAAGTGCCTTTAACTCGTTTATCTCGTTCACACCAGAAATAAAAAAATGTACTACAAGTTTAATAAACATTTCCTGTTTGAAATTAAAGTATTCCTTCATAAATTAGCAGGTGGCCCTTTAAATAAGAATTTAAGGGAAAAAATGTCCAAATGAGCTCTCTAAGTCTTTACAGGAATGCTGTCACTTTTATCTCTTAAACGTTGTTCTTTCTGTTTTTGTAGCTCTTTATCTATTTACTCATTCTCCTTCTGCTGAAGTGATGTGGAAGGTTTCAGTCTCCTCCTCTCGTCTCATCATCATCATCATCCTCATCCTCCACTGGCCTTTCCCCTCCTGCATCTAATCACTCCTCTTTTAGCCCATCTCTCCATCCATCATGAGACTTTTGAAGCTTTTAATAGAACTTGTATGAACCAAAGCCTGGTTGCTGCTACAGTAGAGATAGCTGCTTTACATTAGGTGCCTTGTGCTAGTTCAGAAATCGTCTGTATGACATGTTTGTACTGCTTTCTGGTGAATTTGGGAGCATTCTGATGGGACTCTGCAGGTGATGGATGCAAAGAGGAGGGGAAAGGTGAATGTGACAAAGAGAAATGATGCACAGTCAGCGGTTTATTTTTTAATTTGTGTCTGTGATGCTCTTTTTTATTGTTTTAAAATTGGGAGTTGCTACAGACTGAATTAGTTTTTTTAAATATCAACTAGTGTTTTGATGTTTAACATGCCAGACTTGCTTAAAGCAAATCTTACCTTCTTTTAAACGACCAAACTTCTCAAGCATCCACATTTCGACCAGTAAAACCTTCAAAATGATGGAGTTCCTCATTGTAGAAAAGGACGTTTTAACCTGGATATAGTTTAAAGACTACCAGGTGAAGACTTGTTGAATGTCAAGGAACAATTTAAACCATTAAATTTAAGAAAATCACCTCCAAATTTGCTCAATTTTAAGAACGCCGGCACTTAAAGACACAAGCCTTCTTAAAAACAGTCCGTTTTAGTTACTTTACCTCACCTTGTTTGTACTTCAGATATTTTGTTACTTTTTTCTACCTGTTGGGGACAGTATTTTGAGTGTTTTATTTATGTAAATGAGCATTTTGACAACCTAAAACTGTGGCAAAACAACACTGGATATGTCTGGGTTAATGCAAAGCTTTACATGTTAAAAAACAAACGTCTCTCTGTGGTGTTAGCTGATCAGACATGGCGGTGTTGCGTGAGAAGAGGCACGTTGCTGTAGAAACTGTCAAAGCCATCCACGGTGGGTTTTAAGGTCTTTCTCTCCGTCGTCGCTCATCGTGTTTTCTCTGAACCTACAGCCTTCAAAAGGAGTGTTTCTGTTTGTAATGTCTTATTGAAAACTAACCAGTATGTCTCATAATCACTGCACACTCAGATACAGTATATATAATGATATATAAATATATATATATAGTTAGGTTAATTGATGTACAGTTTTGGGGTCTTTTTGTATACAGTTTTTAACAGAGTTACTGAGATTTATTTGTGGATTTTTGCCAATTTTTCTTTAGCTATCAACAGCAAATGATTGTATATTTGCTTGAAATAAAAGCCAGACGTGGAAATGTTGAAAAATGTGGAATTCTTTTTATTTAATCTTGCCTTGCTGTCCAGGTCGTGGGGAGTCCCAGACCGTCCTCTCCTCGGTCAGTTCCTCCAGCAGGATCCCAAGTCACGCTGATGAAGCACAAAGCTTCTGGGAGAACGTCCTTTTGGACTTATAAGACAAAACTGGAGCTTGTTAGCAAATCATATTGTCTCTATGTTCACAGACACAAAAATAAAGCCCACTGTAGCTACTGTGACACATCAAGGAGGCTCAGTTCTGCATCTGGATCAAGAAGGTCCGGTAAAATCTCAGGACTTTCAAGGTGTTCAGGTCAGAAAACTTACGTCCAACAGGAAACTCACACATGAATAAATCAGAACAAGACATGGGACTATCCTGAGGTGTCCTATGAATCTGCGCTGAAACATCTGGAGAAGAAACCCTTCAAACCTGAGACAGCTGGAGCAGTTTGATCACGAGGAGTGAACCAGAATACCTGTGGACAGGTGGAGAAACTATTAGATTATTATTTAAGTTTCATCAGTTTCATTCATTTTATTATTCTGTTAAACCACAATTCAGAAACAATGTCAGATTTTTTTGTGGCTCTGCTTCCTGATTGAGCCACAAGGGGGCAGTAAAGTGTTTTTGAACATTTCAAACCCTTACTGATGAGCTCTAAGTTTAAAAATCAAACACCTGAAAAGTTCTAGAAACACAAAGATGGTGAAATAAAACCACAAAGCGTGTGAATAAACTCAACACACTCATCTTTACAAACGGAACTATATCTGCTGGAAATTAGACTTAAATAGAAGAAAAATGGAAGATTTTTTTCATATTTTAAATGTTCCCCGAACGCGCTCCAGGGCTGCTGTCTGCTCCATCCGAGGACGTCAACAAGATTAGGATGAAGGATTTGGATCGATTGGTTTCCCGTCATCCTTTTCACTTCTCATCCTCGCTGATCTCCACGTCCTCTCCTCCACAGCTGGCAGCAGATGAGACCTGAGAGAACATCTGACAAGGATGGAGAAATATCTAGGGCAAGACTGTCAGAGGTGAAATCTGCAGAAGAGGGAAAGAAATTGCACAGAAGGGAAGTAGATAGAGAAAAAATACATGATTTTTAATATTTTTCCTTCCCCTGTCTGGCTTTTTTTTAAAGCTTTTAACACAAGTTAAAGCATCGTGACTCATTCAGTCAAAACGAGAGCAGAAAGTCTTTTTACCGCCTGTTTTGTCACCTTGAAAACTTCAAATATAAATAATGCAGTGTGTCTACCTTGCAATTTGTTTTTAGGGTGCATTACTTAGAATATACAGACATGTGGGCGGTGTGATTTAAGGTGTAACCGAGTTCTTTCCAGTCGCCTCTTTAGACCGGTGTTGAACTGCTTGAGGTTTTATGGCTGGGAGCACATTGGTGTGTGCTCCTGACGAGTGATGAATTCAGATGAAAGTATGTTTAGAAGATCCACTCAATTAAACGGTGATGAGACTGGCAGCGAGAACTTGGATGCGACGCACCAGAGATTTTCCTTCTTCCACTTATCTCCCTGAAACTGCTTCAGGTGCCTCCGCAGCAACAGGTGACTGTTAAAAATACACAACGTCAATACTCCGTAATCCCATAAGCCGCCGTGCACTTACAGAAAGTCGTCTTTGACAGCGAAATTAAGGTTAAAGGGAAAGTTTTGCATTTTCAGGAAAACGATTACACGCTCTTTTACTGAAAGTTAAACTAGCCGACTTTAATTAGCACAAAGAGCGGGAATAGGCAGAAACTGCGAGCTGTCCAAAACAAAATCCTCCTTGTGCAGCAAAAGCTTTGATTTATCGAATATCTATTTATTTAATTCTCACAAAAATACCACAAAGAAACACGTTTCCAGAGAGGCAACAGGAATGGATTACAGGTCGTTTTATTGCGGAAACCAGTGGAGGTTCTAATCTAGACCAACATTAGAGGGGGACCATTTACATTCTAAAACAAAAAAACTACAAACATGGTCTTTAAGTATTTCAAATTTTAGTGTACAATTACAGCAATATAAAAACAGTAATTCAGTTACAGTTGCTTTAGACACAACAACTTCAATAAGTTTCAAAATAAAACTATTTTGCAAAAATACTCTAATGCCTGAGACTCAGCACTTAGCAGGGGGGGCCAAGCTTGCTGTCAGGGGGGCACTGGCCCCTCCTAGGACCGCCCCTGGTGGAGACACCAGCTGTTGTTGTGTTTTAATTTGGTTTTCTTGCTAGAAAATAAGTGATTTTTTTATTTATAAAGTTCAACCAATCAGCACCTCACTTGGAAAAAGCACTGGTTGAAACTCAGAGCTGCACAAAAAGCAACCAGATCAACATTTAAAAACTATTTTCAAGTTAACAATCCCAGCAACTTTGTGACAGGATTATTGATTTTAAAAAATTAGAAATTTACATTCAGACCTGTCTGAGATTAACTTTTTATTTCATTTTTGCAGTCAAGCAAAAACCTTGTGTCTAGAAAAATGCAACTTTTCAGGAAATGTTTCTTTTACCAATAAGAAACCCTGGATCGTCACAAATCTGCAAGCTCTTTTGGACACTTTTCTTCAAAAAGTCTTCCATAAAAACACAGAGTAAAGATGACCAACAGAGCTGATTTATGTAAAAACGTGGAAGTGATGTGTGGCTGAGGCAAAATGCAGCAATAAAACACAGACGGTACGGATCCAGCCTTTTTTAGGGTGCAGCTGAGAAAAACTTTAACAAAAGAGGGAAGTTTTGAGGGATCCAAGGGAAGGAATGTGTGTGTGTGTGTGTGTCCAGTGTATCTTTGGATCCGATGCATGGATCTGTTCTGATACTGGCTTGTTGAAATAAAATTCCTCCATTCAACCATACCAGTGAGTCTTTTTCTGCAGCATCGACACATAACAGGCCCAGAATACACCGCAGATTGTATATGTGTATATATATATATGATATATCCTCTAAAGAAAACTCCAGGGAACATTTCCTAAAGGTTATTTGATGGTGATTTAAACTTTAGAAAATGTTTCCTGAACATTCAGTAAACTCTACCTGGAAAGTTGTCTTTAACATTCTCTAGGTTCTCCAATGATTACTGGACCTTTTGGCAAACAGCAGAACGCACCAATATCCTAATGTGATTGATGACCCCCCCCCCCCCCCCCCCCCCCCCCCCCCCCCCCCCCCAGGATAAAAGCCCCAACATGAGTAAGATGTCAACATCCACGAGTTTCTTACAAGTCTAAAACTCAAAATAATTAGACCTCCATCCATCACAGTTTGATCCTGTGCCTATAATGTCCCACGTGTCTCTATTCACAACATTCAATGGAGGGAGGTGATGGAGGCATCCACTCGTGAAATCTCTGAATTAGCTGTGAAATTGCTGTTATTTGCCACTGATTGTTTAGAACTGAATTTTTTAGGCTCTTCTTTTGTCCAAACATGAGGGCTTTCTCATTGTGAGCTGGAATCGTTTCATAATTGACGTTCACACACTTATCAAGCCAGGCAGGTTTTAACATTTTAGCAGTATTTGATCTTGTTTGACAAAATGAAGCCATGATTAGCTTTTTATTAGCTCCTTCTTCTCCCAATCGCTTACATTTTCTATCACCTTCAGCCCCTGTATTTTCTATAAATGAGGCAAATTGTGCGGAAACTTAATTCCATCTGTCCTCTTGTCTTGTCATGTCTTTGCCACTCTTGTCAGTGTCCTGACACACAATAGAATCAAACACAATACAACGCAATACAGAAGAATCTAAGACTTCTAGTTAGCAGGCGGCTGAGGGGGAATGTAGGCGTCATGTTGAATACACATGAACAATAGGGTACGAACACGCAATTTTCTCTCTAGGTCACTGCTGATGTTCTGTTTCATATCTATGTAATGTCAGAAAAAAATATATTAAGAATTAAATGTTTTTTTAAACTCATGAAATTAATTATGTTTTGCACAATATCTTCATCTGACATATGTAAATGTTAGATTAGTGCATGTGTGTGATAAACTTCTATTCAGTTGTTGTGTGTGTAAATTAAAATAATTGAGGTAATTAGTAAAAATGTTTGAATGTCTAAGCACCTGATTCGTGAATGACTTCTGCTTTGTCTTACAATTTAATCCAGATAAAATGTAAATATATTTATATCTTGTAAAGTTTAATATCTACAGGTGCCCTTTTGTATTTTTTATTATTTTCTAACTTTTTAATTTTGGTAACCTAAAAAGAGCAAAACAGCGCCTCTCTGGGTTGTAACGGGTGCTACGGGTTACCCAATTACAGTGGTCAAAGACGGAATTGTAGCCTGGTCGAAAAGATGCCAGGTGTAATTTGATTAAACCAAAAAAATTCAATCCGAAAAATGAACGCGCAGAAAGGAAACTTTGAACACATTTTTAAAGGTTAGTTACAAACAAAAATCAAGACTCAAATTAAAACCTAACCCCGTGTTTTTAATAAAACTGACTGTACTTTTAACAACTTTTCTAGCAATAGCGCGATGCTAAAGACAAACTAGCAAGAAAAAGAGGACTTCAGTCAACAAACGACGTCTTCATGAGGCTAAACATCTAAACTGTGAGTCAAATACCCACACTATATGTTGTATTTACGTGTATTTGAATGTTTGCTGCTGTTTTTTTTTTGCTCTAAATGTCTCGCTGTGCTTTAGTTGTGTAGGTTAGGTGTTTTAAACCAGTTGGTTGCTCTGGGTTTTAATGGCATTAGGGAAAGCTAATCTGGTTATGCTGCTTCAGTAGGTTATGAAATAAGTTGAAATCTAATTTAAAGTGTATTTTAAAGGCCAATGTTCTGATTTGCTAGTTTTTAGATGTGTTTACAAAACGGGGTAGATTTCCGCTGGTTTGTGTGTTTTGGTGTTTTTTCTGTCATGCTGGTTGTGTTGTATTTTGGATTGTTTATATCCCGAGCTGAAAACAATCCCTTGTTGATGTTTTTTGAGCTTCAAAATAATTTCTTTGTATTTGCTGTCACTGATCATTTTTGACATGGTTCAAAAGGTTTTTATCTGCCTAGAAATAAAAAAAAATTAGGGGTTTTCAAACAGCAACTGATACTTAGGAGACAAGACAGATGATTTATTTAAAGCAGATTTTATGTTAATTTTTGGTCCTGCAAAGAGATTTTTCAGCTGTTTTGAAGTGTGCTTATGTTTAAAAGTTATAATTATACCAATTGTTGATCGTTTCTTTAATGGCCTGTTTTCTAAGATATCCTCAGACTGTTAATGTTAATTTGTTAGTGGCATTCAGTAGCATCCAACACCCCCCGTCTCAACTTAAAAATGACAACCAGTTTTGCCAAAACTCACTTTTTTAGAATCAAATTTAAACAGTAATGCCAACAAAAAGGATCTTAAAGTTGAACTTAAAAACTATTTCCTGAAATTGATAAAATATGAAGTAAAGACAGTCATTTTTGACCTGACATATTTAGCTGTTAACAATGTAATTGCAAACAAATAATTTATAATTGTTTATACTTATGTATTATACCTTAAACCAGAAGTCCTCAACCACTAGGCCACGTGTGTCATTTCGTACTGGGTCATTGGAACGACTGAATCAAAGGAATGTTAGTTGATTTATTGATTGTGTCTGGAAGATCCGACCCGGGCGGGTGTGTTGCATCGTGGTATCAAGCCTGCAGCCTGTGATCACCTACTGACAAGCTGCAGAGCGAGCTGAGTGGCTCGTTGTAATCTGCGCTTCCCGTTGCGGCGTGCTGCTCAGTGAGATACTCGTTACTGGCTCTTTTAAAAGTTCTGTTCTGGTAAACTGTTTCTTTGGGATCGGCCGGTGTGTTACTAGAAAAATCATTTGACAAAAGAATGTAGTGTAATGTGTAGCAACACTATTCTGTCCACGGATGTGCCTGTCTTCTATTCAGCTTATCATATGACAGATTACAGTTATTTAATAAAGGCCAAAGTTGGTTTAATTAATCTTTGGATTTCTAGATATGTGAATGTTTGCAGTCGTGCCATGAAATTTCAACCAATAAGTCATTTATACTCAAAATGAAAGGATAAACCTCATGGAAAAACTACTTAAACGTGTTTTAGAGGAGTGTTTATAAGTATGGGCAGACCCCAGTCAGACCTTTGTGATTTAGATGGTCCAGACTGAACAGACGAGAGGTGAAAGCTTGTTTCACATCAGCAGAGCCTAAATATGGGACACTGCTGAGTGTCTCCTCTTACAAGTGCAGAAACAAACTAATCTGATTAGCACGCATCCCCCTCTCCAATGCTGAGTTGGGTCCAAGTCCCCGAGGCAAGAAGCTGAACATTTTCAGCTACAAACTCATCACATTTTCTGTTTCTGAACATTAGCTGAAGATGGTTTAAAGCAGCCTGTTTCTCCTTTTTATTTCTCTCCGTCCCTGACCCTGTCAGCTTCACATGTTCTCACTTATTTATTTTTCTAACACTCAGTCTCCTTTTATGCTCGCCACCTATTTTTTCCTTTCTTCAGACCTTTATGCTGATTGATTTTCATGCCTCTCCTTATCGAGCGGAGCAGCCATTGTCAATAAATATCGCCCGTCCTCTGTCCCTGCTCAGACACATTCGCAGCAGGAGAGCAATGAAATTCAGTTTTTCTGCTGGTCTGGATCCATGTGGTTTCCTTTGATCAAATTATTTTCCTTATTTTGTCCGTTTTACCTCATGTTGTTTAGTAAAACACGACTAAACGGTGGTGATGTGGATGATGTGGGATGAGGACTGGGTTTTGGAGTTTGGAGCAACTGATTGATTCACGTGGTTTTAGCTGACAAACGGGTGTTTGAATGATGTCATTCTAAGAAAAGATGCAGTTTCGTACAAATCAGTGTTTTTATACCAGAGGATGCTTTTGATTGAGTTAGATTAAGTGGGATCTAGTGGGGAGTTCAAGATTTCTGGTTTAACTTTTAAAACTACAGTGAGATTCAAAAGAAATATAACATAACTTGATGGATTTTGCTTAATTACACAAGTCTACAAACTACAGGGTTATTAAAAGTGCTTTTAATCATTGAAAATGCTTAGATTTTAAATAAAATACTTTGTAAAATTTCTAATGATGAATAAATCCTGCTTAAGTAGCTCTAACATGTGCTCTAACCTCAGACATTAAAAGTAAAGTGCCATTTTTATAATAAATACAGATATAATATTTTGTTCAGAAGTCTGTACTTGTACATATTCCTCGAAAAAAAATGTGTCATTTGAGCTAGAAATGAGAGGATGCAACACGTTGAGGTGCATTGTTTTTTTTGTTTTTTTTTTAACAATTTTATTTTCTTCTAATCAAAAACATGTTTTCCAAAAAATACAACTGGGAAAAAAAGATATTTGGGGGGAAAAAACGAGCTCTGAAAAATGATTTAAATGGATTTCAAAGGGCTCTAATCAAACAATCAGTCCAAAAGATTTTTGAAAAATAATTAAATTGGTGTTTTTAACATCATCAAATATGATTTGGGTACAACACACCTTGATAAAGTACTTTTAAATACCCTGAAACTAAGATTATGCATCATGTAACAACTTATTTAAACTGCTACTTTTAAATAAGCCTGTCATTTTATTGTAAACAAAAATAGAAATATAGAACATGATAGACACCAATGCAGACTTGAGATGACATCTAAACACCACTCATCAGGTTATTAACTAATAAAGTTTAGCAAACATTTATTTCTTCTTAAATGTAATATGTTCTTTTAACTATTTAAAAATGTTTGGAACAACCACAGAAAATGCACCATTCAGGTTTTTAATCATTTATTTATTATTAATTGAACTTTTTGTGAACTTGAGCTGTGATTGTCTCTTCATTACATTATTAAGATTTATAAAAAATATATAATTGTTCTTGAATTGATTCAGGACTTTGATAAAGATTCACCATTAAACTGGTCGTTTTTAAATAATAATCTGCTTTATTCTCAGAGCCAGGTTTTGATTGAAGTCTGAGTTGAGTATAATTAGCGAATGAAATCCACTGCCAGCCATCGCTTCTTTCAGCAAGAGCCTCACTGGTCTGCTCTGGGAATTTAGGGGATCTCTGTGTATTTGTGTGTGTTGAAGATGCAGGCAGATCCCCTTTCTCCCCAGGGTTATATCATTACATGGATAATTTGAAACAGTCATCCAGCTTAAAGAGAAAACAGGGCGGCGATTCTATTATGAGGACTTTCTTTTGTGAATCAAACTGGTCTGGAAACATTTTTTATTTTGACACTAACTCGGGATGTTGCTGGGCTTTTGTTGTAAATAATGCTAATATTTATGTACAGTGAGGACACTTTTAGAGGAATATGTGGTTTAACCTCATGCAAGTTGTCCTAGAAATAATGTATACTAGAAATTAGGCACATCCAGTGACTGATTTATGTGCAAAAGTTAGGAGTTTACAGACGATGCCTTTCTGATCTGTTAGTTGGCCTAAAGATGACTTCATTGTTCCTTTTCTAGAGTGTGGTGTTTTTCCATTTAAACCCAACAACCTTCTGTCTAAAACGGCTATTGGTAGCTGCACTAGGAACAAGAAAATCAGAATATTACCCCAGCTCTCTGTTGTTTTGTGCTCTGTAACTTTCCACTATTGTTACATAAAGAGCCTGTTGCCTGTTGGGATGTGTTGGGTGTTCTTGGGAAGTTGGGCGAGAGAAAAGAGTTGACGTGTCCACGTGTGAGTGCTACCCTGTACACTCCATTTTTTACATTTTACACTGTTGATGTTGAAAATACTTCTGTTTAGGGAAAGAAAGTGTTTTAGACTCTATCTAAATTAATAGTTGGAACGGTGGGTTGAGCTGAGATGTCACCTTGTCCCCTCCAGGTGGGAAAAGGACAATAACTTTGTTCACAAAAGCAAAGCAACAAAACAAATATAGCTTTTTAACAGAAAATAACATCTTAATCATGAACATTTCCCCCCCCTTAATTACACATTTTCCTTAGTAATGGGTAACTTACAGTTATGTTTATGTGTGTGCTAGGGCTGTCGCGGTTGAGGAATTCCTCCTGCGGTGAGTCAGGGCGGCTCAATATTGCGGTGTGCGATTTTATTGCAGCACTTTATTTATTTAGCACATTTCTTTGTAAATTACTAAAATAAAATAAAAATAAAAAAGCACCCATTTTGTTAAAATCAAGTATCCTGGCGCGGGTGGGAACTATCATTTCACTTTCACACACAAATAACGGTGATTTATAGTTCTGTCATGCCCTTGTTACGCACAAGGAAAACCAGCATGTTAACCTGATGGTTTCAGACAGGATCTGAGAGGGGTGACAACATTTCCAGCGACACTGAAAACCCTCTCGGAAAGTGCGCTCGTTGCGCAAATACACATGTACTTGCGTGCGACTCTGGAGAGCAAAGGGAATCGCTCTTGGTTGTTACGCCACCGTGTCAGGGGATCAGGGGTCGCGTTAACCGGAATTTTCCGGTATTTAACAGTTTTTTTTTTTTTACTCTGACGGAAAGATCTGAAGGGCGCCGGTCATTCTGACAGGTTTGCGCGCACGCCATCAGACCGTCATAGGCAATCACTGAATTGTCCCCACTAATAATTCGAACTAAGGATGCAGAACTAGCGCTGCATCTCCACCAACCAATACCTGCAGCCCAGACTGAGGTTCTGTGCTGCTGAGCGCAGACCTGTGATCCAGACGTCCTGCGCTCTGCAGCAGAAGAACACTGGTCCGCCATCAGGTGTCAGACCTGATCCGCTCAAATGCCCCGTTGTAATCCGGTGCTCAGCACGCGATCAGATATGGATTAATTACACTTCCTGTTGTAATGTGCTCTCAGAGTAGCATTTATAAGCTGTGGACGCTTGTTGACACGCAAAATCTGCTCCACGAGCTGAGCGCACATAGAACTGGACCTCAAACACTCCCTCACGCGAGGAGGTCCGCATTAAACATCAGCGCCAGGTTTCCCCCTGAATATCTCAATGAAAAATATGTGAACCCCTCATCTCTCTCATGATCTCATAATGAACGTTAATATTAAACGGTAATCAGAGTCCCGCGGAGCGCACAGAGCTGCACCTGATGCTGCGCTGTGCTCGACTCCAAACGGAGTTTTTAGAAATGTCTATCTGATGACTGGCTGATCGACTAATTTAGAGTCTAATCCTATGGATTTATGTGCTAAATGGGCCCGGTGTTAGAGTAATAATGCTACTGAAAATGTAATTATTATCATTTTTAAAATTAATAAGTGACGGATAAAAATAGATTATGACCGGATTTTTTAACCCTGTCAGTCAAATGACGGAAAACTAAAAAGTCTAGCGCGACCTCTGCAGGGGGTTTTCATTAGGGTCGATGGGTTCCTCCTTCAGGTAGCGATTGAGCTCCAGCTCGGCTCTAACTCTCTTTGGGACAGATGCAGAAGACGTGCTGGTCCGTGACTTCAGCAGGTCTCTGAGCGTTTTTTTTTTTTTGCCGCTGATGGCAGCACTGTCTCCGCCAAGGATTCTGGCTGGGCTGCAGCTGACGCACTGGCACCGCTCCCTCCATCTTCCATGTGTACGATCTCCTCGATCAGCGTGCACTTTACCTCATCATCATCATCAGTATTGTCAGGTGCGGTAATTGCAGTGGCCAGTCATGGAGCGCGGTAGGTTTCTTAATATCGCGATATTTCATTTGTGCGGTTACCGTGACAGCCCTAGTGTGTGCTACATAAGTCGTTACGCTATAACTCTCAACCTTTCATGGCATTGAAGGGTCAACTTATGTTGCATCCAGGGGTTAATGGACAATTTTCCATATTTGGCGTTTTTTTTTTTAACTTTGACGGAAATATCTGAAGGCTGTCGGTCAGTTTGACGGATTACAATCCCACACCTGTGTGTGTGTGTGTGTGTGTGCGCCTGCCACCAGACTGTCATGGGCGTAGATTTGGCATGGACGGAGGTGACGTGTCCCCACCAATAATTCGATCCAAAGATGCTGAAGTAGCTTCATCCTCAGTGTGCAGCCCAGCAGACTGAAGAGCTGTGTTTCTGTGCATGAACCTGTGTTCCAGACGTCCTGTGCTCTGCAACAGAATAACTACATGAACTGGTCCGCCAGCCAGTGCACACCAGGTGTCGGACCTGATCCCTGCCGAAACACGTCTTTGCGAACCGGTGCTTTCACGGTCCTGATCACTCAGCCCGCGATCAGACGCTGATTAACTACACTTCCTGTCCTAGTGCGCTCTGAAGGAGCTATCAGAGTAGCGTTCATAGGCTGTGGAGGCTTGTTGACACGCGCAAGCTGCTCCACGAGCACACACACATAAAACTAGACTCCAAACCCACTCACTACCCCGCAAAGAGGTCCGCATCAAACATCAATGCCTGCAGGTTCTCCCCAGAGTATCTCAATGAAACAAATATGTGAACCCCTCATCTCTCTCTCATGATCTCATAATGAACATTAATATTATAGTCAGTGTTCCACAGAGCTGCACCTCACCTGCTCCTGCACTGCGCTCCAGACTCTGGACGGAGAGAGTTCTTAGAAATCAGCTAATTTAGTGTCTAGCCCTGTGGATTTATGTGCTGAACTGGGCCCGGTGTTGGATCAATCGAATAATTGAACGTCCTTTAGTTTTACGTTGTATAGACAGTCTGGACACCTTTAAAAAGCAGTTGAAGACCCAATTATTTAAAACTGCTTTTAACTAAATATTTTATGTTCTCTATTTGTAATGATGTTGTTGTCAGTTTTATTGATTTTATTTGTTGTTTTTTTTATCGTGTTTGTTTCTGTTTTTTGTGAAGCACTTTGTGATTTTTGTCTGTGAAAGGTAAATAAACTTTTCTTACTTTGCTAATTGGAACCGAGCGATCCTCTGCAGCTTCTAAACACTTTTGGTTCCCTGGACCGCGACCATGAAAAGGTTGAGGAACAATTACAATATTATTTAAAAGTAATGAAATAATGCGGCTTAAAATGTAACTATTATGTTTTTAAAATTAGTAAGTGACGGATAAAAATAGATTATGACTTGATTTATTTATTTTTTTACCTTGTCAGTCAAAATGACGGAAAACGAAAAAGTCTAATTCGACTTCTGGTTGCATCAGAAATCACAAAAACCCCAACTGACATGTTAATGGTCTGGTCCTTCTGGCTGCACGTGCCACCGATCTCTAGTGTTGACTTACTTTCTACATCAGCCAGGCTGTAGGACTGCACCGATTGTTTGCTTTCATCTAAAATATTCTCTTCTTCAGGATCTGGAGGCAGGCTCGAGGACTCATGTTTAAAGTCTGAGTTAGTTTCACTGTTATTCTTATTATTCAAGACAAAATACTCCACTTTTACACGAGTTGGAAGTCAAATTAGCAGCAGAATAACATGATCTCATGTCTCATCTTCCTGCCGTTTGTGTGTTGTTGTTTTTTAAATCACCAGTCACTTAGTAAACGTGGGTCCTGAGCATCAATACATAATCACAAACACTTTTTTAAACATCTACAGGTCTTCAAGTATCCCATTTGAGCTCAATCCTGTGATCTACGTTCTTTGATTTTAATAACTTTAATGTACATATGATCTGTACTCTGCAAGTCTGTGCTGTAAAAAATAAAAACGTATTTCAGATTTCAGATGGAGTATCAGGGACAGGGACCTCCTTAGTCTTCAGGAAACCGTTCTCATCTTTGTTGTAAAAACCAGGAGAAAGTCCCGAGGCCAAAACCACTCCTAACCAAAAAGAACACAAAGGCCCGTCTCAAATTTGCCAAAAACATCTTGGTGCTCCTTAAGACTTCTGGGAAAATGTTCTGTCAACTGACGAGACAAAAGTGGGACTTTCTGGAATCATTGAATTTCAGAAAAGGAACGTCATCGTACCAACAGTCAGACATGGTGGTGGTAGTGTGATGATCTGGGGCTGTGTTGCTGCTTCACGACCTGGAAGACTTAGTAAATAAGTTGAACCATGAATTCTGTTGTCCTCTTGAAGGAGACTGTCCAGCCATCTGTTCTTAACCTCAGGCTGCAGCAGGACAATGATCCACAACCCAACAGCAGCAAATCCACCTCTGAACAGCTTTAAAAAACTAAACGAAGACTTTGGACCTTAAAAAGATCATTTAGACACTGCATTTAGTGTTGTGTTTTTTGTGTCCGATGTTTCAATTATTTTCATGATCTGAAACTTTTAAGTGTGACAAACATACAAAAAATAGGAACTCTTGAAGGGGGCAGCACTTTTTCAGACTGCTGTATGTTATATAGACTCACATTTGTAGACTGTTTTTGTAGTTAAAAGAAACAGCTTATTGATCCATTTAAGTTTTGTTTTATTGATTCCTTTCAAGATTTTAAAGAAGAGCTTGAATGCCACGGACATATCTTCACATCTTTTCTCAATCATCCAAGACAAAAAGAGAAATAACACAAGAAACAGAGCCAATGTGAAGGAGCAAGGACACCCAGACTAGAGGATCCTGATATCATTGTTTGACAGTCTTTTACTGCGGTCATCTGTGGAGATATTTCACTCCTACTGAGCCCAACCTTGAACATAATCAATTAGATTGGACTGTGGATTCATGTTTCTGCTCGTCCTGCCATTTAACTGGATTCACTTGAAGACAAAAGACCTCACTCGATGAATTCAACCCCTTCATCCACACACATCTCCCATCGTGTTTACCACTCTTCACAGTCCTCAGTCACAGCTGAATTGATCCAATCTGAGCAGCCTTGGAGAACTGTTTGAATTCATCCGAGTCTTTCTTTCTCATCTCCACTTTCTGCCACTCCAGTCTTGTTTTTCGTTCTCCAACCTTGGACGCCTCTGAGAGCCGTTATTCTCAAGGTGGAGCTGTTGTCAGCGGGATGTCTGGGATGCAGCGCTGCTTGGTGAAGTTTTCTAACCTTCGTGGAGTTTTCAAGGACCGTGGAGCTGAATGTGCTTTCATTTCAGACTGGGCTTGAACTCTGAGCCAGTTGGTGTCATCTACTTCTTTATAGCAGAGCTTCTTTGACCAAAACAAGGAAACTGTTGCTGAATACATGTAATGTAAGCTTATAAGCTCACAATAAGGTCAATGAAAAGTGATGATCCACATGTATTGTAAAGATTAATTGGACAAAAACTAGTCTTATCCATTGACTTATTCCATGTTATTAAACCAGAACCTCCCAGTAGGTTCAAAGTTCAGATATTGGTTAAATAGAGCAGTGAAAGAGGACATGAAGCTAATTGGTGGGAGATATTTATCCTTGCTGTGGATGGTCTTTTTCACAGATCTTTTTGCAACATTTTTAACCATTTATCACAACAAACACCATGCATGGATATCTAATTCTAAAAGCTGTTTCCATTATTCTTTAGTCCTCATTTTGGGAAATTGGGAATCCAACAAAGTGTTTTCCTCTTAGACAAAGAAAAAATTTAAGATTTCCCTATAAATTAAATTTATAATTTATAATTTATAATTTTTTTTTTTAATGTTATCCTACTAATAAAAAAATGCACACAAAATAAAAAGCTTGGGACTCAGGTGTTGGATAAATGTTTGCAATTTGTCACATCTTGCCCATATTGTGTGCAACTTGTGAGTTACTAGTGTAAAGCATGTTATTTTTAAGGCTTGTTATTAAGAGCAAAACGTGACCAAAATAATGCAGGAATCAAGTCAAACAATAATTCTTTGTCTGGAAAATGTTTGAAGGCGAACCCTGACTTTGCTCGTTGTTTCACTTTAGAAACTAGGGCTGTGTAGTTCATTTAATTTGTACATCAGTTTTGATTTCAGCAAACAATTAAAAAACAGAGTATACAACAAAAATAATTTATTAAAAATTTTTGCTACCTCCAACATGCCCTTATTTATGTCATGCCTCCCAAATGACATACACCTCCTGGAAATGGAGTTTTGAAAAGTCAGCGTAAACAAAACCAAGTGGTTGCATTTGACACACATTAAATAATATGCCTTTAATCACTTCAGTTATAACCCCAACACATTCTGTGGTGCAGTGTCTAGTTTATAAGCTCGACTCTCCCATATTCCAGTTAGAACGGACGAAAAGCAAAACGTCTTCAAGGAACCAAAGAAATCCAGTTGCCTTCATTTGAACCCACTAGGATTGCAGAGTCTAGCAATACAGTATTTGTTCATATGTTCTATTTCAAAGCATCAACGGTTCCAACTAATGCCCAGTTTGGACATCTGGACTTCTGTAGCAGTTGTCGTTCCATGTTTTTTTTTATGTAAGTGATCTACGGGCGAATATATATACAAATATATTCATTTGTTTATTTAAATACAGTGGTCCCTCCTTTATCGCGGGAGTTACGTTCTAAAAATAACCCGCAATAGGCAAAATCTGGGAAGTAGTCAGCTTTATTTTTTACAATTATTCCAGATGTTTTAAGGCTGTAAAACCCCTCACCACACACTTTATACACTTTTCTCAGACAGGCATGAACATTTTCACACTTTTCTCTCTTGTTTAAACACTACCGGACACATAAGAACGGCAGAATAAATAATGTAATTGATGTATTGATAGCGTCTGAAAGATCCAACCCGTGTGTTTTGTCACGATTTGAAGCTCGCAGCACCGTGATTACCTGCTGAGAAGCTGCAAGTGAGCTGAGCTGCTCTGTGCTTCTCACCGCCCCCGCTGTGCTGCAGACGAAGAAGCTCTCACATGATAACGGTGCAGCTTGGTCTGTAGTCCAGCGGAGAGGCACCCAGTGGCTCTTGGGTGGTCCGGTGTGCAGCACGAGTTCTCCAGGGAGGAATCAGGATGCACTGCACTCCGCAACACTCAGACAACGGTGCTGAACGGAGGAGATTGACTAACAATGGAAAAGACGCAAAACACAATGCGCTGTGTTTAAAAAAAAGCATGCAAAATTGCACAAAAAAATCTGCAAAACTGCGAGGCAGCGAAAGGTGAGCCGCGAAAGAGCAAGGGATCACTGTATTTGTTATATTCTCATAGATTTAATAATCCCCTTTAAACAGCCCAACACTACCACCTGCTGACTCAAATTGGTGTCTGCAGTCTTTTTAAAATGTGAACTCTGGATAGTTTCTTCCTAATCAGTGAGTAATTGTATTAGGTAATCATTTTGTTTCCAGTAATCAAGCAGGCGTTTTTGAAACTCTGTACTTAAACGATGTTAACACCAAAACTGCTAACCCACATGAAGATATATATAGGCGTTAATTATTCTTTTTTGTTCCTTTGCAGTATCGTTGATTATTTGTCCTACTTCTGACACAAACCAGCAACACTTCAGGGACATTTGAGCCTCAGTGTTTTGTCTTTTGATTTGTGTGAACTGGAGAAACTGGGATTGAAGCACAAACCTTCCAGTTACTGAACCGTCCGTCCTCCTGAGTCACAGCTGTCTGGACTCACAAATCTCCCAGATCCCTTCTTTCCTTTCCTTTTACTTCTCCTCTCCTCTCCTCCCTCTCTCAGCAGATATCTGATAGGAGTTGAAAGTTGCCTCTTTGATTCAGTATTCAGTCAGCGTCTCTGTCAGAGACTCACAAACACACAGTCAGGCTCTGATGGATGATGCATTATGGGGACAATAAAGGTGAGTAATTACAGTGTTTAACTCAGGACATTAATACGGCCCCACGCCCTGCAATCGCGCTCAGGTTTTAAGACCAGGTTAAAACCCATCCTTTATCCTGTCCTCAGGTAGATAATAGCTGTTTTTATCCAATTAGGTGAATGAGAAGAAAACTTTTGAAATGTTGCTAAATGGAAAATTAGCTTGTTTGTGGTAAATTCTTTGGAACAAATAAATAGAAACCTTCGTTAGAAAACATACAGATATAAGTTGTGGTCACATGTTTAGTTTATTTTTTTCTTCTGTGGGATAAAAGGCAGCAAATCCCTAATGCAGAGGCCTCTGAAATTTAGGAGTTTTGTTTTTCGTATAACGTGACTTTTGCTGTGAGCTGGTGCCTTAAATAAACTGAACTGAAGATATACTGCTTTTTGACTTATTTAATTACAATAATTAATCTGCAGTCCTTCCTTGTTTCCTTATATTTTGCTTTCAAGCAGCCAGACGTTCTTGAAACCATTTAAAGATGTCCTCAGCTATTTTTCCGTAGGATTTCTGTAAATATTTCAACATTTTTATTTGGACCTTGGCTGATTTTTTGTTTTTCTCCTGCAAATGTTCAGTCTAGTGTTTTCATGAGGAATGTAGATTTATTTCAGGAGTGTCTGAAATGCAGCCTGTCGGCTATTTGCGTCCTTCAACTGCAATTCAATAATAGTAGAATATTAGCTGTTAATGCTGATAGACGCTTTTTAAATTCTTCATGTTCAGATTTTTAATAAAACAAGGCCCGAAGAAATGCAGATAAATTAACTAGATACCGTACAAAAAAATTTGATTTTATTTAAAATTGATGGTAATTTAAACCACAAACCCTCCCTAACTTTTGCTAGTCAAAACTGAATTTTTCATAAAACTTGACTAAAACCAGTAACAGTACTGAAGAAAGACTGGTCCAGATCCTGTTCTTGTTGCTGATGATGGACTAAAATTTATTTTCAAGACAGAGAAACTAGAAAACAGTTGACTTAACCTGGATGTTTTGGTTAGATTTAGCTTGAAGTTTATCTTTTAGTAAGTCAAATACGAGACCCTTTTTATGTCTCATGTCTACAAAGATTTACTAATCTTTTTTTTTTTAACAAAAAAAAACAAAAAACAAAATACTTTTTAAAATCAAAGTATTGCATTTTAATGAGTAGAGCAGACAAAAATAAAAATTTACTATCAAATAATTTTTGCATTAAAACATTTTGCTTTCACTTTATTTGAATCATTCAGGCATAAAAATCCCTACGTAAATTCAGTGGATCAACCAGCGTTGTGTCATTACAAAACCATTAATCAAAGAAACTATTTTATTTTTAACCTTTAGACATTTTATTACCAGCTTTCTTCCACAAAGACATGATTTGTTCCAACTTCCTGAGGTATATATGTATGGAAAATGTTTAAAAAATAACACAATTTGACAGAAAGAAAATAGGATTTTAGCTTCAACAAGGTGATTTCAAAAGAGCTTTGAAAGATTTTTCTTTAATTCTTAAAAACATGACATTAATATACTGTTTGTTAACTGTATATTGTTTTTTAGGCCTGACAGTGTCCTCTTATTAAAGCACACATGCTGCCATCGTCAGGTGTAAGACCTGAACAGGAAGTGAGTGAAAAAACAGCCAAAGTTTAAACGTTGAACATTAATATTTCGAGCTCTTTATTCTCTCTAGTTTGAGCCATGTTCATGTGGTCTCCATCTTTAAACAAGACCTCTACCACAAACTGAATCAGCAGTTTTGCAGCCCATCAACTCCCAGTCAACCCGAGCTGCTTGAAGTCAGATCTTAGTCGTGTAACAGGTTGATTCCACACACACATGCGCGCACACACGCACGCACGCACACACGCGCACGCACGCACACACACACACACACACACACACACACACACACACACACACACACACACACACACAGCCCCACACACACATACACACACACACACACACACACACACACACACACACACACACACACACACACACACACACACACACACAAGCCCCAAGAGACTGAACTTGATCCCTGGCCCTACTGGCTTGTCAATCACTCGTAGGATTGACTTACAGATAATTGACAGTCGTTGGAGTTGTTCCCAGCAGCAGGTAAAGAATGCTGGAAGAGCTCGACAGGTGAGAGCTTGAAGGGGTGTGTTAGCGTGACAGGTGAGGTCTGAGTACAGCGCAGGGCCATCTTATCTGATCACAATTATTCTTCGTGGTTAAGAGCGTCTTTAAAGAGAGTTTCTTTGAATCGGAAGCATTCTTTTATCAATTGAGGTCTTTTAGGCTTGAGAGCGTCGGCATTGTGTTTCTGTAGTGGTGCTGAGGTGCAAAACATGACGGCATTAGGCCAAACCCTTCAAACATAAAAACAGAAGGAAAGTGGAATAACTTTATGAACTTCAAATAGACAGCTATCTCTTTACAACGGTCTAACATAGTATAGCTATATTGTGGCGATTTAAAACAAAGAAAAGAAAAAAATGAAAAGGTTGTCCTGCAGGACAAAGTGATCAAAGTGACTTTGCAACACTTTGCGAGCACCTGTGTGTATGTATGCACGCTTATGTCCATAAGGTTGTTCCATAGTATTATTCTATAATAAGTTCGAAGAGCCACAGACCAGCCCCCCAAGATCCATGCAAGACACGGAGGAGATCCAAGCCCCAGATGTCTGGAGGCCCCCCAGAGCACGGGAATCCCAGGAAAATTACCGCCGGGGCAGCCGAAACACTGGGAGGGGCGCAGAGGCTCACCTCGTGAAGGTCACCCAGCAGCTGCTGTGCCAGAGCCCCAGGGGGCTGCGGCCATGGGCTCACAAGCACCGCCAGCAGCCGGCCACACCCAGGCAGATCCAGCCTGGACCCAGAGACCCAAGGCCCGAGGGCAACCCGACCCCAGCAGAGGCCTGACAGAGTCAGAGGGCCTGGGGGCGAGCCGGAAGATGCCCCAGCACCCGGCCCCTGAAACCCACCAACATGCCAGCGGACAGAGGCACCATCCACTGGCAGGAGGTGTGGCAGGGAGGATAGGCCCCACATCAGAGGGGGGCAGGAGAGAGGAGGACATTATGCAACCTGACAGATAAACAATCATACAGACACAATTGCACCTTCCCACCCTCATACACAAACACACACACACACACACACACACACACACACACACACACACACACACACACACACAGCCCTACATGAACATACATAGACACACAATAGAAGCTGTACACCCACTCACACTCCTCATACATACTCAATACTCCCAGGTCAGAGGACCAGCACCCAAAGGGCAAAACCAGTCTCCAGACCAAGGAAGAGGTCCCATTCATTCTGGGCTGGAGACGGGTAGACCACCCCGCCCATTGTGGCAGCAGAGCAGCCCACCACCACAGACCCAGACCAGGCGACCTGTTCCACTCCCAGTTCAGGGTAGCAAACAGAGAACAGGGGTGTGGAAGACCCAAAATCTCCCCTCCCCGGCTCCAGTGTGGTGTTGATGCATGTTGTAATAGGATGCATTTTAAACAGGCGGGGGGCAGCTTGCCATCCCCCTGCCTTAGACGCTCAATGTCTAAGTGTAACTTGGAGGTGGGCACTAGCACCGGAGGTGAGGTTGGTTGGCAAAACCACCCTCCCCCCAGGGGCCATTTAGTGTGCCCACTCCAGAGACCCTAGATGTGCATTATGAGAATGTCATGAGTGAGAATGTCTAAATTGTGTTTTGCTCTCTTTTGTTACTGTGGCAATGTGCGGTCCCATGTCCGGGGAAGGCGGGGGCATAGAAATCATACCCAACGGGAGGGGTGAGAGCTCTGGAACCGTGTTTGTGTAAAATAGCTAGCTATACCTAGCTTGTTTTTCAAATTTGCTATACCCCTTTAACTTTACAGCTAAAGCCTAAAATACATGATTGGTTTTTGGTACTAAATTTAGATAGAAACACTTGTATAATTTCTTTACTGTAGGTATTTTAAGACATTTTAAAGGTTTCTGATAGATTTTTGAACTAGCTTGAACTAGATGTTCCGTTCAGACGGCTACCGCTGTTGACTGAAGTGCTGTAAGCGCGCGAACAGACCCGCGAGCTCGAGCAGCAACAAGGAAATGCCGAGTAAAACAGGGGAGAGGGGAGAATCCGTGTACTATTCGTTATTTCGTTTCTGAGATGGAAACAGAACAACTGGAAGTAGCCGTTACTTTGTTTTTGCCCTGTCAAAATGAAATTGGAAATACGACCAAACGGGAAAATCCCCCTGTTGACTGAAGCCCTAAGCACATGTGAACACACCCGTGAGCTCGCGCAGCAACAAGAAAGTCCTGATTAAAACAAGCTGCTAGGATAGCGGGCTGTGCAAGCGCCCCAGACCAGCCCAAAGTTTCCATCAGCTCACCAGCAGTACAGCGCTGACCGTGCATTTTTTTCATGACGTATTGAAACGGATACGTTGCTGTTTTTTAATACCGGCTGGATATGGTATTACCATAATACCACCCAAGCCTATTTTGAACCTTATTTTTTAGATTAATAGGTGGTATTTCGATCTCATCACTGAACAAAATGATTTCAATAACAAATAAAACTGTTTGAATAAAAGGTTTATGATGTCACCGAAATGTTAGAGAACTACTGGTCTTTCAATAGCTTTTAAAAAGGTTTATTTGTAATGCTGCTAAATCAACAGGCCATTTATAATGGTTATTTCAGTCTTCCAGCATACAGTATTGGCCTTTTGAGGTCTGTTTAGGGGACAGCTTGTAGTTCAGACAGAAGATGGTAGGTATTTCCTCCATCTCTGTGGACCAAATCAAGTTTTCTTCAGAATCCAGTCAGCTGTGGTTCTGCTTGTTCTTCCATTTCTTGTTCACAACAGTAAGCCTGCCCAGTTCATGTAGTTCAACTTTATTTTGTTTCTTTTCTTTCTTCTGATGGCTACTGCTCTATTGGATGTGAGGGTAACGAAAGACGTCATGTGTTCGATTTGTGTGACTTAATTTATAGGAATTCTGTCATTAAAATTGCCTTCAAGTAATTTTAATCTGACTAATTAAAAAACATTGAAATGCACTATGCACCCTACAGTACCTTCCCTAACCAGTAGGTGTCACTTTAGAGAAAATACAGCTGCAGGAATGTCAGCAGAAGAAAAATTACAGGAAAGACGATCTTCATATGCAAATGCTACAAATTTCGAACAATTTTTATTTTTTGAATCTAAACCTGAAACTTTTACAAATTATTTTTTAAAGGTTTTAAAAAGTAACAAATGTTTAAAGTAAAAAATGTACAAATGTTTAGAAAGTGAAAAAATTCATTTAAATAGAGTTTAAAAAAATCAGAAATATTAAACAAACCATCAAACAAAATGCCTCTTGAATGGCTCCTAAGAACACGCAGTGGTTGACACTTCAAATTTCTAAGTGTTTCAGTCAGTGCCCTTTAAATGGTTAACTGTGCAAATTAAAACAGTAGGCTAGATTGATAATAATCACAAAAACAAGCAACAGATTATCAGAGGGAACAAGATACTGATCAGTGATGATGAACCAGAACGTTACATAAATAACACAACACCTATTAAATGACGATAACTTGACAGTGCACATGCACAAGAGCTTAGAACATGCTCAGTTGTGCCATTTAATGAATTTCATATAGTGTTGCTGAATTGATTTAAGAAAAAAAACAACTCAACTTGTCAAAGTGTTCTCACACAAATCCAATAGTTTTATAAAAGTGGTCTAAAGTTTCATACTGAACACAGGTGATATAGAAAACCGCAGCTCGTGTCAGCATTCTGTGATGTAGAAGCCTGGAGAATCATTTTCTTCCTCGAATCTGTGCCGCCTTTTCCCTGAACATTGCCTTCATCTATTCATCTTCCTCTAATCTTCCCTCTTTCCCTCTCATTGTCCATCCCACCCCCATCTCTCTTTTCTCCTCCTTCAGTGACAGTAAACAGCCCTCCTGCTGCGCGTCTCCTATTACAGCCTTCGCCCTGATTCCCCTGCTTCTCCTTCTCTTTTTTTTAAACCCCTCTCCTTTTCTCTCCATCCATCACTCGCTCAGACTAAAAGCTAAAGGTCCTCTCTAGATTTTTGATAAAAAAAAATACAAGAGGTCCAGATCAATCAAAGAGCCAAAAGAAGAAAGTGATGATGATGAGTTGAAGATAAAGGTGCTGTTGATCAGACCAGAGGCAGAGAGGCGATGGCTGCTGAAAGAAACCTCTGATGATCTTTAGCATGACAAATACAGCAATAATATAAAAAGTAGATGTGATGATGACTGATTTAAGCTGTCTTTGTTATTATAAAGAGGTATAAAGCTGAGCTTTTTATGTGGGAATTTAAATGAGTTTTTTTGTTGTTGCTATCAGCTGTTGCAGGACTGTGTTAAGTGGAGTTTCAGTTCGAGATCATGAATAAAACAAGGGTGTGCACTTGGTACAGTAGATCCTCATGAATTAGTCTCTGCAGTATTAACCCCATCAGTTAACCTTTGAACTTAGTGCAGTAATGCTATGTAGCTTAACGGGGGATGATTAGCTGGTCATAAATTAAACTTGTTGCCACCAGAGATTTGAGTCTGACTCTTTAACAAGCAACAGAAATAGGTCAGAAATGTTAATAAAATGGCAGCCCTCCCCTACAAAGCTGACCTGGACAGCAAATTAGACCATTTTTACACAAGATTTATAAAAAGCCAAGGCCTACACAAAACACAGGGTGACATGACAATCAAAATGGCCAAACGTACCAGAAGAGCTGCTCCACAGATCTTTTATAGGTCACTGATTGCTGATGGATTTTCACCTCTGGAGACAGCAGCCAATGAGTGAGGAGGAACTGAAACACTGGTAGTCACAGGCAACACATTCCTGTGGAGATTGTAACATATGAGATGGTTAACTTGACCACATTCAATATAACCTTAGACATCTCCTTCTTGGTTTATGGCATCAACTACTGGATGAAAGTCACCAGTTAACACAAGTCATCTGAGGGCACACATCCACAATCTCCCTCTCTTGGGTATTTCTTTTTTTTTTAAATGGAAACCTGTAAAACCTCACATCTGGCTTGTCTCTGCATCAGTTTGAGTGAGTTGTGTGACCAAGAAAACCAAGAAAAAGGTCAGAGTTTACGGAGGAAACCAACTCATAGAATCAGAACAGGTAGATTCTTTAAGAGGAAAACCAAAAATCTGTTAAGTCTGCAGAGCTTCTTCACATTGGGTTCCATATTATTTTAGATTAACAGACCTTAACATTGCTGGTTGAAGGAAATCATTTGTGACGCAGGACAGATGCAACAGGCTGAACTTGATTCTCCCTTTTTCTCTCCCTTTCAGTGTATTGAGCGCATGAATTGAGCCCAGTTTGGCTTTCCATACTCTGCGCTGAGGCTGAATAGGAGGAGAGGAGGAGTAGAGGAGTGGAGTAGAAAAGACAACTGGCAGAAGGAGGAGAGGAGAAGGGGATAAGGGAAAAGAGAAGGACAGGAGGGGGGACAGAGTGGAGCTGTCTCCCAGACTTAAGAAACAGCTGAAACAGAGACAAAATAGCATTCATACTACAGTGACCGCAAGGTCCAGAAAGTATGGAAGGATGTTCATTAATCACACATTTAGAAAAGCACGATGGTTAAAAGAATCTGCCTAACATGTTCAGTTTGACAGCCGTAGTTCCAAGGTTCCTTCCTGCAGAGGAGTGTTTCCCTGTCTAGTGATGATTTGATCATTGTGGTGATTATATTTATTTACAAATGTATAACTTTTCTTTCAGCTGAGTAGAGAATGTTGTCAGGTTTAAAATCTTTACCGGTTGTTCATTTAGGTCTGAGCGGCTGCTGTTCCAGTAGTTACCTGTTCCTTCACACTAAGTGTTTGTTGTCACACGACTTGTGCAGGTTGGAGTGAATAGTCAGGAGATAAAGCAAATTTTTGTCACAGCAGCTTTTCACCTTCTGCTTCAACTGTTTAATATTCTTTCTCGTCTCCCATAGAAGTCCCAGTTGGGTTTAGTGTGTTTGTGGGTATTATTTTATTTTATTTTTTTGTCTGCTAGGGAAGAGGTCAGCTGTCAAACAGGTCATTGACATAAATGTAGGATCCAGCTTTAAAAAACCTTGCATTTGACAAATAATCACCTAAAACCACAAATCTAAAACTCTAAACAGATCTGTTGGTGCACCTCCTTAGTATTGAATCTTTTTGCTTCAAGCACTATGCTCCAAGTCAGAATATGGATAGAAGTGTGAATAATAAAGAAAACAGATTACTAGTAGCACGCTGTGCACCACGAAAAAGGAAGGCTAATTATTAGGCTACACTTAACGTCTGATTTTACACAAGATCCATGAAAAACCTAAAATACTTGGCAAAAAAAACCCTGTAAATTACCAACATCCAAACCCTCCCAACATTCACAAATCACGTTTTCAAGGGAGCTCATGTCGGGCTCCCTTCAGTGCACTCTGTGGCTCCAGGCTCAGACCGCTGTGCTGGTTTTTTATAAACACTGTATGTTTACTGATCCTGTGTGCACAAATTATCCTCTGAAAAAGCAAGTAAATGAATTCAAATGTGGTCACAAAGTAATCAATTAATCAGGAGTAATTTGTAAATGTGCATAGAGGAGCGTTTATACGTTTAACGTAGTGAAATCTAAATGTGTCTTTTCCTGTCTGTTTCCAGGCGCTGTCAGGAATATAATTAAAAAGGTGTGATATGAAAATATGGATTTTCCCCAAAAAGACTTCAGTTTTAGATGAGAGTGAATCTGTCACTGGCTTTAATGGTTACCTTGATAAAAATTTGTACAGTTAGTAATAAATTTTTTTAAAATGAAGCTAATGTTAAAACCAGTTTTGGTGATCAGGTGAAATCAGTTTTTTAAATCCGCTTTCCTTTTTGCAAATTCATTTTGCTGCTGTAACCAGAGGTTATGAGTGTGCTTTTAATTGATAGAACTGCTAAAATATGAGACAGTTTGGTTTACCTAAGCCAATATTATCCGTCATTTTCACCAAACTGAGACATTTTTCAAAACCCCTTCAGAAAAAAAGCCCTGTGCAAGTAAACATTCTTAACAACAGCAAAAAACCTAGCCTGGCCATGATCCATTGAAACAACTCAGCCATAGGGGCAGGATCAATGGTTGTCAATCAAACCATATTCACATGTTATTGGATAGCTCTCTAGGACCAATCAGAGCCGTTTAGCAACAACCTGAACCAGCTGGTAAATTAAACTTTTACCACATCCCGTGGGCAAAGCAGCCGATAAATCCTTTTTCAAAATAAAAGTGCCTCTATTTGTTCGCGTCTTAAAGAAAAACCCAAATCTAAATCGTCCAAAGTTGATGACAAAGCCGTTTCAAACAAACTTGGTTCCTGAGTTGCCGCCATGTTGTTTATTTCAAAGTCGTAGCTCTGCCGCCATAGGCTAATTCCGCCTGCTAAACTGTTACTGTTGCGATTGTCCCAGTATGAGACTGACTGGACCAATCAGTGGGCTGCAGAGGTTCCAATGGAGTGTGGCTAGACTAAAGTCCGCAGAGCAATACTGACGGTCTAGTTTACTAGGCCAAGAACACAAAAACACTCAAACCATTAACATATGATCTTCTCTCAACTTGTAAAAGCACAACAGACATGATTCTAGAAGCCTCAGGTTTTCGTCCTGCAGACCATAGTCAGTTTATTACACAACAGAAAGCTAAACATTTCCACCTGAGAGTGAAGGATCAAATATCTGAGTAAGATGATTGGTTTATCAACAATAATAAAGCATTTATAGGCAGCTGGAAAATGTATTTGTAAAAGTACTTTTTGCATATCAACAATAAAAAAAAAAAACCAAATATCATTAACCATGATGATTTACTTCAGTTGTCTGGTGGCATGCCATCAAATACTTATTCAAAGATTACTTCTTGAATCTATATTGTGTCCTTATTTAATCAACTCCACAGTAAGCCGTTTGCCTTGTTTGTTTCTTTTGTTTCACTAAAAATCTGGCGCCATGTTCAACCTGTGGATAAGCTAATGGCTAGGCTAACGAGCTTTAGGTCCTGATTTGTGATTTTATTCATTAAGCAGCGACATGTCTTTCTTATCATTATGGTCAAACGTTAGACCAATACTTACAGTGTTGATTGAATACTTTGGTTGTTGTAGTTTTGTCCATTTTGGATGTTTTTTGTTACTTTTCCAAAAACACTGTCACACTGCCTCTTGGGGAAAGAATGTCTTAATGTTACAAAACCCACTAATGATGACAAAGTTTTGTAGATAGGAAGTAGTTTAACCTTTAACCGTACAATATTTAAATTTGTAATTGAATTGATCAACTTCACACAAAAATACTCCAGGAGTGATGTCAGTCTTTTCACCAAGCAGACTGACTTGTTTGGATACATTTTGATTTTAAGGTTTTCTGGGTTTTTTTCTTCATCTTTTAAATGTGAATCTTCAATTGAAAGTTTAAGAGCTATCTTTTAAAGGGATATTTTAATCACTTTGAGGTGGTGTTCTATCAGTTATCTGCAGTAAGGACCATACCCATAAGTGACATCACTCAAAGAGAGTGGGAGTCTATAGAAACAGGAAATAGAACTCTGACTAGTGCAAGATATACAGCAGCTCCTCTTCCTGGAGCTGCACGGGAGGTGCTGTGCCAATTCCAATGGATTTTATGAAATATTCACAGCTTGAGGAACACAGTGCATGGCTCGAGGGCCAGAAATAGGAGGCTACGGGCCGTGTATTGAGTAATCCTGTTCTATGATTGAGCATAAATACCTAAAAATTAGTTTAATTTTGTCACCCTTTGGCAGATATGAATCTCCAGATCTGTCTATAAAACAAGTATTGCTCTGGTCAGAAGACTGCTTCCTGTTTCTAGACACCAGGAGTGTGTGTGTGTGTGTGTGTGTGTGTGTGTGTGTGTGCATGTATATCAAAGTTTTTACAGTCAAAATGCTAAATGTTGCCCCTCAGTGGGGAGAAAAAGTCAGGACTCTGAGTAAAAATGACTCTTAATTCTCCTCATTTCGCACTCTGTGGGGCTGGACGACATCCTGCAGTGCTTATATACAGACGCACACACAGACACACACACACACGTACAGCACGACACGCAACATGTGACCAGGTCAAAGCCCTGAAGCTTCTGTGGCAACTTGGAGGGTCGGAATAATGACTTCCATAATGTCTTCCTACAGCGAAGGGAGAAGAAAGTGTGAGAGAAGAGGGAGCACTTTCCTTCCAGGACTGTAGGAGTCCTTTTTGTCGCTCACTCTGCGGGAGCTTTTAGTCCTCGCCTGCAACTTATTGGCTGTCCAGCCGTGTGGGATTGGTGGCTAAGAGGGACGAGGAGTGGGGGGGCGATTGATACAGTAAAATGCCCTGACCGTGAAGGGTTTGGAGGATTTTTTTTAAGGTTACAGTGGGGGGAGTTTTATGTGAACAGAGGTCAGAACTACAGTCGATAAGCCTCCCTCCCTGCGTCTCCTTTTCTTCTCATCACTTTTTTTGCTTCTCTCCAATTGGCATGATTGATCTATTTTTCCGTTTTCTTGCTGATGTGAGTTTACACTGGTTCAATATGTGATTTCTCATATCACCTGCAAACTGAGCATTAGGGAAGATTTAGAGGGACAAACATATTCTGACCACTTAAAAATAAACCCCATAATCTGAGTATCCGTGTGATGTAGGACTGCACAATATTAGGAAAACATACAATGTTTGATAAGTGCTTAATGTGGCGATGATGATATCACATGTGATTTATGGACAAATTATTAAGCATGCATTGAAAATGGAGAGTAATCATGTTTCCCCTTGTGGTTATGGCAAGCCAAAATAGCCACAAAACTTCACTTTTCCAACCCATCTGGTTAAGAAATGGTGAAAAAACATTGTTTAATGAGTCAGGATGGGTTTGAACATGTGCTATTGAGTGGTGTAAAAAAACTGCCTTTTATCCAGACCTTGAATGCCACTTTTTCAGTCAGCTGCCAGACAGGCTCGCCGTGTGAGCAGCGGAGAAAAGGGTACAGCTCAAAAAGGACACGTCCAAACTGGCTCTGGCTGGTGTAAAATATGGCATTTTGGGGAAGTTTTTGCTATCTTTTACAGCATCCTGACAAAGTGTTTTAGTTTTTGGGGCTATTTCTTAACCAAACAGGTTGTAAAAGGGACATTTTACGGTGGTTTTGGCTACGTGGTTGTGTCAACAGTTCAACATGTATTGCAGAGTACCTGTGTTTGTAGAACTCTCATGCAACCAAAATATATCCAAATGAGAGACATGCTATTTTTTTTCATCGTCAGCACTTTCTTCTTTGTCTTGCTCTCAGCCATTACAATACTAAGCTAACTCAGGTGTTTGCCATCCAACAGCGTCTACTTAGGGGATGGGCATCTAACGTAAATGGATTCAAGTGATTGGAAAAATATTGAAAGGGCTACATTTGATTGGTGAAATACTTTAAGCTTCCAAGTGATACTTTGGGCCAAGACTAAGTTTGTAATTTCCTCATCCTCAAACTCCTTTTTGCTGATTATGCAACACTGGTCTCTCACAGTGAAGCTGGCCTGCAGCAGCTGATGGATCACCTCACCAGGGCCCTAATAAGGTTTCTCAGTGGTTATCAGCACGAAGAAAACTCTCGTTATGTCACCATATGGCGAATGTCAACATCAATGGAAACAGGCTAACCAAAGTAGACAATTTCTGCTTCCTCTGCCCCATGATATCGAGTGACTGTTCCTTGAAAAAGTAATTCAATCCAGAATAGGAAAGGTGGCTACAACGTTCAGTCGTCTCACTGCAAGAGTATGGGACAATTTACATCTCACACTGCGGACCAAAGAGAATATTTACAAGGCTTTTATTCTCAGTGTTCTCCTGTATGGATGTGAAGGTTGACTAATGTATATGAGGCAGAAGAAGAAGCTTAATTCATTTAATATACACTGCCTCCACAGAATCGTGAAAGGGACCAGGTCTGGAATGACGCCGTTCTTCGGTGTTAGATTTGAAAATCCATCACTTAGGTAGCTCGGACTCGTTTGTTGGTTTCCAGATGAATGCCTGCCAAAGAACATTAGTAAATGGCCCTCATTTGTATAGAGCTTTTATTAGTCATGGACTACAAAGTGCTTTACACTACAGTCATTCATTCACCCACTCATACACACATTCACACACTGATGGTGGTAAACTACATTGTTGCTATAGAAGCAGAGCTGCTATTCTCTATGGTGAACTAACCTTTGGGACAAGGACAGTTGGAAGACCAATGCTTCACTTGAAAGATATTGTCAAGAGAGATCTCAGATGGAGATTGTGAGCAGTTATGGCGTGCCTTGCTATGCTAAGGCACTCTTGTTTTGGATGGATAGCCACCCCGTTTTTGATCAATCATCCTCTCGCATAAAGGCTATGTCATTGAAGAAGAAACTGAAAGGTCAGAGCTATAGAAGAATCAGAAATCAGTCCTCAAAATCAGACTCTGTGCATCTATCTGTCCGTCCGACTGTCGGGTCGTGGAGGTAACAGACCTAAGTGGGAAGCTCAGACATCCTTCTCCCCAGTGACACGCCCCAGTTTGTTCTGGGGTACCCCATGGCATTTCCAGGCCACACAGGATACATAATCCCTCTACTGAGTCCAGGGTCTTCCTGGGGGTCTCCTTCCAGTGGGACGTGTCTGGAAAACCTCCAAAGGGAGGCGCCCAGGAGGCATCCTAATCAGATGCCCGAACCACCTCAGCTGACTTCTTTCGATGCGGAGGAGCAGCGGCTCTACTCCCCCAGATGACGGAGTTCCTCACCTCATCGCTAAAGGCTGGTTCACACGGCAGGATTTTCAAATTGTCGGCCGATTTTAAATCCTAAGAGACCA
>SSNR01000092.1:1461400-1591678 GCA_006937965.1 Callopanchax toddi
CTTTATTAACCTTTGTGACTCGCTAGAGATGAACAATTATGAGAAAATTGTGAAAATTTCAGCTGGAGTCAAACAAAGAACGCGCATCGTTCTCAATTTAATCACAAACTGTGCTATTTATGCCCCAGTTTCTTCTCAGTTAACCCTCTTTTTTTTTTGTAATTTGGTCTCCAGCTCCTCCCAGACTTGTCTCACATTTCTCACACTTTCTGACCCACAGCGTTGGAGGCTAGTTCTGTTGAGTTTATAAGACAAGAACTTAAAGCGGCACTCCGGAGGATTTCATCAGGAGAGCAGTTTTTGAATCTAGCGTCCAAAGGCTCCTCCTCAAAACATCTCGACACGCGCGTCCGGTCGCGTGTGCGCGCGTGCACGCGGCGCATATACTTCGGACATGAACTGTACTGCTCAATGTGTAGGGTTTAATCACTCACAGTTCACAATCTTATTCCAACAACACTACGAGGGTCTGATGAGTCCTCTCTGTCCCTGCTGCTTCTGATATTAGCTCTGTTAGCAGAGAGCTGCTGCTGGACTCTGAAGCTGAACTTGACTCGGCCCTGGATGAACTTTCTGACCAAAATAAATGCATAATCCTGTCAAGCCTTGCCATTCTGTGAGGTGAAAGGTTTAAAAATAAAAATAAATCCATCTTTAGCTGGAGAATGGGTAGGTTTTTAGTAGAAATGAGCTGTGAGTCCTCAGTGAACGGCTGAGACGGCAGAGAAACACACGGAGCGTCCTGTACGACAGCGCCCCCTACTGGTACAGGTTTGGTCGATGCGCGTGCATGTTGAGAGAATGCAGAAATTTGAATTTCATTGGCTGAAAAATGTCGGCGGCAAGAAATAATGGAAAGGGGTCTCTAGGAGGAAGGAGGGTCTTCATCAGAATGACAGATGTTGTGGAACTCAACCCATAGATCATAGTTTAGACCTGAAATATCATTTAAAACATTTAGAAAACTTTGATACAGAGAAAAATGCTCCAGAGAGCCACTTTAAGTGACAGTTTTTTGGGCACATACACACACAAAGGCATGGACAGCTTTATAATCCTAAAAGTCCAACGTGATGTTTTAATAATGTGGATTTATAGATGGTGGCAAAAATGATGTGAGACATTTGGGAAACTCATGAACATCGCAACAGGGAAATCAGTCCTTCATAATAAAGGCATCTCTGTCTTATTGTTTTAAAAAATATATATTTTAGTTATTTAAATATGACGAAAGCACTTTGATGAAGAGGATACTGATAGTTGGAATAAAGATTCACTTTTTTATGTCATAAAACTGTTTAATAGTAGAAAATATCCTTATTAATGTTGCAGTTTGACATGTTTGTGATTGAATGACTATGTTTACATTTAGCTGCATGTTTGTGTATGCAGAGAGGCGGTGCTGACATGATGTGTGTGTGTGTGTGTGTGATTAGATGATTATTTCTAGACGAGATAAGTGGGTGAAATAGAGACTCTGTTGACTTCCATTCAGATAATCAACACACACATGCCATGCCACACAGCGCCATGCCAGATTGCATTACCTGCCCCCTTTTCATAGGTACATAATGAGATTATGGAAACACTAGATGGATGGATGGATGGAAACTGACGAATCAAAACAGTTTTATTTAGTCATTTTCCCACTTTAGAAACAAGTGTTGAGTCATGTAAACGAATCATTTTCACACTACTACACAGGTACGCTGAGCCATTAACATTTTTACATTTCTGTAATTGCAGAGTAAGGCAGAGAGAAAGTGAAGTGTAAACACAAACAGAGTGAGATGGAGATAAACAGAGAGGGAAATCTGGTATCTCGTCAGCTCAGTTCGCTCTTGTCAATTTGTCCAAACAGAGGCAGCTCATGTTGCTTCTGGGATCCAGGTAACAGGAGCCGTAGAGAACCACACCTACGCCTCAGGTACTGGCTTCTTCTCTGCTTCACATGAAGTTGCTGTAACGTAGATGGCTGCCCCTCAGTACCGACTCCCTCTGATAATAATCAGACTTTTAGAAACGTCGTGCTCGGTTGAATCTCAGTGAAAAGCAGATTTGTTTTCCCCTCTCAGACACTTGTTATAATTCTACTTCCATTAGCTGCTTCGTCACACTGATGCCAAATGCAGCAACATCAAAGTTCAAACAACATAGATTATAACCAACATCAGATGAAGCTAGAGGTCTTTTCTGAGCTTTTCTTGTGCTTTATTTTATTTATTATAGAATGTCAAATTTACCCACAAAATTCACATTTCCTGCTGTATTTTGTATCTTTATTAATATTGCAGTCATTTTCTACATATTCTTGTCATTTCGGGGTTGTGATTTGTGTTTTTAAATAAAAGTAGGACTAAAACGGAGACGAACGTCAGCTCCTTTAAGGTGTTCTTTGAATGTAGCTGTTTTCATATCCCAGATGGCAGTCAGGACAATGAAATCTGAGTCTTACCGCTAAAACGTGAGCCCTGAAGTGTACATTAGGCTGTTATAGAGTGGGACTGTGTGACAGCTGCTCTGCTTATTGTACACGACTCAAAGTAAATGGCAGGACCATTATTAATATAGTATTTCTTCTCTCACTGAGCTCTGAGGGCTAAAGGGAACTAATGAGCTACTATTAGGAGGAATCAGAAATCATAAAGTATAACAAAAGAGCTGTTATAGTGCAAGGTTGGGTATTTGCAGATGTTTTTTTCACAAGATATACATAAATATAAATAAAAACACGTATAATTATTTTAATGTGATAATAAGGAAAAGCTTATACGGCACTTAAATTATTAAATTGTACAACAATTAGGGGAATAAAAACATGTCACATTCAGAGAGTCATAAACATGCAGCAGCATCCTTCTTATAAATAAGAAATATTTTTTTATTATGCTTAAGATATTTTACCTGGATATGAATAAAAGAAATGAAACTTTAAACAAATTTAACCTCCACACAGTTTTACCTTTGATAGCTAATCAGCTGCAGATAAAGTAAAGACATAATTATAAATAAGACGTTCAAATATACCCCAGCAGTTGAAGGCAAACAAAACAAATCTCCCCCTAGTGGCTGGTTTCAGTACAAGGTCTAAGCCCCGCTCCCTCTATATAAATTAATGATATTTTCCAGATGACAACAAAGAAAAATCACCTTGGTTAATCTGTGTATCATTCGTTCTTTCTATTTTCAATTGAAAACCAAAGATCAAAAAAGGAAAAGTTCTTAAATATTTTGTTGTTTCTGAATCTTTTGAAAGTCTTTCTTTTATATTTTATATTCTAGTCTTGGATCAACATACAAAATGGAAATATGGGCCGTAAAAACGAGTTTGATTTTAATATTTCATTACTCAGGTTTATGTGAACAGGTGTTACGTTGATATATGATCCCCGTCGAGATGTGTTCCTCCACCAGTTCGGCAGCGTATTCGTTGCTAAACCGTCAATGACGTTCTGTATTCCTGCCACAGAGGGAGAAACCATGAAAGATCAGACATGCTGTTTCAGGATTATTATCCCCTTTTCTCCTTTATTTGAATTTAAATACAGGATGTGGCACTGAACAAGAGGGAAGGATGTTAAAATAAAACAGGAAGTGAATAAAGACAATGGTCTCACCGTGGAGCGTGACAAAAGTCCTAAAGTTTTCATCCTTTTTTCTTTCTACTTTCTAGATTTTACACAAGGGGAACTTATCCTGATGGCTGTGTATCATATCATAACTCTGCAGACAATTTAAAAATGAGTGCGCTTGCGAACTGTTGCGGGAACACATCTCGATGGGAGAAGTTCTGCTAATGTAACACCTGTTCATGTAAAGCTGAGCAATGAAATATTAAAGTCAAATTTGGTCCTACAGGTTCAGTTTTTCCATTTTGTAGTATTGATTCGAGACTAGAATTTAACTTATGGAAAACAAGACATTTTTTGTTGTTTTGTATTCGTTTCAAAAACAAATAAGAAAAATTTAAATCACTTTTTCCTTTTTTGATTTTAAAGCCATACTCAGTAGCCAGGTAAACAAACAAGGTCTTGCTAGCTATTTTACAGAAACACGTCTCGGTGAACTCACCCCTCCCATCGGGTAAAATCCATACGCCAGCCTCCCGCCGACATAGGACCACGGTTTGCTAAGGTGACAAAGCAGAGTATAACTCCAGCCGCAGAAACGTTCCCCCAGCTTTTCACCTCCAAACGTTTTTAGTTTTCTGCTAGCTGAAAATGTGTTTTTTGGGGGGGACTCTGGTATTTTTATCTTAAAATGGAAGCGCATACAGCCGGCTCTGTCCTACTTCTTTCACTTTCACTTCCGGGATGTTCTGCCCCAAAAGGCGGATTAATGCCAATCCAAGCAGTGCGGAAATGCGGCAGACAGACAGCTGGATTGTCCAATCCTATCGTTCGGTCCGAACGACAGGATTGGCTGAAGTTTTTAGAGAACTGCGGGACAACCACTTTATTGATTTCTTTCGGATTTTTAAAAATCTCCACAATATATTTATGGCTATACTATGTTGGAACGTTGTTAAGAGGCTTTTAAAAAAAACGTTAAAAGCTACATTGTTTACCTGGCTACTGAGTATGGCTTTGAATAGAAAATGGAAAGAACGAATGAAACACGGATTTTGGTTAATTTAGTTTAATCGTGTAGTTTTACCTTGTTGCTGCACGTGCAAACATTTACTTTTCTAACACGTTTAGCTGTAATTAGTTATCTATTAATTAAAACACCATGATTGTGTTCAGGTGAGTAGGCGGGACTTTCATCCTCACAGCTTTAGTTTTAAAAATCACCATAGCAACACCCATAAATCATGTCTTCACCTTTCAACAACAAAAAGAGACGAACATTGGGTTACTGTTTCTGTGATCTATGGATTAAACACTATAAAAGTGTCAATATTGCAAAAGATTCACATGGAAGTTTCCAAAATGTCTTGAGACATTGCTAAAGTTTTTGCAGAAGTCTCCAACCTTTTCCAATTTAGTTTCCGTGAGTTAAGAAGTGCAATAAATGTGGAACGTTTGGTCACCAAACTGAATAAAATGAGGATAAATTGTGAAGAAATCAAGACACTTTGTGACTTAATAACTAACAGTGATTTACAACTTGTTTTTAGTTATGTCACATGCCCCACAGGACTCAACCACGTATCACATTCAGTGTTTTTCTCCCAACTAGTCCCAGCCCAGTGACTTTAAATTTAAACATTTAAGTTGCATCTTAACTTGTTGTTTGTTGCTTCTGTTTATAAGATTTGCCTGAAGTTCAGTGTTACCTTCGAACCATGTCTAACCAGGATACTTGGTGTCCTAAATATTGAGTGTCTCCAGCTGCCAGAGCTGTCAGACAGCTGTTCTGATGGGTTTCTAACGGAGGAGACGAGATGCTTCATGGACACATTCCTACTGCTGCCGTCACGCTGCATTATGGGTATTATTCTCCTCATTCTGCCCTCGGTTATCAGGCTGATGCAACAGACGGCAAGCTTCCTCCTTCGTTCGTCTTCCTTCCGTTTTTCCAGCAGCCCCATGCTTCCTCATCCCTCCATACTTATTTTCTTATAGATTATTATTTTTACATATAGTTTACATTTTATTAAATCCTGTATTTAATCCTTTCCTAATGACTTTCTTTTTCTTCTTGTTTATTTTATCACCTTTTCTCTCTTTAACATCGTCTTTTTTCAGCCCTTTAATTTTCCTTTTGCTATCTCCTGACTGTCCTTTTTTCTTTTTAATTCGTCCTCTTTTCCTTCACATATTTTTTTTTTTCTGTTATGAAATGTGTGATGAGCCTGCAGCTAATCCCATCCCTAAAGCACCTTAGCAACGCTCGCTAAAGGAATTTGAAGGCAGCAACACAAATAATAAAGAAAAAACACACAGACGTGCACAAAGCCCAGCGAGCAGCCCCCTATTGGCAGCAAGTGGATCCAGGGATGCACTAATACATCTTCAAATGTGCTTTTTAAAGCGTTTGGAAACGCTCTGTCGTCAGGCGATAACTCCCCACCGGTTAAAGGATGGATGCTCCCGTTGTGTTACAGCTCCGCTTTTTGTTCCTCCTCCTGTGTTCTCATCCTTCCACATCCCTCACCATCGTTCCCTCCATTCTCTCTCTCATCTCCAACAACCATGTTGTTTACTTTTAAAAGAAAATGAGAAAAAGTTTGTGTAAACACACTGTGAGAGTTTCCCTTGTTGTTGTTTCTTAGTCTGAATGTTGGGTTTGATCTTCTGCTTCGTTCATTTGGGGAACGTTTAATTTAAATTGATCTTTAAAGGAAACGCTGTTCAAATTGTGTATAGGTTGATTACTGTGGAAATGCTTTGTTTGGTTTATTAGCTGAAATCAATTGCTTATAACTAAGATCAAAGCTTTAATAGTTTAAAAACAGACCTAGAAAACTTAAAAAATTCATCATTTTTTCCCCTTCTCCTGATTTCTGTATCTTTAAAAAACAAACACCTGTTTATAATAACATCCTTTAAAAATATTCTACATGCCTTTATGGCAATAGAAGTTATAGTGCAAGTTAATACTAATGTAAAAGTAATATTATTTATTTTTAATCAAACATCCCTGATAGTTTTAGATTCTAGTAGTACGTTTTAGTTAAACGCCTGCTTCAATAAGATAAAAGGATTAAAATGTTCTTTACCAAGTGGTCGACCTGACAGGTAAATAGTTAAAGTTAAAAACTTTATGGATTGGGCCTAAACCAGATAAAGAATATTACTTTAATATAGGACCCTGTAAATGTGTTTTATTTTCTCAGAAATTCACTTTTTCCACATCAAAAGTGTTTTATTTTGTGGTGATTTAATAAAATGTCAACATTTGAACAGAAATGTCAAAGTTGATCAGTTTTAAGAAAGATGTTTTTGTTCATCAGAGATGCTTTGTGGTTTTACCTGTCTGTTGTTTTTAGCACAATATCTAATGATCAACTGGATGGATTTTAATGAAACTTTCAGAAAGTAATTACTAGATGTTCATCTACAACTGATTAAGATTTGAAGTGAAAAAAATGTATAAAGGGTTCCTTAGCTAGTTGACATTAGCAAACACAAAAATGACTACAGTGCAGTCGGTTTTACGGATATTGAGCTAATATTTGTTGTGATGGTAGCTGAGTTTGAAATGACTTTAGCTCCATCATTTTTCAACATAGGATGGTTTTAGTTGGTATGAAAATTGGCAGGTGACACGCACTCCTTCAATGAATGTTGAGCTTTTAAACTAATGTAGCCAAAAGTTTTGAGAGTGACACAATTTAAAAGATTGAAAAACGCCCAAAGCATCAAACTTTATGATATCTGTGCAATTCTCTAAACCTTACCATTCTAAGAGATAGCAGTGGTTTGAAAAGTTGGGGTCATGACCCCACTGAGGGTCTTAAAGCATCAAGAGAGCTGTGTCTTGAGATAATCTGCAGGAATAAAATGAACTTAATAAAACTTCTCTGACATTTTTAGCTTTAAACAGACAAAATCATGATTGGATGAAAAGATGATTTATAGAATTACAATACTAGTCGAGGTCAAGAGTCTCTACCACTTTTGTTTGTTGGGTCCAAAGGTAAAAGGTTTGGTAACCACTGGTCTATAGTCTTTTTTTCAGCAGGTACTTGAATTGTATCCAACTACCAGTAGTGATTATTTATCATAGGTTTTATGAACAAAGTTTAATCTTTGCTTGTAAATATTTTGAAGCTGTAGGCCGGATTTTTGTCCCTGGAAGCTTTATGGCTTGAGCCTACTGCCTAACATCTAAAAAGGCTCAGAGCTTTTATGTTAGCATATAATTATCTGCTTTCAACCAATGATTAATGCAGAAACTCATGCAATAATTAAACTTAGCCTATTAACTATACTGAAAGGTTAGACACACATTTATTGTGAGAAGTCAAACTGAAGTGACGTAATGCAAACTAATTCTGGCCATGTACATTTTCCCAAAGATTCTCACATTTCATGCATTTTTTGACACTCAGAAACTAAATCGAGAAGGGTTCCAGACAGATGCCAGCAACCACTTTGTGACCAACTTGAGTGCAAATTTTGTTAAGTGACATGCTTCAGCTGCACCAAATTTCAACAGGAAATTTAGAACCACTTTGAACTTTTTGAGACATTTTTAAAAAATCCTTCCTAAATCCTGTTTGCAGTTTTCTTCCAACAGTCGCAGCCTGGTCAGATAGAGGCTGAAGTTTAACTTAATGGTGATGAAAGTCACTGAACTCCTTCAGTATTAACCAGCCTTTCAGGTGCATGATTAATACCTGCAGCGATTTAATCTGTCTTCAGTCTGTTAGAGGAAAATTGTGTGTTTTTATTGTGTAACACCCTGCATTGTTGTTATAACCTTCTTTTGAGTTTTTTAATGTTTATACTGTACATTTCACTAGCAAAGAAATCAGGTTAAAGTAAAAATATGTTACGTTCAAATTTGGTTTAATCACAGTAAACAGATTAAGCTGTATAGGTGATAAGATTAGTGTGTGTGTGTGTGTGTGTGTGTGCGTGCGCACAGATTCTGAGGCTATAATGAGAATCTGTAAATACCCTCAGACTGAATCCCTCTCCATGTTTAATCTGAGTCCATAACTACTGGCTGCCAACACAGATCATCCCCCTGCTCTTACACACACACACACGCACGCACACACACACACACACGGCTAAACACACAGGGATATCAATAGCCAATATGCTGCATCCGTAAATAACACAAACAGGAAAAATCATTTATAGATGACGACGTATATTCTGACAGATCACTCATCCTCTGCTGCACAAACACACGAGGAGGCCTGCATAAGTGGATCAGGGAGGTGGGTGTGTGTAGGAAACTTCAGCCAGGCTATCGCTAACACGCATGCTTCTCCCTCGCTCTATCCTTTATACTGCAAATCCCTCCACTCCACGCCAGAGATTAGCATATTGTTTTATCCACACACACACACACACACACACACACACGTTACACGCTCAGTTTATTGTTTGTGAGCAGCTGCCTTCACAAATAGACGCTGATGTCTGAGCGATCGCTGGAGGAGCATGTGAGGTAAAAGTTGGAGTGATGGGTCCTCTGGAGGTCCAGGATCATCAGGAGGTTCTGGTCCTTGAACATTTGGCAGCAGGTTGATCAAAAACTGATCTGCATCCCAGCAGGAAGTTCTCATGGATCTGCTCACATGATCCAAAGAGATTTTCTGAGTTAACAACATCATCAGCCTTCTGAGCCAGGATACAGGATATAAGTCTTATTAATGACACTCGATTGGCTGTTTGGGTTTATTGATCATTTTTAAAATGTATGGGCATACTGCTGCAGTTCACTATAAAATAATATCTGCCTATAAGATTCTATGTTCTAATTCCATATTTTATGATTTGTACATTATAGAAATTATAGTCATATTTACAAAAATTAAATTTTTTCACCTTACTCCTGCAAGAATAATTGGGTTTTAAAAAATCAGCTGCACTAGAACCATTATCTCACTGTCCCAAAATTATGAGGGAAATTTTTATTTGCATCCAAACCGAATGGATACCCTTTTGCCATAAGTTTAATTTATGGTTAGGTCATGTAGGACATATAACACAAGTGCAAACATGTTTTTTTTTTTTTAGCACTTCCTGGTTCATGAAAATTAATTTGAGTTTAAGATGCTCTTTATAGGATGAAATCTGGTGAATTTTTTTACTTCAAGAGATACAAACTGAGGCCCTGCAACAATCCTCATGAATGTCATTCAGTTTGTCACAAACAGTGGCAAAAGTGTGAAATTCAAAAGCAAAATAAAAATCACTCCAAAAACAAAATATTTCATAAGTAAATATTTATTTTTTTAATCAAAAACTTATTTTTACTTCTTAACAATTCATATTTTATTACATTGACACGTCTTTTTTGGTTCTCACTTAATATTGCTTCCTTCAGACCATTTAGGCTTTTATTCTGAAGGGCATGTTTTGGTCCGACTGACAGCTCTTTGCTTTTGCTGCACCTTGGTTTTGCTTCTGCTCTGGGTTTTTGCTTTTAATTTTGAAAGAAAGTCTCAGTGGGAGGGGCTTTTCAGTGATTCAATCTCATTAGTTGTGAGTGTTTGGAGTGTAGAGCCACCTACTCCAAACCCTCATAACCAATGACATTTCAGCACTGGAAAGCCCCTCCCACTGAGACTTTCTTTCAAAATAAAAACCTTACAGCAGAAGCAAAACCGAGACCTAGCGCAAGCAAAATGTGCCCTTCAGAATAAAAGCCTAAAAGGTCTGAATGAAGCAGAATTAAGTGAGAACCAAAAAGATGTGTCAAGGAAATAAAATATAAATTGTTAAGAAGTAAAAATAAGTTTTTGGTTTAGAAAAAGAAATAATTCTTCATGAAAAAGCTTTTATTTTAGAGTGATTTTTTTCCCTTTAAATTTCCCACTTTGCTTCTGATATGTTCTTTTTGGTTGCTTTATTTTGATACTTTGTGACTATTTTTTGGTTGATCCTTTTGGTACAAACCTTATCTCATATTAGGAGTTTCATGACTCAGACTCAGTCACATATTTACTTTCTAACAGTTTCCAGATTCATTTATTTCATTAGCATTTGATTCTAGTAGTGCTGACACTTTGATCTAACCATCTTGTTTACTGTGTAACCAGAGTCTTTGATCAGTTTAAATTATTTTCTTGACTTTTGTTCATGTTTTATTTCCAAAAAGAGCCTATTGAGTTGGTTAAACAGCTCAAACAGCCAACTCTTGAACTGAGGAAAGAAATGTTCCGTTTTTAGATGCTTTTAGGACTTGCTCTTTTTTTTTTTTTTTGGATCAAAAATATACCCACACACTTTAACAGTCTCTCTGTGCTTTAGTTATACTCAGATATTTAGTCGTCTCCTTTTGATAAAAGAAACACTTTTTTTCCAGCGTTAGGCCCCTTTAATTGATCTGATTCAATGATTGCTGAAAGCATAAAAATAATTTGGTGGAGTAGTCAAGCTTTGAATAAAGCCTAAAATAGATGCCGTAGGGCTCTAAAACACTCAACCTTTAAATATAAAAGCTCAAAACGTTGAGTCCAAGCTTTCTTAGGTCTTATAATTTATTTGTTAGCTGTTTAGTTTATTTTTAGACTTCAAGCAACTGCATCTTGACATGTATTTCCATGAATGCTACCTGTATTTTACTGTGAAAAGCACAAAACCATTTTGAGGATGTTTCCACTGAAAACACACTTCAGAAAGAATCACTTGAACAATTACAGATGAGTAATGATGATTCTCTAATAGCGACTCTAAAGATGTTTAGAATCCAGACTCCTGATTCACTTTTCCTCTCACTCTCTTATTTTTGATGTTTTAAACTTTTTATAGCTCGCTGACAGATATACTGATGCAGCTAATGGCTTTGTGCCTTTCACTAGCAGGGGTCAGCTTCTTGTAATGAGTACATGAACTTCCTGTGGAGGATGCACACTCAGTTCTCTCAGGATGGAAATAGAGCTCGACTCATTCTGGAGAAACACAAGGAACGTTGTTGTGTCACGTCATGAGTTTTCTTTATTCTGACATTTGTTTAAAATGTTTAAATGTAGAGACATCGGTTTTAAGGTTTGACCTGTGCAGTATTTAGAGACGCACCGATCCAGCTTTTTCAGTCCTGATCCTGATATTTGGGCTTTGTGGATCAGTCAATACCAGATATCCACCAATACTAATGCAAACACTAAAATATTGTAATATCAGACATAATAAACTTCAAACATAATATGACTTGGGCCAGAAAAGTCTCAAAATGTCTAATATTTGTAATTTGTGAGTTACAGTGTAAAGTAATGTAGTTTGCAACATTATTTCTGCTCATAATCAGGATAAAGTGTAGTAAATAATACCAGATCCAGAATCGGACAATTTTACCGATCCACCGATACAGCCAAAAGGTCTGGGTCAGCACCGATATCCCGATCCAGTATCGGTATCGATGCATCCCTAGTTTAAGAGCTAGAGCTTTTATTTAAATCCTGTATATAGGGATGCACTGATGCCAGATTTTTTCTAATCGAGTAAAAGACGCCTACATTCGTAAATACAAATACTGACTACTAGGCTAAACCCAGAATGTTTTTGAAGATAATCTCTGTGCAGCTCGCACCTTTGCGTTATTTTTCATCGTCTGTGAGGTTTGCAAACAACGTGCGGATACGTGTTTACGGAAGTAGGTGTCTTTGGGGCCGCTGCCTTTCAGTGGAGGCTTACAGCTGTTCTTTGTCATGAAGTAGTCCCGAGTTTAAAATAGTACCTGTAATTCCTTTGTGTTACTTTTTATTTTCACTTAGTCGATATGTTTTTTTGAATTAGTGATTTTTAATGACTTTCCTCACAATGCTAGTTGTTACCATTCACTTACATTGTTTTCTGCTAAGCTAATGCTAAAGGAGTACTGCTGGATCAGAATAACGACTGGACTGGTTACAAATTGTTGCCCACTTATCTACCTATGAGGAAATATAGCAATAAACACACACACAAAAAAATCACTTTTTGGTGGAATATCCCTTTAAATATATTAATAAACACAATAACTTTAATCATTGACAGCAGGTCATATTACAAGAAAAAACTTACTGTAAACAGAGTCCTAAAGGTCAAGGGTCAATCTAAAAGTTAGGATTTGATGCAAAAAATAAAGTCAAACAGACTAACTAACAGTCTCCTGTTGTGGAAAAACTAAATACATAAAATATGAACCTTCACACCAAACTTCTCAGCTAGCTGAGTCCCAGTGTGGGAAAGTGACTTTTTTAGATAAACTAATAAATACACAAATGAACTGCCGTAGATTTCAAAATCTCTTTGATTATATGATACAACAGCTTTCCGTACAGACAGAATAAAACATGATTAAATGACTCAGGTAGAGCTCCAGATTCCACTGTAACCATATAAAACTGAAGGTCTGACTGATAATCTCCCAGCTGTCAGTCCTCCAGTCCCTTAGTTTAAATATGAAGTGAAAAGTCAACAACATTTAGCCGCTTCTCCTGATGATATTTACACTCATAAATAACCAGGGAATTCAATGTAAATAACCCATACTGGTGCAAAGGTTAATAAAAGAAAGTTTGCACAAACTTGCACACTAACTAGCTATTAGCTTATCAATCATGTAGGATGTAAACAATTTCTCCAAACGCTATCTACGATTATTTAGGGTTAGATACAGAAACACACTTAAAAATGGCATACATTTATCTAAAATTTTAAAAAACTAAAGTTTCTAAGTAGCCTGATAATGTCTGTATTTGCTGGTAAAACTTTCCTCCAACTAATTCCAGCCTCATTTCTGATGAATGGCACTAATTGAGCTGAGTTTTTTAGGCTGCTTGTCTGGTGGGAGATTGTAGAGAAGTGAAGCAGATCTCACCAGCAGTCTGTAAATGACAGAGCCCCCCTTTCCCTTGTACAGAGGTGAAAGGAAGAGAGCGGTTCATTGGCCTCTGGGCCGGCGGGAGACCTTTTAACTGCTGTGATTACCTTAGCCTGAGCTACAGTTGTAATCATGTTAGTCTTTCCTGCTCTCTTCCATTCCTTCCTCCTCTCTCTCAGGGACTTTTCCCCCCTCCAAAGTGCCCTATCCCTGCAGGAAAAGAACCACGGTGTTGAGGTAATTGGCTTGACAAGACTTGACTTTTCCTCCTGCATTCATAATTGATTTAAAGGTAGACACGCTGAAGCTTTTCTTGCTTTCAGCTGACCTGTGTACGGTTTTCATACAGCTGCTACCTTAAAACGTCCTTTTATACACATTTTGTTTCAGTAAACACATCATAACCGGTTATATTCTCTGTCAGAGGGCTGGTTGTAGTTGGAAATTACTTCCAGGTAAATGCATGAGTTTAGAAATGGAACTTATTGTTGACTTTTACTGGATTTTAGGTCTTTGCTGCCTTTTTATTGACTCATTTGATTTATGTACTAATATATGTGGAAAATGCTTCAAAAAATTTAAAAATATAAAGCTAAAGTAGCCCAACTTTCTATCACACGCAAGTTGTTCATTTCAGCACCTGGACAGCTCCAATATGGACAATAGATAAAAAGCAGCAGCATCTTTTGCTGTTATTGGATATTTTTAAGTAGCCTTCAGAAATGGATACATGCAGGAATATTTAGTGATTTAAAGAAGCTTTATCTGATTGGTTGTGGTACAGATTGTTGGTCTGGGCTCCGTAGATCTTTCACTGTGAACTTCTGATGTAACAAAATGATGAATTAGTCTTCCTCTTTTTATAATAACTATAGAATCACTATCACTATTGGGTGTAACCTGTGGTGTCAGCCTAATTCTTGACTTCTCAAATAGTGTGGTGTACCACCTGGATGCAAGGGGCAGGAGGACTCTTTAAGATTAGAGTCTATATTCATGCTTAGGTGGGTTTTTGTGTTGTGGAGGGTTTTTACCAACTTTTGTGCAAAATAACGTTGAGTATCTGGCAACCCAGAGCAGTTTACAGAGATAGTTGGCAGAAAATGACCCGGAAATGCCTGAAATGGACGCAGCTCCACTTGTATTCGCTCCATGCGGTAGTGGGAAGGGTGTGGATTAAATGGTTGAACACTCAATTACAAACTCAAAAAGGCCACATGGAGACTTACGAATGGTCTCGTGGTCCAGGAGCGGCGAGGTGGACGCTGCGGTCCGTTACAATACGTGACTCGGGGAGGGGGCGTATCCCGCACCCGCAGCAGCAACCTTGACTCGTTGAACCTCTACTTTTAGTTTAGCTTGAATTTTGTTTCTCATTCTCGAAACGATAAATGCTGCTGAACCGTTCTCATATACGTCACAATATTTACAGTTCTCTAGATGTGAATATGCTGAGTTTTGTTCAAATGAACAAACGGCTGATAAAAGTTCTTTAAGTTGATTCGCTAAAAGGTAAAATATGACATCACCGCTGTTGGTTTTTGGTAAAATTATAATATTTCCAACAAGATAAGAACATATCAAAAGTAGGAAAACCTTGTAGCAGCCACTAGGATGGAATGATTTTTTTTACAAATTCCAGTCTAATGCCCACTTGGTATCTCACAGAAAAAGAAAAGCTTCCTGAACTATCTGCAGATACCTTCATATTATAAGAACTGATTAAATATTATGAATTTTAAGCTATTCAGAGATGCGGTATAACATTTGATGCGGTATAACATTTAGAAAGTTTTCAGCTTTCTATGGATGTTTTTTATTTAATTTATTCCTGGTAAAGTTTATAGTTGTGAACCAGATTTGTGTTTATTAATATTAAAAAAAAAAATCTTTCTGTTTTATATTAGTATTTGTTGAAGATTGGAATAAATCTGGTAACCTGGGTGTTTTTCACCCAAACATTCAGGACTAAAAACACCAGCGCAAGAAAATAAGCAGTTTTATTTTAATTTTTTAATAATATAGACGCTTTTATTTAAACTCTACAGCGCTCACATGTCTCTAGATCAGTAACACATGATCCACATGAGTTGTTTGAATTCTCAGTCTAATATATTGATCGACCAAGAGTAGAAAAAAGTCCACCAACTGGTTAAACTTGGCATTTTGACCTCATTTAAACTGGTTCTAACCATACAAATATATTGAAATGTCTTTTTAAATCATATCAGGAACTTACTGATTCTACATTATAACTTTGTTGGGTTTGCAGAGACTTTTAAACGGCATCATGAGAGGATGATGCACCAGCAGAAACTTTTCATGAAGTAAAACTTCCTTCAGAGTGTCTCTAAGTAAAGTTTTAGGTTAAAAGTGATGTTTAGCGTGTAGAGATGTGCTGCGATATGAGCAGAGGCTAAAGCAGTTTTCCAGACAGCAGCAGAGGCTGATGGAGTCAGACGGAGAGCTCCCTCAGCACCAATAGGTCTGCCTTTGGAAAGAGAAGAGGGGAGGAGAGAGGAGGAGGGGGGACCTCGGATTAAGAGGCTGAAAAATGGTTAAAACGTGTCAACGTGTAATTGCATGATAAGGCCCCCTCGTGAGGAATCCGTTGGCCCCGTTGCTGTTTTCTGTGGCGTCCCGGCTAATCTCCTCGCGCCACATTCAGTCTTGTGCAATCGGTCCCCCGTAATCTCCCCTGACAGGACCGGGTCCAACGGCAGAGGTGAGGGCTTTTATAGGAGAAGAGGGAGGGAAATATGCGGAGGCGTGATAAACTGACGCCGATTATCCACGTTCAGGACATCAGGAGCACGGGATGGGGGCGTGGGGGTGGGAGGGGGGGGGGCGGTGGATCACGGGGTTATGGAGTGTCCAAACATGAGGAGACGTGGCTCACACTGGGACCAGATGGAACCAGAGAGGAGGGTTTCTGTGGTGGTGTGCAGAGATCTGGATCATCTCACTAATAAACCTGATCAGATCACAGCTCAGAACCATCACATTTATGTATTTACCTCCAAAAAGTCAAATCAGGACGCATTCACTGCTAATCGCGTCAGATTTATCTCAAACAACTAATAGGATCCTGCTCAAAGACTGATAATTAAACGGTTGAATACCTTTTTCTCATCTCTCTTAAAGAAGCACTTCATTTATTTAAAACGTAGGAAAATCAATCTCTTTTTCCACATCCAGTAAATAGAATCAAATGAGGGACTTTTATAAATGAGGAAAGTTTTATTAAAATGTAAAAGACTCAAACATCCAAAACATCGTCTAATTAAATGATTATGCTTTAGAATAAAACATTACTGGTTAGTTTCAGGTCATATTTTACTGTTTATATCATTATCTGTTCAGAAAAGGCTCGTTTTAGATCTGAAACCTCTCTAACGGGTTATCATGCTCACTCGTTCTGATCTCAGGTTTTCATCAGCCCAGATTTATTAACCTTTAAATCATTTTGAATCAAGCTGATTTTTAGACTTTGGACGTGTAGAAAACGCAAGTTATTGAACATTGAATTGAAAACAAAAACAGCAAATAAAAAGCTGAGATTAGCGTCAATATGACAAAAAAATTAAAAACGATGTCTTAGAAAAAAAATGGTTGAAAAAATGAATTAAATGGATGAAAATAAGCTTTGTTTTATTGAAGCGTGCTCTGAACTTAACCAAAATTTAACTAATCAATTAAGAAAATCTCAATAATATTTATATATGTGTAATCAAAAACTTCAAACTTATATTATGATCACAAATTAATGTTCTTTTGAATTGTTTAAACAATGCTATGAAGGAAAAGTCATTTATTTAGTTTCCAGCCTCAGGGAAATAGTTTAACTTCTCTTTTAAAAACACGTATTACATTTTTTTAAGCATCAAATGAAATGAAAAAGACAGTTAAAGGTTGGAAGAGGAGAGAAAAATCATTTAATTTCTGAATTTCACTTTAAACTTTTCTCTTGATTCTTATTCTATTATAAAAAAAAATTTTAAAGTTCCAAAATCTGGTGTTTTTTGAAACGAGAACTAATTTCTCAGTGAGTTCTATAAATAAAGGTCAATAAAACAAATGTGTTGAGTTAGTTTAGCTTTAGGGATAAAGTTTTAGATTTGTTGCCACTTTGTCAAAACAGAGCGATTATTTTGGCCTAAATAATGTTTTATTATATTAGCACATTGCTTTAATGTAAATAAATATTTTTAAAATGTGATTTATTTTAATAAATGATGATATTTTTGGCACATGTCCCACCTCATCCAGCCTGTGGCTTCCTTTAGTCCTGCAGGTCGAGCACCTTAAACATATTAAGCTTTTAATTCACACTCGTAAAATGCCTTACTGTTTTTATCAGAGCAAAAACAAACAACTTGACGATAAATTCAATGAATAAAACAAATAAACTCTGAGATTCCGTTAGCTGAAGCCTGATTTCCATGGAGCTGGCCTCCTGTTTTCAGGTTCAGGCCCGAGTGGGAATTAGTCTGATAAAACCAGGGTTCTGTTTGCTGGGCTTTTTGTTCGGGGGTGACCCCCGGGTCGCCCCGGCTTACACCAGGACTAATCCCATTCTCCAGGAACACAAACCCCCTCCTCCTCCTCCACTCATTCATGCCCCGGGGCCGCCGCTGATTCAGCCGTCACATTTAGAGAAGGAAACAATTTAACAACCATGACCACTACACACACACACACACACACACACACACACACACACACAGAGCTGGTGGTCAGGACAGAGTTTAGTGTGGAGGTATAACAGGTGGAGGAGAGGTTGAAGTGGCTATTTTTGAGGACTTGTTGTTGGATTTAATTTGAATTTAGGTTTAAATCAGAGGTCACGACCCTGCAGGTTAACAACAGAGAAACTTTACTTTGTTTCACCTCTGAGTTCAGGCAAACTTGGATGAAATGATGGAAATAAAACCGTTTTGGGAAAATATAATCTATAAATACTCTGACAAATGGTGCTGGTTATTTCATAGGAGTGTAACAGACTACTTCCTGGAAAAAATAAAAAATTAAGAAGGGCATTCCAAAATATAAAATATGCATTTAAAGAAATTACTAGAAAATTAAAAAAGGTACAAAACAATTTATGATTTATTTAGCCATTTTAGTCATAGGTTTTAGATTTCAAATTATTTTTTTAAGTTAGTTTTTTTTAAATAAAATAAAATGTTCTTAATAACGATGCTAATGGAAAACATGTCAATCATGAAGTCATTTGGTATTTTGGGGGAATTTAGACACTTAATTTCGATATAAAAGAAAAATAAATTAAATAACAAAAATTGAAAGAATAAATGTAGACTATATAATTTCGTTACTTTAAAATTTTTTGCCTTCAAAAAATATAAATGGAAGGAAATCAAACATTAATTGTGTGCAGAAATCAAATGATTCCCCTCCGGTCAAAATAAATAGAATGTCAGAATTAAAAATAATAATAAACCTAAATGTAAAGGCAGCATTCATCATAAATAATTAAGACCAAAACATTTTCTCCAAGACAAACAAATCCTGGACATTTTATTCAAACTCCCAGCGCTCGTGCGTCGCCTCCATCCGGGAACTGCGGCTTTAATTTAGTCAATTATGTACAATTTGATAAAAGCGTTTTCAGTAGGCCTATTTATTCACAATTTTACAAGATTTTACAACAACAAAAACAAATTACACCGACTCACATGTTTACAAGCATCAAAACTGGAAATCATTAAACCCCGCAGCCTCCGTTAGTTCCCGTTCAATCAGCTGCTCTCCGCAGGGGGAAAATCCGACCTTCAGAACGCACCAGCCGCCTTCACGGACTCTGACTGAGTCGTGTCAGAACTTGGCATGCTCTGTTCCAGAGAGCGACCCCCAGAAAAAGTCCGCGAGTGAGAGGAAACCAAAACCAGAGCAGTAAAAAAGTTTGATCAAAGTTGCATGTTGGAGCTGGAGCGCCAGAGCTTTGGTTCAGATGTGCGTGAGGGGAACCGTCCCGTTCACCGGGGCCGAGCCGCCGCTCTGGTAGTGCTGCGGGTGGAGGACGTGCAGTCTGCTCTGAACGGCCGAGTCCGCCGCCTCTCCGGTCGGCAGGTACATGCTGATCATGTCCCGCAGGTCTCCCGTGGGGCAGGACGGCGGCGCGCGCGCGCTGGACACCGGGGGGCTCGCGCTTGGCTCCGATTTGACAAGAGATCCCAGAGTCCCCCCGATCGCCCCGGACACCGGGGAGACGCCGGAGCTTTGGTGCTGGTGGGTGTAGCCGGTGATGCCGCCGTAGCCCGGCGGAGACGCGCTCATGTAGCTCTGAGAGTTTGAGATGGGGCTGTAGGAAAGCGCGCTCATGTCGTACCTGTGCACGGGCTGCGGGTTGTGCGGGTGGTGGTGTGGGTGATGGTGCGGGTGATGCGGGTGGCCCCCCGCGCCCGGGTGTTGCGTGTAAGCCAGCTGAGCCTCCTGCATCATGGCGTGAGCGGCGGCGGCTGCCGCCGCCACCTGGCCCGAGTACGCACCGTTCGCCCAGCCGTTCATGTGCGTGGCGTAGCCCGCGTTGGCCCCCACGTGCCCTCCTCCGGGACTCTCCAGCCGCTGCCCGCCGCCCATCCCCACACCCGCCGGGGAGCCGAGCAGCCCGCCGGCCAGAGAGTACTTGTCCTTCTTCAGCAGAGTCTTGGTCTTCCTCCGCGGCCGGTACTTGTAGTCCGGGTGCTCCTTCATGTGCATGGCCCGGAGCCGCTTCGCCTCGTCGATGAAGGGTCTCTTCTCCGCCTCCGTCATCACCTTCCACTCCGCTCCCAGACGCTTGCTGATCTCAGAGTTGTGCATCTTCGGGTTCTCCTGAGCCATTTTCCTCCTCTGGCCCCGGGACCAGACCATGAAGGCGTTCATGGGTCTCTTGATTCTCTCCTGGGGGAGTTTGCCTCCGGCCCCCCCGCCTCCTCCTCCCGCGTGTCCCCCCGGGTTGGCTGGGTTGGTCTGGGGCACCACGGGGGAATGCAGGTCCGTCTCCATCATGATGCTGTACATTCACGCGCCTTAGTGGGACCGAGGCAGAGGCATTCAGAGGGACCCGGTCCGGTCCGGTCTGGTGATCGGGATCAGATCCGCTCTCAGGTGAAACCCCTTCCGCCTCATCCACGACCACCGGGACCGACGGCAGCGACCTGTTTGAGCCTCACTTTGGCTCAACTGGGAAAAGTTGTGGGAGCGTGCCCGGGCCGCGCGCTCTGACAGCAGCTAAATGAGCGCGAGGCGGCCAATGGAGAGGCTCGAGCCCAGGCGTGATTTGCATGCAGGGGCTCGAGCTTCTGGTGACGTCGGAGCGCGAGACCTAAAAATGACTCCCTCTGTCATCTGTTTTGCGCGTGTATCTGGAAAACAGCGCAGAGAGGAGAGAAGTGTCTCTGGAAGGGCTTTAAATCCAACAAGTTCTCCAACATGTCAGCAGTTAAATAGACCAAAGTTCAGCTTAAAACCTCTAAATTATTATTAAATGTTAAAACATGTAGCCAGTGTTTGTATTTTACCAGCTCATGAAAACCCATTTCTTATTAAATGCGGCCCCTTTTCTCCTTTTTGTCAGCCTATTCAGAGCCACAGGTGCTTTTCTGTTGTGCCCGTTGCTAGGAAACAGGTGACTGACGCCTGGAGTACACTGCCATTCAAAGCGCATCTTTTGTTTGTTTTATTAGCTGCCAGAAAAGGAGGAATAGGAGGGGAAAAAACCTACAGTAACCTTATAATGAACTAGAAATATCAGATTTTTTATGGTCAAATAATTAAATGAAAGCAGCAGCTTCAGTGAAACAGGCCTGAAACAAAAGGCCCAGAATCACCCAACAGTTTTATTACAAATAAAGACAACTAGGAAATTATTCTGGAAAAAAAATCAGTTTAAGTATATTAGAGTTTTATTTTTATATAACTGTCACAAGGTCTAAAGTTTATTCATTTTTATTTATTGTAAAAAAGCTAATTTCCTATACAGCTAATTGACATTTTATAATGTAACCATTTATTTAAAAAAAAATATATATATACAAAACAATATTTCGCAATTTCCATGTGTTTTTGTTTACATGTATCCGTCCTCAGAGCTCAGTAAAATGCAGATAGTGAGCATTAGTGGTGATTTGTTGGGTTTTCTGGCTTCCCGTCATGTGCAGCTTTTTGCAGCCCTCTGGGATTATAAGCTCCCAAAGTGGCATCTGTCAGGTGCTGCCTGCCTCTCACCGAGCTCCTGGCATGGCTGGGTTTTCCTCTTTCTGTCTCTGAAGTGGTTTTGGATCAGTTCACAGAAAAAAATCTCAATCTGAAAGTAACTTCATGTCTGTATAAAGCAGAAGTATTTCAAAAACACATTGTTTTCTGGTATTTATTAGTCTTGAGATATTTTCAGCAACAGATTCCAGGTTTTCCGGAGCGATTCAGGATGTTTTAGTCCAGAGCAGGTTGACCTTTGAGAGCTGACAGCTGAGCCTTGGCTTTGTGTGACGCCTGAACAGAAAAAAGGAACGCCACATCACAGCCTTTTTTAAAAGTTTCTGTTTGATGCTTTTAGCTATTTTTACTTTCTGCAGATGAAATTAGTCTAAAAGAGAAGTTCACTGAATTCAATTAAAAACACGATCATAATTAGACTCTTATAGGGTCAGGAAATGTGTTTATCAGCATAAAATCAGATTAATTTTATTTCAGACAAAGAAAAAGAAAACATTTTTGTCCTAGAACAAACAAATTAAAGACAGTCCAAAAAGGGTAAAGACAGAAGCTTATAACGCCAACCTCCCAAACCATACAAAACTTAAACTAGAAGTAAAAAAATAGCATACCAATACCATAGGTACTGCAAAGTGAGGAAGACATTAAAGTTGAATTGTAAAGAAAAAGTGTAAATTTGTAATTGTATTTCCAGGACTAAGTAAAAAATAATGAACTTTTAATTGTTTTGTAAATAAAAGAAAAACATTTGAACCAGTACTAATGCAAAGACACAGAATAACATCATACCTTATGTAGATGGTCATTTTAATTTAGAACAAATTTTAATAACAAATTATTTTAACACTCTGTAAATAACTTCTCATTTCCTACAAGTTCAGCTGCATCATGACGTTTACCAGAGAGCAAGAATAATCAATGTTTAGTGAGAATGTTTGTTTGAGACTCTTATTGTGAAGGAAGTAAAGACGTTGGACTGAGTAAAAAAACAGAACTAATAGGTTCAGGAACACAGGGTTTACTTCCTTAAGTTGTTCTTGAAATAATATATTGACTTTTTTTTTTTCTTCGAGAAATGGTGTAAAAACTAAGTTTTAGTCTAATCCTCAACAGATTAAAAACAACTTTAATCACAGTCATCAGCTCAGTGAATAAACAACATAACCTGTTTATTAGTGAGACTTCAGATTCAACTCTTATATGGACCACCTGACTGACCTTTTAGAATGAACCAAACCTAAAGAGTGGTTCTTTAAATCCTCGTGTTTACTTGTTCATAAAAGAATACTTAATGTTTTTAAAATGAAGTTTTATTGGCTATTAGGGACATCAAGTACAGAGAAGATCCAGTATTAGAATCTAAATCAGGCTGTTGGTTGAACAGGTTCCAGTCACCCTCTGGACGGTCCTGGGTCAGTGGAGGTCTTGATGGACAGCTCTCTACAGCAAACACAGAAACACAGATTTACATGATGTGATAGGAAATCTACTTTATTATTTGATATCATGACTCATTGAGATGACAGGATACATGTTGCTGGGATTTAATCAGATAATTTGACCAGGTTGATGGTGTTAAACGTGGCTGAGAGCTGTAGAAAAGCCCAGAGTTCTGTTATTTGTGTGAAGGTGCTGGAAACGCTGCCTGCTGAGGTTACAGAGGTTTGCACTCAGGACAGAAATGCTTTAAAACATTTAGCTTTTTTCCCCTCTGCTTGTGAGAGATAAAGCTGTGATCTTTCAGGTCATTGTGTAGACGCCATTAGTAAATTTGATTCTTGCAGTCTTTAGTTGTAATAAAACCAGTGTGTACAAGGTCTAGTGGCTTTACGGACTCTTTGTTGGTGTTATCGTATCATAAAGTCTGATCAATCATGACCCATCTGGGTTCTCATTCAGCTCTAATTTAAAATGTTGAAGTTTCCTCCTAAGAAGGTCTTCAAATTCTGCTGCTACTTTGGCGATTTGTAGATAGAACTATTAACCATAACTTCACTCTGCTTTTAGGTCTGAAAACTGTGAACACACACACGTCTAATCTATCAAAGGCATTTCTCCTGTGCAGCAGCCGACACAGTGCGTTTGTTTAAAGCTCTCTGTCACAGCAAGCTGTCAGCTCTACTGGAGCTCAGCAGCGCTCACACACCTGAAAGGTAGCACACATCAGGTGATCAGAAACAACACTTCAACCTCCAGGTGTGAGAGGCTACATTCTTGTTCTTATTGGTACTAGATGAACCTGCAGGTTGTCCTGTCTCTCATCCAAGCTTTATATAGATCTCTGCTTTATATAGATAGGTTGTTGTTATCATGGTGACTCACTGGAGTTATTTTTGTGTTGGCGAGCTCAGATTTGACTGTTTAGTCCTGTTTTAGATGGTTCTGGAGCCTGATGTTAGCTGTTTTATTGTTGATAAACCAAATTGCTCGTGCAAATTTTGTCCTTCCTACCGTAGTATTAAAACAAGGCTTTATTTTCAAGCCAAAGTAACGATGCAAACATTCTAAATCTTCAGCAAAAAACAGTAGTCGTAGAAAAGAATGCACTCTGAATTATGAGGTAAAATAAAACTAATACTACCAAGCTTTTACTTGAAAAACCTCATGAATAAATTTCCATTTTGAGCTGTTTTCAGGTGTCACATGAAGATGGCCTGGTGTAGCGAGCACTGTTGAGCATTAGCACTCATCATTTAATCATCCTTTGATTGATGCCTAATGAATGGCTGGGATCTTTGTTAGAAGACTTGTTAATGGCTTCTGCTTTTTCCTTCTTTCATATGTAGTAGTATTATAAGACAAAGTATAAGTACGCTTTCTGAACACTAAACTCAGTAAATCTCTGTAGGTTTTCACTAGGAATCCCTTGCAGTAAGTCTGTCTTCTAAAGTGTTTATAGTGTGCGACTCCGGATTTTTTTTTCTTGCTGATGAAAAGAAAACCTTAAAATAGCCACGGACTAATTTGTAGAACAAGCCAGTATAGAACCACTAGATTAGACTCCTTGGACATAAAGACTGTTTTTGCTCATGTTTTCTGATTTACTAGGATATTTTCTAAGAATTTAACCAAATCTGTATTAAGTATTTTAGTGAAGACATCCTGCTTTTGACCTTTAACACTCAGATGACCTCTTTACAACAAATCTGTATTTCCAATCATTCCTCCATCTGTTACAGGCAGGTCAAACAGTGTTGATGCTGCAGCTACATTTAATTTGTGCCTCCTCCTTTAACCCCGTGCTCGCGCACACACACATTTAATTTAATTAGAGCGTGTGTATCCTCCCTCTCTGCCAGTTCAGTTGAGGCGCAGCAACATTATCGCTGATTGCTTCTAGATAAGAAGAAATGTGATTAGGCCACATGCTGGAGTGTGTGTACATGCATGTAGCAACTGGGAAAGAAATCTGATTGTGTTTTTGTTTAGTGGTGAGAGCAGAATCTGTCATTAAGATCTACTGCTCCCAACGGCAGTTAAAGTTGGTTAATGGCATTTTTGGTGAAATGTTATATACAATATCCTATTTGTCAAATTTGCATTAGACTTCTGCAGAATTCAATAGTGCTTTGCTAGGTGTAGCACTTCCAACTAAAATGTTATATCCCTTTTGGAATAACTATGTGGTGTAAAGTTTTGGCCTTGCTGTTTCTGCAACAGAGAACACCTGTGGACCTGGGAAGCCTCTGCCTTATAAACCCCTGCAGTTTTGCCTACCTGAAGCTGTTCTGATCTCCTCCTCAGGTATGCTGCCACATTTCAGTTTGAATATGATTTAACCTTTGTTTGTTTTACAGATCAACCATCATTTGAGTGCAATTAGTTTTACGTTAGATTTGTACATGGTGTGTCTCTCCTTTTTGTTATGGCCTGATGAGCCAGGCTGTAACACGGGGTATCAGCATAATAGTGCTGCCACACTTGGTAGTACCTATATTGTCTTTCACGTTCTTGCAACTCACTTTCTCTTCATGCCCTAACAGGATAGAGTCTCTCATCAACTTCCTGAATTTGAAGAAGTAATACATGTATAAGGACATATCTGAAAAATTGGTTGGTCAGATCTTGTCTGTTTACTACCGTCTCACATTATACGTAGCCCTGCAGCGCGAAGACAGCCCACCCACTTAAAAAACTAAGCAAATAGGTGGGATGGTTAGTGCTTCGTTTGTGCTGCTATGGTTTTTGAGATATTAATTTATAAGTCATTCTGCAAAGGTCAATATCCCACCAGACTGGTCTACTTTTTTAGTGCTTGCTGATTTATGCTTCGATGGATTTTGAGATATTTAAGATAAAGGTCATTCAGGGGTCACCCAGCTCGCTTTAAAATGAACCAGTAACATCATCTAAGTTTTATTCTACTTTGTAACCTTAAATATCTCAAAATCCATAGCAGTACAAATAAAACTTAACCGCACAATCAAAGCATGAAAAAAGTCGACCAGTCCGGTTCATTTTGGGGCAAACGATGACGTCATACCTGGAATATCTCAAAAACCATAACGGCACAAATGAAGCACTAACCATCCCACCTATTTGCCTAAAAGTGGGTGGGGGGGGGTCAGCTTCATGGAGGTCTTTACACCACCATTGTGCCACATTACAGGCACAGTCTGGCCACTTTTGAACAAGCAAGGACTCCCAGATGCCGGCTCAGTTTTGCGGTAAATTAGCGGCATTGTTTAATGAAAGAACTGTCCCTTTAATGCAAAAGAATTCAGGTTGTAGATACTTTTTAGTGAAACATAGTGTCTTAAAACAATTATATTACATATAAATGTCCTGTATTTGTATAGCGCTTCTCTAAGCCATGAACTACAAAGCACTTTACATCAGTCAGTCATTCACACCCTGATGGCAGTGAGCTACATTGTAGCCACCAGAAGGCGATGTGGGTGAAGTGTCTTACCCAAGGACACAATGAGGCTGCTCCAGCTGGGTCACTTTTTGTTGTGTCCTTGGGTAAGACACTTCACCTACATTGACTTCTGGTGGTGGTCGGAGGGTCCAGCAGCACCTGTGTGGCTACAACGTATGAATGACTGACAAAAACGCTATACACAGCGAGACATTTACATTTACCTGCTCTGAACATTTTGAGACTAGAATTAGATATCAATACATAATCTAGCAGAGTATGGGACCAGGCTGTATTATGGAGTGACTTGTTATCCAGTAGGTATGTGCAGAACTCTGTGACATCAGAAATGTGAATAAATGCTGTTTAAAACTAAATCTGAATTAGTGCAATTTGGAATCCAATGTATTTGCTTGGAAATGATTGACACTGTATTTCATCCAATTGAAAACTCATTTGGTTCCTGAGAAAGCTAAGAACTTAAAACTGAATTTTCAATAGTATGAAATGCAGTTTCAAAGCAAGACAGTCATTTCCAAGCCAATACATCGGATTACGCCAAATAATTTTCCATTTTTAAAAGCATTTTATTCAGTCTGAGCAATGACTATTTTAATGTAATGTAAAATTCTGCCCATTAATGTACAATATAAGTAAAATACCATTCCATAATACTTCCAAGTACCACTGTACGTACTTTGCTGTTCAAAGAGCTCCAATATGTATTGAGAATCCCCAACATATCCATGCAGCCTACACAGAATCCTGACTTCTGGTCATAAATTCCCATGAAGAAACTCCTGAACCTCCCAGAAGAGTTGAAGTTTATTCCTAACAGATTTAGTATTGTGTCTATGGGAATTTCTGACCAGGTTCATGTATTAATATTTACTTAAAGAAAAACAAATTCCCTCATAGCTATGGAGAGCCAAAATCAACACAATTCAAATTATTTAAATGTGCCATAAATGACATTTTTGTATTAATTATTTCATGGTCTGTGTCTTGTGTTGCTACTCACTCGTCAAAGTCAGTGGGCGGAGCTAAGACTGATGATAAACATGGCGGCTCTTGTGATGGAGGATTTCTATCAAGTTGGTGAGATTTATTAATCCTTGCTGATAGAATCTGTGGTAAAACCGGGAATTTCCTGACCGTTGAATAATTTTAGAAGACATACTGCTTTATCTATACGGGTGTTATGTTGAAATGCATTACCCTGTCTAAAATAATTTATCTCTTTAAACTACAGCACTTGTACAAGAAAAGCTCTTGCTTATTATGTCCACTGTAGCAGGTAAACACATCTGAAAATCTTATGGAGTACACTTTAAGAGGTTTGTATATTTTAGTAGGGAGAACACACACTGACAGGGTAACGCATTTTAACACAACACATCTTCTAATGATATTTTACGGTCAAAAAGTGAGGAGATACCTCATTAAATTTCCCTGTTTTACCACAGATACTTGGTCAGCAACTATTGTATCTGTTAGGATTAAATATCTCACCAACTTGATAGAAATCCTCCACAAGAGCTGCCATGTTTATCAATCTTATATCTGCCTACTGACCTTCATGATTTGCAGCAACACACAGAATCTAACCATTATATATAAACTTTTTAATAATGGCACATTTATTGAATTTTGTGGATTTAGTCTCTCAAATTGGTTCCAAGATTATGGAGGCTAACCATTGACTTAATATAGATTTTAGTTTCATTTTCCAGCTGTTTAAATAAACCTTGCATGTCTGATCATAAATACAATTATATACTTTACAGTCCTGCTTAAAACTGGATGTGTAACTCCAATTTGCAGCACAATTAACTAAAATGTTGATCAGCTGATGATTTTAAGAAACAGACTCAACTTTTCCTTGGTCAGTCTCCATAAACCTGATGAAAGCACTGTGAGGAGGAAGATCCTTAAGCTCTCATTATGAGTTTGATTTCCAAATGGACAGAAGGTAAAGATGAAAGCTTTGATTCTCTGTGTAATAAGATTAATGTTATTAAAGAGAGAAGGATAAAGTAGTGACCTTTGAAGTAAGAGGGGAGGGAGCTAGTGACCCCAGCAAAAACAGATTAGTGGACCATGAAGTGGATTAGCAGCAATGATAGTCCCTCAGAGAGCAGCCAATGAAAACACTCATATAATGAGCACATCAAAGCAGGATCCAGTATCACCAAATGCAAATATTCAAACAAAAATAAAGTTCTTTGCAGAAATCTTACTAACTAGTGAAAGGAAACACACTGTTGAGCTTTAAGGTACTAGTGCTCTGGAATCTTAATTTATCCTGACAAATCTTTTAATGTGTCAATTAGGTTCCCCCAGGGTGAATCAGAGGTATAGGTTTAAGGATTTTACAATAATGAAGTGACTGGATAAGCTCCTTCAGAGCTACTGATACATTTGATTTGAAGTAATTAATCAAGCCTGCTCCCACAGACTACATCCTGGAGAAACCACTCCATCAGCACTGAGGGATGTGAAAAAGTCATTGGGATTAATCACATTACTTGGAAAGTTTCACTAGCCACACCCATCAAATTAAGAAATCACTTCAAACTAAGCTAAAAGAGCTCAAAAAGCAACACAACATCTAAAGTACTTGTTTAAAGTTCAGGTCAGAGGTCAAGATCCAGCAGTAAGAAAGAGACAGGACAAAAATGGCTTCCATGATAAGAGTTCCTAAACCTCTCCTGACCAATAAGAACACAAAGGTCAACAGCTTTTCCCCACCTGAAAACTAAATTTTGCCATGTTAGCAAAAACAGAAGAAATCTGTACAACGTCAAATACTTTTTCACAGTACTGTACGTGTCTGTAGTTTCAGAGGAACTTGAATTATTTCAAACAGAGACAAGTCCACCATGAGGACAAAACACCCAAACTCAAGCTGAGCATATATGCAGTAAACAGCACGTATACAAGAGGGTGCACGTTTTAGACAGCCATGTTCTAGATTAATGAGAATCTACACCAACACTTGATAATAATTCCTGTCTTTTTTTTTTACAGCCTGAAAGAGCTCTGAGGTAGGAAAAAACATAATACTCTGAATTATTAATGGCACCTAAAGTACATGTGACTACAATAACCGCTGTATGCATGTCTGGTGTTTTTGTTTTTCAGACTGACATCAAGAAGTGGGGCTCCGTTTTTGGCAAACAAACACCTGAAAGCAGAGATGTCCTTGATTCAATCCCAGATTTGTCCACATTTAGGACACCCTCCCCTAAAATATACCTTTAGACAACTAAATCCTGTTTTGTACTTTGAAAAAAATTACACAACCTTTTTTTAAGTACAGTAAAATGTACAACCACACTTAAAATTAAACACGTTATGGGTTAGGTTAACCCATAAACATAATCTGTAGTGTCTGACTTTAATAATAACTTAGCTTTTTGGTGACTGATAGCATTTTCTTTCTGGGCTCTCCATCTCCTAACATCACATTTTTTGGCTGCATTTATCACCAGGAGCTTAAAGTTTGCATCATGACTTCTTGTGGATGATTTGACCATAATCCTCCCTGTATCTGTGCAGCTAAAAAGACCAAACCTCATATTCAGAACAATGTGTTAGTGTATGTTCAACTTTGCTATGAAAGTCTTACACATGTATCCAAACATTAGTGTGTCAATGTGACAAGTGACCTTCAACAGTAGACTGGATATATGATAACTCTGAATAGAGCTGCACACATGCAGCTGCATGATGGGAAGTGAACCAGCAACTGAGGAGAAGTTATGACATGTTAAGAGACGGAGAGCCCAAATAGAATGCCTTGACAATGCTAGCAGTCACCAAAAAGCTAACCATTATTCTTATGGCATGCCATAAAGTGTTTAATTTGGAACGTGGTTGTACATTTGACTCTATATTTTTTGTCAAATACATGGTTAATAAATATCAGCTTAATCTTAAGTAATTTAGTGACTTTTTATAAAATTTCTCAGGTCATCAGGATCTATATTGGCTCCTGCCTGTCAAACTAAACCACTACTTTCACTCTGCAGAACAGAGAAAACAGCTGACGGGCAACATGCAGGGCAGACACCTTTGTGTGTTTAGTTAGTGTCAGTGGTCAGGAACAGCTAATCCTGTTCAACCACAATTCTGCAACCACTAACTTTTACTGACACGTCTGAAAATTGTTCTGTGGACCAGAAAGTTCAGTCAGCTGATGCAGAAACTCTGGAAAACAAAAGCTTACAAGACTTATTTAGATCTTTGGTTCCTATCAAGGTTCAATCTGTGAAATAAACCTAACATCTGTAAAGATGAAGACTCCTGCTTATTTTGTTTTACAAAGACTTCTCTCTGATTGATCCAGTCCGTTTTTGATTTAACTTATAAATTCCATAAAAAGGTCAAACACAAGCACACACACAAATCAATATCCAAATGAAACGATAAAAGACACTAGAGCCTTCCTTCTTGCTGACATTTCTCTTTCCTGCTGAGGGGAAGTTTTGATATCAGGGCCCCCCTCAGAGGAGGATGGGGGTTCACTCTTTCCCTCCACTCAGCCTAAATGAGGGCTTTTTGGCAGCTGTTAGTGGGGGGTGTCTGCTCCGGGAAGAATGAGGACTTCCTGTGGAGGGCCTTTAAGAGCGGGGCTGAGGAGTCCAGCTCTCCGTCTCTTACAGTTCGTCTCAATGTCTCTCGCTCATCCTAAATGGGGTCAAGCTTCAAACCAGGACCAGCTGCTTTCAAAGACCCTAAAGAGCAGCTCTCCACCTGCCCTTTCCTCCCCTCCCTCCATAACCTTTTCTTCACATTTTCTTCTTCCCTTTTCATTTCTAACTGATGCTTCCTCTCTATCCTGCTCTCAGTGAGCATCCATCTGCTCGCTCAACTAAATCAACAATAAGTCTTTAAATGAAAGCAACAAGGAGCTGATTCAGGTTATCTCAACCTCCTACATTGATCTGCTCACGGACTAACGGTCCCAAACCAAAATGTCTCTATTTGGTCCTTAGAAATCAAGAATAAAAGCTCTTCGGTAACTATACATGCACTCGCAGGAACTTGATCCGTCAGGAAAAGTGACAGAAAAAAAAATAAAGCATTGTTCTCTAAAGCTGCAGCTAACGGATCAGAAAAACACAGCCATCAAACAGCCAGACTCCAAAAACATTTTCACTTCCAACAGTATCTCTGTGCAGGGTCCTGCTGCTACAAGTGGATGCAATTATGTTATTTTTCTACCAATGTTCAAATGACCTGCAGGACTTTTGTAACCTGTTGGAGCCGTGAAAGTCTCCCTCGTGTCTAAAAGATTGCTATTGAAACATTTTCAGCTGTAGCTCAGACATGCAGAATGGACTAAAGAAATAACTAATTTAGCCAACATGTTCAAGCCTCGAAGGTCCCTCCCTCTTTTAGCAGCAGTAACGTACCTTTCCTGTTTTTAGAAAGCGTCCATGTATCCGTAAAAGACGAGGTAAGCGCTTTTAGTTTTTTGTTGTAGAAAAAAAACCAATCCTGATAACTTCCAAGTCTTCTAGGTGGAGATATTTCCCATCTTTAGGCCTAGCATCACATCTTAAGTTGATGCTTTATGTGTCCTCCACTAGCAGAACCTCACCTGATGATCTCCTGCAAGACTTTCAAAGTCTTTCCTTCTCACCTGGTCTGGCTCTAGTTTCCCTCCTAGTCCTCCCCGTTTCCAGCCCCACCATCGCTGGCCAGCGAGCCTCTCCGTCCCCTTCTATCCCTTACTGAGTTTTATTTAATTTGTCCCTATAATAGACGTGAATGAACCCCAGGGTTTAGGGCTATGCAGAAAAAGCAACAGATGAGGGAGGGGCTGGTAAGCTCGGCAATGGGTGTCAAAAGAGAAACAAAAAGTGCCTTTATTTTTGATTGGCTTCCCCTTTTTGAAAATTACTTCCAAAGTGTGATGTCCCATTGTGGGAGCAGAATGACGCTGAACAATGCAGCATGGTGTGAGGGAGGGAGGGGGGGGGTTACAGTCTTATATATCCAGGCTAATATTCCGGGGATGGGGAGGGTTGGCTAATGCTGGATGGCCTGCACTGGATAACCCTGTAGCGCAGCAACTCCGCCTGGGGTTAGGCTCATAATGGGAGGCCTTTAGTCCCCATTGTGGCAGCTATGTCAACAGAGAGGCTGCTGGAACTTGGCTGGCATGTAGAATAAGAGAGAGAGAGAGAAAAAAGACTTTTCGCCCTGCCTACAGTGACAGACATTATCACAGCAGCTCGCCCTCTGTCCCTGCCAGTTTGATAGATTCAGAATTACTGCACAAAATGTTAGCAAATGTTCAGTTTGTATCACAATGAATTGGTTCAACACTTTAGTGAAACGTTTTTAAACAACTTGAACAGAAATGGGGGTTTAAAGATTTGTCTGCTGGTATCTTTACTATAAAATGTCTAAGAGGGGGTTATTGCTTCCTGAAAGGTAAAACTCTCTCTTGGATTATTTAATGACACAAAAATCAACACAGAACTGGTTAACATCTCCCAATGTAAAAACTAAATAAAACTCACCAAATTTCTCAGCTAGGTGAGTCCTGGTGTGGAAAACTAACTATAGATATCAGGAGGAGCTAATAAATACTTCAGATTGACCAGGAAACATTTCCTCCCAGCTGATTAGAAACAAACTGAGCTTCTACGTGTTATTCTGAAGTAGACATTCATACTGTTTGATGTAGAGAGCCAGCACATAGTGTTTTTCACAACGGATCTAATATTTTTGTGTCCTCGAAGATCACTCGAAGATCAGACCAGCTCTTTTTCCTCACAAGGACACAAAATTGTGATCATTTCTCCTGCTGCAGTATACAGTTAAACTAAAATAGAGACAAGCTGAAGTGTTTTAGAGTAACACCAAGTTAGCAGCTGTCTTATTAATGTCACTGGATTCATTTATCCAACTCCACCTGGGAAAGTGTTTATTTTAGCTTCTATTCCCTCAGGCAAACACACACTAAAGTATTTTTCTTGTCTCCTGGCTGCGATGAGGCAACCTTGAGGAAGCAGGCGAAGCTGAACAAATACTGGCAGCCAAACACACACAAGTACACATGTATGTAAACACACAGCGGCACCTAAACAAACAGCGTCACACGCTAAGCAGCTCTCATTACCAGCAAACACAAAAGGCTCAGAACCCGGTCGACCCACTGAGAGTTTCTGTACACACCGACTATTAAACTCATCCTACGTCCATTTCATCCTTTAAACACACAGGCTGATATAAGATATTAGATTTAGGAGGAGATGGTGGGGACAGAGGCTGGTGGAGAGCTCTGGATTGTTTACAGCTCCGCAGCATCAGCAGTTTCCCATCAGCCTCTATTGTTTGACTGACAGAGGGAGAGCAGCTGGTCAGCATGGAAACCATCAGAAAGGAAAAGCCTGACAGTTAAACATCATGACTCGCATAAAACTATAAATAACACCCAAGATTACAAACAAAGCCAACCTATTTCACATAATTAATAGTACATTTTTTAAACTAAATGCAGGAAAAAGTAGAAACACCTTCTTACATTAATTACCTAAATTATTCCTTTACATCAGTCCTTTCTAGTCCCAGTGACCATTAAAGGCCTCGTTATCTTGTCTCTACCTGTGAACCACACATAGCAGCTAATGACGAGCCCCCCCCCCAGCTGACCCGCTGACCCTCATCTCAGTGGAAACGAGGCAGATCGCAGCAGCAGGACAATAAGATGAAGAGGTTGCTTTGAGTGATGAGATAAAAGCCGTGACAAGACGGCAAAGGAGAGATCAAGAAGAAAACGACACGAGTAAAGGGAGTTAGCTCTAAAAGACTAAAAAGACAAGTGTTTGGAAATGAAGGTAAAGTCCTAGATTTGTTATATTTCGCTTATTGTACTCTTTTAAAGTGTTGACTTTTGAAGTTATTCTTTGGACTTTAAATGATTGTTTATGCACTCTTAGAAGAATGTTTTGTTTAAGCCTTTAAAAAATGAGCAACAAACTGTCACAAAGATAGTATTTGTTCTCCTTGCTCGAGTTGAATCGAGTTTGTGTGTCGATCACGCATAAGAAAAAGGTTTAAAAGTTTCACCGATGAAGATCAGAGTTTAACACGAACATCATCCTTCCTTTGATATCTGGAGGTAGTTTGAGTCGATGCAGGATAAAGACGGCGACGCTCCGTCAGTCAAACCGGACAGATGATCAGGATAAGAGTTAAAAAAAAAACAGCCCCGTCCATCATGAAGAACACACATTATCATCCCATCACTGAGCTGTCAGCAGTCACACATGTAGTAGCACATGCTGTCAAACTGTACTGATAAGATGTCCATTACTCTTCTCTCAGTCTGACAGACAGCAGGAGCACATTTTAAAGAACTTTAAATCACAAAGACAGCTTCCGCATCCTCAAAACACGTCTTTACCAAACCAGGAGAACTGGTGATGCGTTGGTCCAAGCTGAGTGATTCTACAACGTCAGAATCATGTTGAAAAACACACAAGCAGCTCTGCTCTAATCATCACTGAGAAAACATAATTACACCTGTACTACACAGGCGACCGTGGCTTAGGGGGGAGAGCAGCCCCCGAGTGGGAGACTGGGGTTCAAACCCCGGCTACGGCCATGCGTCACAGTGTTTCTGTGCGAGATACTGAACCGCAAATTGTGCATTGTCCAAATTAGCCGCCCACTGCTCCTCAAAACATGAAGATGGGTCACAAGTAGGGCTAGGCGATAATTCAATATATATCTATCGATGGACGGGTGGCTCGATAGGAAAAAAATGGGTCGATAGAAAGTTCAATAAAAAGTTTCCTGTCTTTTTTCATTTCATCCAACTGGGTAACATGACACTAGAGTCATTACTTACTCCTAACCAATCAGAAGCTCAGACCCAGGCTTCTCCATCACTAAGCCCCTCCCCTCTCAGACCAAAACAGAGCAGGTAACTTACAGAGGAGCTCACGGTGGAGGAAACTGTTCCAAAAATGGTTTCAGTTCAACCGCAAATGTCAGACAAAAACCAAACAATGGTCGTTTGCAAAGTTAGCAGAGAAAAGATAAAAACCAAGTCTGGTAACACAACCAGCTGGTTTTATCATCTGAGCTGCTCAAAGCCACAGGACGAGCTGCGTCTCAGCAAAGCTCCACATTGGAGGAGGAGGAGGAGAAATCCTCCGTCTGCAGCACAAAGTGAACCAAGCTGGGATTACTTGCTTCTGATAAATGCGACAACCCTGAAATGACTCGAAGGACTTGAAGCCTGGACCAGGACGCACCGGACCCGAGTTGTTTGGTGTTTCTTTCGTTTTTTTGGAGGACCCGAAGTGGCCCAACTGCTTTCCTGGCTCAAATAAGGATCATTAATCACTCAAGTCGATCAATCATGTCCCAAAATACGTAATAAACCAACACCACCAGGCTTCATAAGACGGGAGGGAGGAAAGGAGGGAGGGGGGCTTGCGCCTTGCGCTAAATTTCATGAGCCACCAAGCCTTTTTTTTGTCAGAAAAATTCAAAATTATTTTTTTAAAATAATAACACGAGTTTTCCACCTCTCTCTCCGCTGTCAACGCATCCTGATCAATTAACATAATTATTCAGCCGACACTACATCAGTTTGATTAAAATGTTTGAATAAAAGCTTAAAATGAATTCACTTTTTGTGTGTTCTTTATTAAAGTTAATTAATTAAGGAATAACATAAATGACCTGGGCTGCACTTATGTTATATTTTCTACATGTTTTAATATTTTCAGTAATATTATCGATCAATATGAATTTTTTTTTATCGATAGGCTTTTTATATCTCTCTCTCTCTCTCTATATATATATATATATGACCAAATGTCAGACTCCGATCCTGATCCAGATCTTTCCGGAGTCCAGACCTGCAGCAAATCTAGGACCCGGTCCACTGGTCCGGGCGAAAGAGGCGCACCCGGGAGACGTGCCTCCTTCGCGTGGATCCTGCACCTGGACACCGGGGGACCGGGTCCGAACACGCCTCCTTCACCTGGACCAAAAGGCGCATGCGGGAGCCGCGCAAGTGTCCCTGTAGAGCTAAGCCTGTGAGTGTGCCAACCTCGGCATACGCTCCCTCCTCCTGAACTGGACCGTACGAGGTTCGTAACCCGCGGCAGCTACTTGAGTTCATGCAGAACTCCGACCACGCTCCTCATCAACCAGGTCTGGACTGGCTTTCTGGGTTCCAGGCGTTTTGGTGAACCGACGTGCTATTTGGGCCGACAGCCTCGGTGCACACGTCTCTCGTTAATAAAGTGAATGTGGCAGCGCGCGCTGCTCAAACACGTTATTCTCAGCATAACTGACAGCTCAAACAATATCAACACTAAAACACATTGATCTGTCAGTGACTTTATCAGAGGTTTGTCTTTAGTTTTCAGAGACTCATATTAATGTTTAAATCCCCCTAAAGTGGTTTTATTTAACAAAAACATGATGAAACAGCCCTATAGGATAATGTGAAATAAACAGTAGAGAAATAGACATTTGAAGGCAGATTTAATCCATTACAGATAAACTGGATGTTACAATCACTTCTTGACAGGTGAAAAAATCAGTTTGAAGTTAATTGATGTGGTTAAAATAGAGTTGATGCTTTAATCAGGTGACCTGTAAACTAAATCTAATCCTTTACTGTCAGGAGATGAGAAGGTTTCTACAGTAAAACTATTAAAACAGAGTGAGCCTGAGAAAACAGCTGTAAAGTTAAAGGAGACAGACCTCTGATGACAGATCAATGTGTTTTAGTGTTAAAATGTTTCATCCTGATAACTTGATCAACCATCAGAGGTTGTTAAAATGAGCTCAGAGCTCATCTGGTCTGGGGGTTCTGGTTTGTGACTCAGGTCTGGGTTTCTGAGGGAAGTTCTGACAGGTTTAGTATTTCTTGTTAGGTTAGTAACAGCTGATCCAAACAGTGGATCAGCTGTTACTAACCTTTAACTCTAGACTTGAAGTATCACGACTCTTCAGCCTCATGCTCATGAACACACATACCGATATTATGAACCCTTTGGCAGAATTCAAATGAGCCATTTAAATCTAGATTAATTTCAAAATTATGTTGAGATTAATCTAGATTTAAAAAATTAATCTATGCCCACCTCTAATAAAAAGTGAATTTAGTCTCATTTCTGAAGACCAGTCTCATAATCGGGGTCGTCCTATATTCGGGTCAGTACGGTACTTCTACATGTAGGTTATTGATAAATCATTTAGATGGATGCAGGTTCCTGATATAGTTACAGTGTTTAGAACCTCAGAAATAAAATAAAGCACAAATTAATTAAAACACTTTGACCTAATGATAAGAGCATGCTGTTATCAAGAGTATTTACAGTCTATTGTTTGTTTGTACTTAATTATAGATTTAAATAATTAGCAGATTACTCAGCCCTGTTTTTATGAACATTTTTCGACCATCACAACCATTTAGTAAATATGTTCTGGAATTAATTATATAAAATGCATCACAATAAAAGTTGTTTTAAAATAATCTACAGTCCTAAATTACTTATTAAAGGTGTTACAATGTTTATTACAGTCAATTAAATAGAGAACAGCTACTTTTACATAAAGCACAAACTGTTATTTAACAGATGGCATTATGAACTATTTTAATAGGCTTTAATTGTTCATCGACATTTTACACTTTTTTATTCATTTTCTCCTCTAAAATTTAAGCAATAAATTAATATAAGAATGACAGGTTTGACTTTTGAAAGAATACATCATGAGTTAAACTTGTGTCCACATACCTCAGTATAGTGGACACATTTAATCAGGCTGCCAGTTTCACGACACCCAGGAGGAAGTTGGGGGTTCAGTATTTAATACTTTGACACATGAGGATTGAACCCTGACCTACTGATCAGTGGACAACCTCTCTTCCCCTTTACCACAGTTTACAGGTTAAACTTACTTTTCTTGCAGTTAATTCATTTTTTTGTCAAAAGTAATCTGGCTTCATGTTGGACTATCTAGTTATCAGACTCTGCTTTAAGGTCCAGATGTACTGGAAATGTTCTGTACAGCCTGAGAGGGAGACAATAACTCTGACCTGACACTGACACATTATAGATGTCCCTCTGCAAAGCAGCAGCTCAAGTGTTTATCTCACTAAAGATCCTTGGAGGCACAAACACACATCAGACTTACCGAGGTCACAAAAATACAGAAATCTCCTTCTGATAGAGGAAGTTTGGAGCAACTAAAGGTAGCTATGAGTTTTATTTAAACTAATATATATCTGCTTAAAACAAATATTGATTTTTCTTCCTCTATGAAGGCCAACTCTGTGTGAACAGATGATCTTTCATGCAGCACGATGATGTTTTGTTGCTTTGATAAGACAACTTAAACCATTAAACCTTGACCAGATGAAACTTGCATTTCTTACCTTTTCAAGGTTGATCAGGATCATTTTCTTCTTTCAGGCGCCATGCCATGTTTGTCCTGAAAAACAGGTGCAAAGAAAAAAACTCAGTTACATTCATTCTGGACTTCTGAGCTTCCTGCAAAGAAATTCAGATTTTTACAGGTTTTTAGAAGACGAGATGTGATGTGAACAAGCTGGTGTCATCTCTAACTGTGGAGGCCTTTGATCAGCTGATTTTATAATAAAATTAAAGATAGTACAGTCTGACCCACATTCATGATGTGAGAAGTTTCTCCAAAATATCATGAAATCTGTTTTGTTCTTTATCGCTCCTTTTCATTTGTCACAGATGAGTTTGTGTAATAAATAGTGATCAATAGCATGTTAATGCCCATCAGACAACACAGTATTTTTCCTCTCAAACACACACGATGAGTATCAGAGCAACAAAGAGGCCAGGAGAAGGCGACGGTTATCAGCCGCTGTAGGAAATTAAAGCCAAGGTCCGGTGTTAATATGCAGATTGGTCAGAGGCCCCTCTCACCGTCTGTCAAACACACACACACACACACCTAGAGGCAGGTAGAGTGTGTATCACAGCAGATGGGATGAGCAGGTTGATTAATCTCTGTGACATGAATACCAAATCAGGGGCTAAAAAGTGTGTGTGAGTGAGGGGACACAGATAGGGATGATTGAGGCTGTGATGATGATAATGAAAATGATGATGGGTGTGTGTGTGTGTGTGTGTGTGTGTGTGTGTGTGTGTGTGTGTGTGTGTGTGTGTGTGTGTGTGTTTGAGATGCAAGCATCCCTTCTGCATTGGATTAAATTTCAGACTGAATACTGATTTTTCTAAGTTTAAGAACCAGTTAGAATGTGAGGTTTATCAATTAATCAAATGCAGATTTTTACATTAATCTTAAAAAATTTGACGAAAACTCAACTAAACTACAGAGTTTTCATAAGTTTACTGTGTGTGTGTGTCTACTGTGCTTTATGTAAGAAATATGACATTATAAAAACACTTCACATCACACTATAGTAAGGGTATTAAAAATTTACAAAGAAGGATATTTAAATATTTTTGCTATTTTTCCGATAACGATATCTTAATAACCTAAATAAGTGTGTTCTACTCGTTTGTTCTATAATAGGATATTTCCTGCTGCTGAATGAAACTCAAATAATATTTATCTTAGCTGCTACTGTGGGTTTACCGGACCCCTGACACTTTTCATATTCCTCTTCTTATGGTCAGTGGTTAGTCCAGTGAGTAGTCTCCTCCTCATTTGCCAGGGTTGGTGTTACACCAGCCCATCAATATTCAGATCAGTAGCTGGCCTTAGAATGCACATAGCCTTCTCTACAAAGACATGGCTGCCACTGGGTGTGAAATAGCCTTAACTCTTGTCCTGCCAGAGTCTTGCTACAGGTTCTTAAGAGGAAGACGATGCGGATGACTACAAAGCTGTTAGCTGGTTAGCAAGTTCATCTGATTCTCTTTCTTCTGCCATCAAGCTGCATCAAATTGGAGCAGCAGGAACACTAGTCTGACTTCTGTAGCATCATGTGAAGGATACGTTCAGGGCGCTTTTGGTACTAGTTTGCAAAGGGGGGTAAATACTCAATGCCTGCTGCTTTTTGTCAAAATTGTTCAATTGTTCAGCCATAGTTGTCCATGGGGAAATTTGCACAACAACATTGCTCCTCATCTCTATGAATTTTCCTTTCCAGTAACATTTTACCTCGGTTGTAAAAGGTGTGAGACACAAGTGACAGATAATATCACTCTGAGACCTCACGTTGCCTCTCATCTATTACAGTCCTTGCCTACATCTACGATTGTTCCAAAGTTTAAAACCTTTCTGTAAAAATACAGTTTTTTTTCCTGACAGTGATAAAATAACGACACGGTTCTCAAATCATGTTTAACAAAGATGTTTCAAATATCCAACACACAGAGTGAAAGGCATATTCACGCAAAGAAAAAAGACCTCCCTATATTATTTAGTTCCTTTTTAAAAAACTTAAAGAGAATAACACAAAGCCATAAAGAGCACATGAGTGAAATGGTTCAAAAAAAAAAAAAAAAGCAACAATAAGAGAGAAGACAGTGAGCCGGGGCCACAGTGTTGTTATTACAGATTGATATACTCTCCAGGTCCCTTTTATTCAAACGACTCACCTCTTCTAAAATCAGATGCTCAGAGCTCTTTTGATGACTACTCTGAGCTGAATGTGTGTTATTACAGGTATTACATGAAATTGCCAGTGTTAGCTGAAGGGGATTATGATGCTTTTGGGTCAATACTTCCTCCGAGGTGTTTGGCTGCTGCAGCTCAGGAGCGATTAGACCTTTGTCTGTCAATCTGACTTTAAAGGGGTGGTTATCACACACACACACACACACACACACACACACACACACACACACACACACACACACACACACACACACACACACACGTGTGGTGATTACAGCCTTGGGTATGCGAGAGCCTTTCAGTGTTCTGAGAGGTGTCAGATCTGGTGGAGCTCAGGCCGTCCCACATCCACACAGTTAGATGGTTCAACGAGAAGGTGACAGGTGAAACGTTTCTGAGCTGGAGTGATGACTTGATAAGCTAAATGTAAGAGAATATGGGTATTTAGCAGCTTGGACTAGGTTTTTTTTTTCCAGAATTCATTGAATGGATTCTTTTAGAGAAGGTTATAAATTTTAATATCAAGTAGTTGCTTTTTCCATTTCAGGGGTTTTCTTCCTGCTTAGTTTATCGATCCTAGAAGTAAGCTCTGGTTTTATTTATTTCATGCTCCTGCTAAACAATTCTTCTTGAGTACATTTTGGTTATTGATATTAATTTGAGGCTGCAATAAAATGATCCAAAATTCTAAACAGTAGACCACATGCAACATATGGGTGTTTCTACTTTAAAGACCTGAAGTCACATTTTGTTTTTCTTTCGGAGTCTTCATAAAGTGCAACGCTGAGGATTTTAAATTAAAGCTCAGGTTTGAATTTATTGCTTTTAGCCAAAAGGAAGGCAATGATTGTAAAGCTGACCCAATTGATAATGGTCACCATAGATGACCTTAACACAAATGACTACAACTCAAACATTTTTAACACTAAAACAAATTAATCTGTCAGGACTGATGTTTTCTAAGGCTCACCCTGTTTTAATAGTTTTACTGTAGAAACCTTCTCATCTCCTGACAGTAAAGGATTACATTTAGTTTACAGGTGACCTGATTAAAGCATCTGTCTTTTTTACCACATCACCTGTCAAAAAGTGACTGTAGCATCCAGTTTATCTGTAATGGATTAAATCTGCCTTATTTCATTATCCATGTAACATCATGCAGGACTCTGTCATCATGTTTTTGGGAGTAAAACTTTTGGGTGTATTTAAACATTAGTAATAAAGGACAATCTGATAAAGTCACTGACAGATCAATGTGTTTTAGTGTTGATATTGTTTGATTTGTTACATTTTAAGTCATCAGTTATGCTGAGAAACACAGCTGTGACGTGCGCTCTCCTTATGCGCGAGCAGCTGCTCCTCACCGGTCTGACAGGTGATCAGAATAAAGGGACCTTCAGTCAAAGAGAGGAGACACTGGAGACAAAACCCAGTGAGCCTCTCAGACTGGTTAAAAAACCAGTGATGCTGAGAGGATTTACTCCGACTTTTTTTTTTTCTTTTTTGCCAAATGTGCGTCACGCAGGAACAAAGCGATATGATGACGACCCAACCCAGTGTCCGTGGGCCGCTGATCTGGTTTTATGGACCGGTCAGATCAAAGTATGAATTTAAAAATGTCGGGACTGTTGCTGCTCCACCAGGAAACGGAGCCAGTCCAGGACTGGTTCTCCTGACCGGTGGCAGCGGGGCCGCGACCGCTTGTCTCCCCCTCCTCCTCGCCGGACCAAGTCGAACCACAGACCAGGTTCAGGTCGGGGGAGGAGGCGTGCCGGTGCCGAGCGGGCCGTGGTAGCGTCTCACAGAGCACCGCGCGTCTCCCCCTCCTCCTTGCCGAACCACAGACTTGATGTGGTTCAGTTCGGGGGAGGAGGCGTGCAGGTGCCGAGCGGGCCGCGCCGTCTCACAGCGCGCCGCTCGTCTCCCCAAAGCGCACAGCCTGGACCAGGTCCAAGTGTTGGATTTGCTGCGTGGTCTGACTCCAAACAGAACCGGAGTCTGCCATTTGGTGATGGCTGTCACAGACGCGCGATAATGGAATATTATTAGCAGATAATTAGTTTTCAAAAAATATTTTTTAAACCAACAGGTGAATTTGAATAATTTCCCGCGGCACACCTGACGATCTCTCACGGCACACTAATGTGCCGCGGAACAGCGGTTGAAAAACACTGCCTTATAAAATATTAGGCCTTTACTTCTTGGGGTCATTTTTCAGTAGCTGAGGAAAAGAGACCCCAGAGGTGGTTTTCTAACTGTTTTAAGATTTAGAATCTTTTCTTTAAACTGCACTGTATGTGTGACTGAGTTCAAAATTGTCTATTTACCACTTTAATAAACATGTTCTCACTCCCAATTCATCCAGGTTTTTTCTTTATACACTCATTGTACTGCAGATCAACAGGACAGTGACAACCTCGCCTTGCTATCTTCCGTTTATCTGGGTCTGGGTCGTGGGGGCAACATCCCAACTAGGGAGTCCCCGGCCACCTCCGCCAGCTCCCCGGCAGGATCCTAAGGTGGTCCCGGGCCAGATTGAAGATGTACTTTCTCCATAGTGTCCTGGGTCGACCCAGGAGCCTCCTGTGGAGGAAACTCATTTCGGCCGCTTGTATCCACGATCTCAATCTTTCGGTCATTACCCAAAGCTCATGACCATAGATAAGGGTTGGGATGTAGATCATAAATAGAGAGCCTTGCTTTCTCTCAGCTCCTTCTTCACCACAACTGATCGGTTCAGCGTCCATCACTGCAGACGCAGACCTTAAAACTAAACTAAATGGATGTGTTTAGCATCTATATCATGGTTGGACTAAATATTTAATTTGAAAAACTAAATTTTTGATTGAATAAGAGGAGGGATTGATATTTCAGACCTCTACTCCACAACTGCTTTCATTCTAAGAAAAAGTTTAAAATCTAAAGATTTTTTTCTCCACACCCACAGCAGATATTATACTGGCCTCTTCATCCTTTAGTGGTTTGATTCTAACCAGTTTTTCAAAATTAAAGTCTTTATTTAAATAGGATCAGGTAACAACACCAAACAAAACACATAAAAATAGACCTTTGGATTTAATGACTAAAAAACAGCAGTTTCCTAGTGACTGTACATCAATAATTAACAGTATCAATGAAATATTATGAAACCTATTAGCTTTATCTACTACGACTACTTTTTTAAATAATAAAAGCTTTTCTAGCGTCTTTTTCCAGCCTATTAAAGCACTTATTTGAAAGTCTTTCTCATATTAGTGGTGCAAGAGCAGAGTGATGTTATTAGGGGGCCCAGTCGGGCTCACAGTAGGGGCTGAGCTGACTGGCTACGGTGATTTCCACTTTACTTTTGTGTGTGCTAATATAAAAAAAGAGGAAAAACCCTGAGCCTAATGGGATTTGGTGATAAGAAATTACCAGCGCCAGGTCCTTCTCTTTTGTCTCTTGCTGGGTGTTCAGCGGCTGAGCCAATAAGGAGGAGCTCAGGGCCACCGTTACCTTAGAGACGGCAACACAGGCCGCGGCGTCGCCATGGTAAACAGGGGAGCTGTTTGTCAAAGTTGTTTTGGCGTACTCTGAGTACTGTACGTGTATACACTGTGCAGCACCAAGTTCGATTTGTTCCTTTGTCTCATATTTTTTTTAAAAGTTACTAAATTTCACTTTGACGAGAATCGACTGAGAGAAATCCTCTTAATGCTGCTCAGACACATTATTCAGTTTTCATTCCTCTCATTTATGAGCATTTCCAGGAATCAGACTGTATAAAAATGTATCTACATTAAGTCAATTATTAATGAACAGAGTGACGGCTTGTCGTAATCCTAACAGTTATGCACGTGTAATTATTGTTTCGTATTCCTGCAGCTTGTTAGCCACAATTAAAGGAAGAATGATGACTAATCCTTGGAAAATATTCACCTATATTTTTAACAATTATACATTATATGCAGCTTTTACATCTAAAATTGTCAGAGCACCTTGTTTTTATTAAGTATTTTTCACTTCTGTTAGACATTAGGCTATGATTTCTGGTTCTGGTTGCAGCCTGTATTTTTCTTTTTAACTCAGAGGCCAAAGAGCTGAGCTGAATAATACAATGACAACAATAGGAGAGAGCAAATAGGAGAGAGAGCAAGGGCAAGGAGATTGGGAGAGTGAATGAATGAAAGAGGAAGAAATGCTCCTTGGCTTGTCTGCTCCTGCACTGCGTCAGCTCTATAGCAGAGTGGAAAACAAGCAAATTACAGAGAACCGCCACAAAGACCATGGTCCTGTCATCTCAACCTGCCAGTAAGGATTTCCTAAATTACCAGTAGTGCAATGGGAGGGCTGTCCTACAGCTTATCTGCCACTCCAGCAAATAGACAGAGACAGTTCACAAAAGGTGCAACCACAACAGATATGAAGCCAATAGAGCAGATACCATCCAGTCAGGAGAACTGAGACAGCACCCTGAACTTATCGGCTGTATGGATCAGAATCCAGTAACCAGAGTAAAAATGGGCATTAGCCTCACATTTTACAAGTGCATCAGATAACGGGTTGTTTCATAATCTAACTTCTTTTTGTTTATTTCAGAAGATTTAACTTTTCTACATTAGTCATTTCAATTTTATTTGTCTTTACAGTAACCATGACAGAGACCGAAAGATAGCTGGAACTTCTATATAAAAAGTTTTGGTAGCTTAATTTGATATTGGTCACATCACTCAAAGCATTAGAGTCTCCAGCAATACTCATGGCTAGTCAGACTGCTGCCAACTGGGCACAAATTAGCAAACCTATTACAGGTATTTTAAATACTTCTTGCTCAAAAAAAGTCATACACTAGAATTCTATATTACTTCTTTAAACCTCTACAATTCAACCAACCTACTGTGTGTGGCGCTGCAGCAGCATAAACACCACAAACTATAACAGTATCATCTAGGGGTGCAACGGATCGCCCTCTACGGATCGGGACACATGTGGTTCGCGGATCAGGCAGCGCTCGCGTGTTGCTAAATCATCCCTGACATTCTGTGCTCACGCTCTCTGAATCTGCTGATAATTCCCAGCTGAGAAAGGTGTTTGAATTGCCATCATGTATAGAGGTTCACTTTATCGGACTCAGTCACTTTAGTTGACCAGAACAAAGGATCACTGATCGATATCTGATCGGAGCGGCTGAATCTCTGTCAGCTGGATCATTCTTCTTTCTGATGGAGCAACCAGACTCATCTATTTCTGTCTAAGGTAACGTGTTGTGTTGGACTTTTATACAAGCTAATTAACGTTAATATTATAACCGGTGTTAAGACAGGAGCGCAAATAGCAGTACCTCGATCGTCACTCCCCCACCCACCCCCCACCTGCTGCATTGCTGACTACAGTGAGCGGATTGTCTGATAGAAACCAGGTCTGTCTGACCCATGAGAGGTGCATATAAGTATCCCCCCCTTTAATTTGTTTTTATATGATTCAAAATTTTGAGTTAAATGTTTGTATTTAATGAGGAGAGGAGCAGAAAATGTTGCACAGTGTTCTACAAAATAAATAAAGAGCAAAGTAATTTGTCTTTTATTTTTCTTTCTGCTGATCCGAAAAATTATCCGATCCGTGACTCTAATCCGTGATGAGATTCGATCCATGAGTTTTCTGATCCACTGCACCCCCAGTATCATCTTAAATATTATTATAGAACCATGAAACATAAAATGTTGAGGATGCATCCATTGAAAACCTAATTTTATTTATTTCCTTTAAAAGCCTCATGCTTCTTCTGGCATCATTATTTGACTGTAGAAATGAAGTGGATACAACTCTAGTCAAATACTCCCAGGAAAAAAGAAAAAAACTGTTTATATGAATTTAATATCCTTTATTTTAAATTAAAACTGTATTCATCGATACAATTTTTTTTTATAATAACAGCTCACTTTTAATTTTCTGACCTCATATTTGAACTAAAAATTATTTCCTCTGTTGGAGGTTTCAAGGTCCTTCTGCCTGAATGTAAAAAGGTATTGTTAAAGTTATTTGAATTATTGATGTGACGACTCCAGCTTTGAAGGCAACATTTAGATTCCAAACTTCAGCAAACTGCACAGGAATCCTTTGATGGAGGAATGTAGAAACATCAGAGAAAAACAGATATGTATAGATATAAGTCAGGACCATCCAGATAATGTCAAACATTTTAGAAATGTTTTTCATAAAAAAATAAATAGAAAATGGAAAGGGGCTGGTTATAGAAATGTGCTTAATCTGCAATGAACCACTGTGAGTTGAACGATCCGTTTGAAAATACCTAGTTTTGACTTCATCTTTTGTATTTGTTGCTTCAATATTTCACTTGTAGAAATGATCAGGAGGCTGATACACTTTTTACACATATTGAATGTGTTAAAATATGGACTATAAATCAAATAAGATTTGTTAGCAAAAGAAATGTAGAATAAAAAGATTTCAACAAATTCTGGCCACCTCAGAGACCATTTAAATTTGCCCATTAATCTTCTGTATCTATCACAATTTTGTCCATATATACTCGTGAGTCTCAAACCTAGCTGGCTCGCCACAATATCTATTAACACTACACTCGTCTCCTGCAGCTTTGGACAAACTCATGCAAAATATTTATCAAAAAGTGCTGTCACGTTTGCTAGCAGTATGATGTAGATAAAATCTGGTGGAAAAAACTGGAAAAACTATTTCCAAATACACAACAACTAGATTGTGGGGAAAAAACAGACAAACACAAAACCCTCCTTGGAGCTCATTTTAGGTAGAGTTCACATAATAAACTTTGTTTAAAGTGTAAACATGTCCCAAAAAGTTGAACTTTGTGTTTAAACTGGCATTTGGATATCTTTTATGGTGTATAATAGTGTCATGTCAGGTACTCTAAACTTTGCAATTATTATCATTACTCCCACAAACTTTAAACATCTTAAGTAATTCATACATCAAAATGTAGACATTTTTGTCTTCTTTCATCCAACGTGTCTTTTACCACTATTGGACCTACAGTTTTCTGTCAAATCCCCCTAGAACGCAAAATGAGCACTGCTAACCTCAAATATGCTCCCATTCTATTTCAGCTCCGACTTTTTTCTCTAAATCTTGAAGAGAGGGGTCTTTTTTATTTGTTCAAATCTTCTACAAATCACTTTAAACTAATAAAAATGTAAATGTGTGACCATTAGATTTTTCTGCCACTTATAGTTCAGGTTTTTTTAAACTGACCGACTGCACACAACACCAAAAAATGTACAACAGACCAAAAGACTAAACTACACTAACTACAGTAAAATTTCTTATTTTATTATGCTCCAATTTATTGCTAAGACAATAAACAACTTAGGAGAGTAAAAAAGACAAAAACTGATATTTATGTCATAGAAATAATATTTAAACACTAATATTGTCACTGTTATAGCATCAGAGAGTGAACGCTGGTAATTTTAAGATTGTAGGATAAGTGATGAGACATGAATGGGCCTTACAAGTGTAATGATCACACACACACACACACAGCTCTACTGTAATGACATTTAAATGGCTCATTTGAAGATAAAAGGCCCGCCAACATCAAATGGATCCTTGTTATCATAATAGCAAACAACTAACAAGAAATGAAGAAGCTGCATAAAAAGACGTGCCACATATTTGCCTCACAAATAAGTAAGCAAACAAATATTGTTCAACAGCGATCTAAACTGTCTATTCACACCAACACAAGTGTTTATGTCTCACAGAAAGCTGAAGCAAATTAGGGTGCATTACAATCAACTCTGAGAAGATTTCCAATTAATTTCCTTAAACAAGCTTCATAAAACCATACTGTTACTATAATAAAGCATTAAATCTGTTAGCAAACAAATCTAGAGCTGAAAAGGTTAGTTAAATCTGGTATTATGTTTAGAATGAGACGCAAATTAGCTAGAACATCAAGAATGTGCTTTTGTAACTTTTTAATCAATATTCATGTCATTAAAAAAAACTGTTCTATAAACACACTTTTTAAATTAATAATTTATCCTGAAAGAATTAGGGGCATAAATCTCCTTCTCCTTTATGTATTATTCTGAACAAGTTTTTTTTTTTACTAATGTTTTCAAGAAAAGTTCCTTCCTCAGAGGTGAAACTTGAGTGGGATTATCTTCTCGACTTAGCAGAAGAATTTAAATCCATTTGGTGCCATAAAACAGAAGTTACAGCAGCTGATGTCACGTTTAAAAAAAATCTATGTCCACACAGCAGTCCTGGAGGAGAAAATAAATCTAACTACATAATAAATCATAATCTAACCCATCGTTTTTATGATGATTTAAACACTGTATGCAAGATTGATCAGATGGTTCTACTGATTTTTGCAGAACAAAAATGCCCACTTCTCTTCTTTATTAATCACATCATGCATGTTTTCCTCACTTCTATTTCCATCTCTACTTCATCTTTCAGCTCCTGCCTCTTCATCCTCTCTTGGAGGATCTAGCTGTAATAGGCAGGTAATTTCCCCTTATTACAAGTCGGTACATTAGTCTCTGCCTGCACTATTTACACAAGTTAGCAGTCCAACCGAGCCATTTACAGTGGATCATTATGGCATATGGTGTCCCAAACGCTTGGGAATTCCAAGATGAAATGATGGCTTGAATGCATTACCAGTGTGTGTGTGTGTGTGTGTGTGTGTGTGAGAGAGAGAGGTAAAAAGAGAGGAAAAAGATGAAGGTGAGATGCCACATTAGATCCTTTTAAAACCCCAGCTCCAGATATATGATACTATTAAGATTTTTTTGAGTACCAATTACACCAGCACTACTTTAAGTGGCATTCCAGCCGTTCAATTTTGATACATTATGAAGATAGCTTCATATTTTACACCGGATCTTCTTTAAGATGTTCGGCTGCTGACTGCACGACCTCAAAGTGCTGCAGGTAATTTCACAAAATTATCAATCCTCTTGCATTTGGCTGCTGCCCCCTTTTTTTTGGAAGCAGTGTGATCTTTAATGAGTGCATCCCCCTTCCTGTCTGACACCATGTGAACTCCTTTCACTGGTAACGGTTTAACATCTTCCAGCCCAACAGGCTCACATGGTGTCTGCAGGATTTCAGTCGTAGAGTGTGTACAAAACTGAACAAAGTCTCCATTTATACTATATATTGTGATGAAATATGAATCCAGATTAAAAGAAAAGCAAAGCTTCTTTTCTTTTATGTACTATCTTCTTATATTTTTCCTGTAGCCTGTATCTCCTGGTCTGAAACTGCAAACAGCTTTTATGAGGGAGTCTCCAAAATGTCAGGAACCATTTGCAAGTGTTCTTCATTTTCTTTGCTTGCTTATTGTTTTGTTTTATTTAGTTAAAAACATTAGAAAGACAAACGTTCTCTCAGAATAGTTGCAGAGTCGTGTTAGGCGTCGAGAACCCACTCAAACCTCTCTTATTTTAGTTTCCACGAGTCATAAAGAGAAAAAAGTAAAAAAATATTTTTGTAACAGTAAATTGTCTTTAGTGTCATCTCTACAGTCATTTTGTTACGGTTACAGCAAAAACTCAAATGTGACTCAGAAAATGCTCTGATATAAACATACTATATTAAAGGCACACTATGCAGTTTTGGCTTGTTTTTACTCAGAAACACCTAAATCTAACTGTTGAAATGTCTCTTCAGCCTTCATTGCTTTCTACTGCAGCGGTTCATCTCTCATTCAAAAAAATCAGCTGTGTTCAAGCAGGGAGAGATCGAAAAAAGCAGGAATCATGAGCTAAAAACACTCTGGCGCTAGGATAACAGCTAGCCACATTGGGTTAGCCTAACTCTCACAAGATACATGACTTTGTGAGACTTCAGAGCACCAGACCGGAGACTCAGAAGTTGCAAACGTGGTATTCTGGATAAAAGCATCAGATGGGGCTGAGTGACTTTTCATCAACCCTTGTCAAGGGTCATATTAACACATACTGGCTTAAGAAAAATATTTAAAAATATGAAAAAGTTACATAGTGTGCCTTTTTTCTTTTTTTTGTGCAGTCAAGTAGTCCCTTCATGAAGCATCACTGTCACATAGTGGTCTCTGACTAATTCAGATTATATGTTTACTTGTGCACTTTGTTAAACTTCATGGTTTTGTTATTTTGCCAGTATTTCTTTGGGCTGCAACTAGTTGGTAAGACATATATATATAAAAAAGAGCAAACGTTCAGTTTGCTACCCTTCACTTGGAATTGCACTTACCTTGTATGTACTATTCTTTCTTTTTATTATGAATGTTAACTAGAGATATACATCCCAATAGGATTCAATAAATTAGAGCAACAAAAATTTTGGTAAAATGATTATATTGTTTTTTAACCACCGTCTAAAAATGTCCACCAACCATGTGTTTTGGACAAAAGTCAACAAAAATTCAGTCTACCTGTCGGTCATCATGTCTACCATCTCTACCGCAGAACGCTACCAAACAGAGAGGAGCTAGTCCTGTGTGCTGAAGTCAGCTTCAGAACCTTCTACTTGCGTGGTTTGGAAGAAGCTTTGAGGTGAAGTTGGAGGGAATTGTTGGCTTATTTTGATTCAAAATATTTTCTCTAGTTTTGGGGGAAACATTTTGCTATACAGCTTTATTAAACCATGCAACTCCTGGACAAATTTAGTCACGGTGTCTTAATCATCTCTCAATTTGTTTGCAAACTTGTTGCCAAACCCTCCAAAAGTTGTCTCGCATTTCTTATACTTCACTTGCAAAAAAAAAAAAGTGCATGCTGTTCAACAGTTGTCACCAACAGCTGTTCTCCAGTCTTACAATTGTATGCACAATTACAATTTCCTTACTACAACATTAATAAGCAAACAGCCAGCTGCATTTAAATAAGACGACCCACTGAAAAAACTGTGACCTGGTGCATTTAGTTGATAATAAATTAGATTTCTAAAATACTACCTGGTCATTTACTGGTCAAGCTGAACATTACCACTCCTTGCTCTCAGACTAAAGCTGCTGAACTAGATAAATCAAAATGTAGGTTTTAGTTTCATTAAAATGAGCACGACTGAAAATGTTTGGATTAAGTTGATTTTACGTAGCAACCTGCCATCTGCAACGATGAAATCTGGGTGAAAATAGCCCGTTAATTTATCCTGGTTTTTTAGGACAGTTTGGGGATGATGTCATAATCACTCTTCATAAAGAAAATTGAGTTCCTGCCAATAAATCCTCTGATGAACCAAGTGAAAGAAAACAGACACAACAAGGTATTTGTTATGTCTGTTTAATTGTTAATTGGATGTTTTTGTGGATGAACTTGTTGATTTGGAAAGTGTGTTAATTATTCTATTATGACGTGTCGGCATATAAAAGCTAGGCTTCAGCCTATACCTTATGGTTTTACGAATGTCTAAATAACTAAATAAAGTGATTCCTTAAAACTTGTGGTTTTCTCACTGAAGGAGGGAGTAACTGACTGTGAAGAGAGAAATCTGTTGAATCAAATGTTTGCTCTATAATCATGTGTGTGAACCTTGTTTGCTGTGATGCTAAATGTCCTGCTGTAATGATGACTTCAGAGGGGTTTCCTGGATGGAGTGAACCCAACACACACACACACCACACAGTCTCTCATGGCAGTATCAGTCGGACACTGTCAGGCCAAACAAAAGGCCTTATCTCTCGTTGTCATGATTGGCCATGAGAAATGAGGAGAAAAGGCCATGTCCTCACCTAAGACACCACAAATGTCAGCCACCTTCATATCTCTATACAGCCTGTGTGTGCAGTGCACACACACATATGACGGGAGATCTACAACTATTATCCGCTGCCAGAGGCCAAAGGAAATGTCCCCGTCAGTGTCATCAAGTCTGGAGTCCGACAGAAACACACAACTTGTACAGCAACATGTAAGAATGCATGTTGACAGCTAGTTTGACAAAATTGCAAAAATACACAGATTTTCTGCTGTAATCACACTGAAGTGGTACATATGACCAGGGTTGCACAAAACTGGTTAGCCAGTACACATGCGCACCAGATATCATGCACGCATATCAGATCCTACTGCTCAAACGTGCCTTCGTGGACCGGTGCTTTCATGGTGCTGATGGCGCGGCACCTGATCGGACAAGCTTCACATCCTGTTGCAGCAAATGAGTGCTCACATGGCCTCTGAAACTAGCAGACACACATGTGCAGGACCTCAGACACACAAACTTGCAGCATCTCCAACACACGCCTGCACACACGTCTCGATGTAAAAAATTGTGTGCACCCCTGCATATGATGGCTATTTTGCAAGAGGTTTCATTTTTGTCCAGGTGACATGGGTCATCAGCAATAATAGGGGGTGAAAATGACAACTTTTGTACAAGTTTTCTGTCACAGTGTCTCGATTACATCTGTTTGTTTACAATTTGGTCACCAGCAACCTCAACACTTTTCTCAGACCCCTGAGTCACAGAAACTAAATTCATAAGGGTTCGAGCAAAGTTCCCATTTTGAGAGGAAATTTGTTGAGCAGGTTTTTTTTTTAATTGGTCAAAATTCCTGCAATACAAGAGCCTTTGCAAATGTTTCGAGACATTTTGGAGACTCTCTAGTGAATGTTGCTTGCAATTTATCAACAACAGTCGCAGTCCAGTGAGACGCTTAATGACTTAAGAGACCTAATCAATTTGTTCTACAAAATTATTTTTAAAATGAAATTCCGTTAAGACTTTTCACAGATGTTTTACCGTATTTTAAATAGTGAGAAACAGAAATTCAAAACTATGTTCCATATTTTGTATCTTTTTCTTTATTATCATCTGATTTATTTGGGTTTTCTTTGCTTTAAACTTGATGAATCTGGGTTTTTGGGCTCTATGAGAATGAAACACACCATCATAAAGCTTGAACTGACAACCAAAACCACTAGACATGATCCAGACAATTCAACAGGGTTTTCTCTGGCTGTGTTCACTTTTAACTTTTTTTTTCTTCTCATTTGGTTTGAAGTGACAGCTCTAAAACATCATTCCTGCTGTCGATCATGTGAAGTTCTCTCTTCATGAGCTTTCCATCACTAATTGAAGGATCATTTTAGCCACAGGATATGGCTGAAGACACTAATCAAGACCTCGTTAAGGGTTGTTAAAGGACAATCGTCCATAATTTCCCCTAATCCGCTGGATATTTAATTAATTAACCACCAATTAGAGACCAACAGCTCTACAGCTGGCCTGTTCAAACCAGACAGGCAATTTCAGATTGGTGCTGCTGTGCCATTAATTAATATTGGAAGTAATTTTCAATTACAAACCTGTAAGAGTTATGAATCCTGCTGTGTCTCGTTCTAGGAGGACAATTTTAAGTTCAAACGTTTGATCAGCAAAATCACAGCGCAGCTCGAAGGCCACCTTGGATGCTGTGCATCACCTACCCACTGTGATCGCAGGTTAAAATGCTTCAAAAGTTTAACCCAACTCACAGCTGACCATTTTAATCAGCTCCAACCAAGAGGCTGGAAGAGAATCCAACATGTGGGTTTCAAACTTAGTCTCATAAGTCTGTCCTTAGGTGCACACTCATCCAGTCAATCATACAACAAAATCATCATGGGAACATGTCCTACAATTATTATAACATTTAAAAATGTATTTACTGTTACAAGATTTTGATTGTCCAACAAATGCCAGGAGGTAGTGAGAGAGCACTGGGGACTTTTAGTTTCTGGAGAAACTAAATCAACTGTATACAGTATTTTAAATTCTAACTGAGTGCTTAAAGAAACCACTGAAAATTAAAGACCTAAACTAAAGCTGAATCTATTCTGAACTGTCAGTTTTGTGTAAGTATTACACCATAAGTTTGCAAAAGATTTAAAACAATGCCAAAGCCCTCAGAGTGTGTGCGCACCATATAGATTGTTTTTTTGTTTTTTTTTCTGTGGGCTGCGTCTTTTGGCTTCAACCAAGCATTGTTATTACCATGGGTACACACTGAGGTACTCATGGAAGTGCAATTAATACAGGTGGCAGATAGGAGCACCTCTTAAAGATGAACTAACAGGTCTGTGAGACAGAATCCTTGCTGGTTGGTAGGTGATCAAATACTTGTAACGCCGGCAAAGGCGTTACTATCTCTGAATTCTGACATCTGGTTCATCACAACAATAACTCATCTTTTGTCCCAATAACTTGGATTAAAATGACTCTTTTATTATGTTGTAACCTGAATCAACATTCCTTCCAGGACCCGGTCGTGTCGGAAGAATGAGAAGATTTCCTTTAATTAATAATCAAACTTAAGGACTCTTTGATATCTCATTCTAAAAAGACACCACCTTTAATCCACTGTCCAGAAATGTCTTAATATGATTAATTCATTTTCTTCCAGTATTAATGAATGTTGATGTTGCATCAGTATTATTTCATGTTTCTACTTTTGCTAAAAGGTTAAAGCATATTAATTATCCATCTAAGTTAGTACTGGGTTTCCTTAATGACGAGAACCACGTGACTTGGTAACTCTTTCCCCATTGGGCCACGCGTCCAAAACTTTCCACGGTCAGACTTCCTGCCTGGAAGCTACCGAGAGTTCTAGAGTTCTCGTTCAACCTTCAACGAGAGAACACGGCCTCCGTTTTTCTCCGTTACACGGTAGGCTTTGATGCCGACTGAAACGTTTGGGTCTTAGCCCCAAGCAGTCGAGGACAATTTCCCCGGCTAGAAGCCAGACACCATCCGTCTGCTTCTGTTCACCAGCCATGGGGAACGCCTGTTAGCCTCTGCACCAGCCGATCATGGAGCCGCTGACGCCGACTCATTCAGACGCCTTTTTGCCTCGAGTGACTTCCCGTTCACCCGGGGACCGAACCGGGGTCCGTCAGGTTCTCACAGCCTACCGACGACCCTACAACCCGAGGTTCGTCAGACCAACGATCTCACCGACGAACCTCCACCTACCACGCCGAAGCGATCTGGAGCGGTCTCAGCAGGTACCAACTCCGATCTGGGTAAACTGAGGCTCTTGATAAATAACACTCCTGTCAACTTAGCTCAGTTCCCCTCATAACTAGCTCCGACTCCCTAGAGATATATAAATATCTCACGGGCTCTCGTCATTAACTCTCAGCTTAATAACATCAGAAGAATCTCTTAAGATGCAACCATCTACCTCATATCTGTCTGTTCGTTCAATCTGTTTCTTTAATAAAATAACTGTAGTCTAAGTCTGCTTCTGGGTTATAACTTCCAAATATAACGTACGTAGGTCTTCCCTTTGAACCAGAAAGAATCTAGATATCCTGCATAACAATTAGGTTAGTGAAGGTAGCTAACAGTGATTAGCCGTAAAACCCACAAAACTAAGCTAATAACCTTGCAGAAGTGTGTCCGTATTATAACAATAAAATCAGGTTATATTACGCTACATACTTCAAGCAATAAAATGCAAATTAATTATTGAAAAAACAAATAATGTGATTTTCTGTATTTTTGTTTAAGATTTTGACTCTCAAAGCTGAGGTGAACCTATGATGAAAATTTCAGGCCTTTACATTTTTTGCAAGTGGGAAAACGCTGAACTGCCTGTGCAACCTCTGTAGGGTCTTAGGTATCGCCTCCTGCTACCAGTGGTGACACTGACCATAGTCAAAAGCACAACTACTGAAAAGCAATCAAAACAAGATGACGAGGGAAAAAAATCCCTGTTGCCTTCACCTGCTATGCAAAGGCGTCTAAAGTATGGGAGTTAGGGATGTGCAATATAAATCATTTTCAATAATATCGAAAGTCCTATTTTGATGATGAGGCAGCAGGCATTACTGAGTATTTATCCCACTTTGCAATAGTACAAAAATACCATGAAACGTATTCTTTACATGGTGCTACATAGGTCAGACAAGTGCAGTGGTGTCCAATCCTGATCCTAGAGGTCCAAAATCCAGCATGTTTAGAGGTTTCTCTGCTTTAAACACACCTGATTTCAGTCAGTTTCGAGTCCTGCTGGCCCAATTCCGATTCTGTCACCACGACTAAAAATTTTGGAAAAACCAGAAACAAGAGGTTTGTTAGGAGGAATCAATAAAGTTGGAGGTGTACAATAGTCTTTTGGAACCTGCTCTAAGTCTCAATTCCCACCTGTAATTCATCAACGTGCTCTACCGCGGTCAAAATCTCTACCGAAGAGCCAAATTTATATTGTTTCTACCATATACCGTTTATACAGCCCACCCCTAGTTGGAGCAAGGAGACACTAAAACTTGCTGGACACCGGCTCTCGAGGACCAAGTTTGGACACCACTGGACTAGTGTGTCTGCAGCTCCAAGTCAAAGAAAATGAGTCAGAGAAACTTGCTAACAATCTAAACAGTTTTGCAGCCGTCATCATCTCCGTCTTTAGAACATGTTGCCAGACAATGGGTGTGGTATTTGGGCAAAAATTGGGACTATTACTACGTCCATATAGCAGGAGGCTATATCCATTTAGAAGCCAGTTACTGATCTGGCCGGTATCTGAGCAGCAAAAGAATAAGACTGCTCAGTGCTCACTTGAGTTAGCATTGGAGAGGCTAATAAATAATGCTAAATATAACTAAATGTCTACTCCCTCTGCTGTCCATTAGCTCTGATAGGCTGGTGCTAGCATTGGAGAGGCTAGTCAGTAGCCGTTATTGGAATAGCCTCACCGTACAATCTAATGTTTATGTGGAACAGTGCTCACAGTGAAAGACGGAGTGACAACAAACTTGTTTCACCTTCAACAATACAATCTGAAAGTGAGGCATATCAGAGCTGTTGTTGATGAGCCGAAGCTTCCTCCAAGTTTTACTAAGCTGTTAAATGCACCCCATAAAGTAAGACAGTTGTCTGTCCACTACATGTTCTAGTGAATAATTGTGTTTAGGTAACTCTTAGACTAGAAACAAGACCCATGTTGGATTGATTAATGCTGTCTGTGTGTATTGTGTGCAGGCTTTAAAGTATCAAACCAAATAAATGATAAACTAAACTTCCTGTGTCAAACTTAGCTTACTGTAATCATGAACTTTCACCTGTTTTAATAATAATTTAGGGAATTGCCATGCAAAAGTACTTACTAAAAGTTAGATTACATGATTTTTTAATAAGTCAACAAATCAAAATAATATTATTATTGACAGCCCTAAATCCACAGATTTCTCAAGTTCTGATTTTTCCTTATAAAACACTGATTGATACATAATCAGTAATAGACCCTTTCTAAGAGTGATGCAGTTGTTCTGTTATTAATTTGCAGCCTGGTATCAGAAGGTGTCAGTACAGCAGGTCAGTGGCTTAAAGAGCATATATTAAGTTCTTTTTTTTTTAAAATTCTGATAAAACTCTGTCCAAAAATACTATTTGAAATGTTTATTGAGGGTATTTTGTTTTACAATACATTTTTTAAACCATTTTTCTAGTCCGCTTTTTGCAAAGCTTCTAAAAACGCTTTTTTTTTCATATGTGGACCTGTGACGTCAGCTAAGGGAGCTCCTAGCTAGGTGGCGCTGCTTACAGTGTTGTCAGATGTAGATAAATAAAGTATTTGTAGGATAATTTAACACTCTGTACGATCAATAATCCCATAAATATGATCAATTGAGCCCTTTGTTGTGTGGAGTTTGTGTAACAGATGCTTGTTTTAATCATTGTGTAGATTTTTTAAAGCTAAACTACTTTAACATCTCAGACTGGCACCGCTCTAGTCTGCCAGCTGCCTGCTCGCTGTCGGCGATGAGTTGTTAGTTTTAGGTTAGAGCACTCTTTAATCAAGTCGGTGTGAATTCATTTTAATAAAAAATGCTAAATTATTATGTTTATGAATGCCAATCGCCAGTCTGTCAGGACACTGAGTCAACAACGGGACGGCTTCCTTACCGGTACGGTGACTTCTGTTTGGAGACGAAAAACCCCGGCGGTCCTGGTCTAGTCCAGGACTGGATGTGATGGAGTCCCACATACCGACGAAAAACATTCAGTGTGACTCTAAACATGCGCCGTTACTTCGATCCATTCACCGGAACCGCTGTTAGCACGCAGCAGCTAACAAGAGCTAACCGCTGTTAGCATGCAGCAGCTAACAGGAGCTAACGGGGAGACTTGAGTCTCGTTTCCATGCCAGGTTTGGTACGGTTCGTGGTGGGTCGTAGTTCGGTACCGATCAGCGATTTCATGAGAGCATTTCCTTCAGGTGTCTGACCCTCACCTGGCTGGCGGGGTACAGTAAATCCATGCCGTGATGCTCTCCAGAGGGGCTTCCCGTTCCCAGCGGCTCCCAAGAGGGGATTCCCAGCGGGGTTTCCAGCCTGACCCGACACTGTTTCGGTCAGCCTCGAACCGTTTAGCTGCATCCTGTGAAACTTTTTATAAACTCTTTCATTTCTTAACAATCCACCTAAACGCAGCTCAATGTTTGGAGCTCTGATGATCAAAAACCTGGTGCTAAACGCTGGTATTTTACCCAGACCCGAGTGAGGAGGTGGGTCACGGTCTACAGCTGGACCGACAGGGTACAGCCTTACAGGACTGATTGTTTTTATCTTTTTTTTTTTTTTATCTTAACAAAATAACTTCTCACTATAGTAATAAAATAATAAAATAACGGCACTCTGGGGGTTTGTTTTGCTCGTCACAAGTAGTGATAAGTGGATCAGTTTTCTATATAGAGAACGAACGGTCTCCCTGAACTGTCGTCACTTCCGGTTTGGTGAAAAAATTGACAATTCTCACAAAAACGAATCCAAGAGCCTAAATAAGCTGAATTTGTGTAAATTTTTATTCAGAAAAAGTTTCTATTATATTTCTCTAAACATTTGTTTAAGGGAGTGTCTAACTTAAAATATGCTCTTTAAAGAAGAAGTGGTAAACATTGAACCAACAACAGCAGGGAGAGACCGAGAGAGGCAAACAAGTCATTTGAGTGTGTTACTAATGTGTCTCTGCAGCAGGTGGGAAATCTATTCCTGTCATTTTCCAGACGCCTCTCAGCATAAACAATAACAGGCAGAGAGTGAAAGGAGAGAGGGAGTGTGTGAGGGGAAGACGGGACGGATAAAGAGACGCTACAGAATCAATTAGCCTTGTTAGGAGGAAGTTCAGCGCTCTCTCACACAAACACACACCTGCCCTCACCCCCAGTTTCTCCCATGCAGCGAGGGCCACCCGCAGACCGTACGCCACAACAAAAGAGACAGGGTTTTTTTTTGTAATTTGGAGGGAGAGGGGGAGGTTCTTCTCGCTTTCTCATTGCTCTGCTCTCAATCCACCTCTCCAGTTTTGTCTGCTTCTTGAAAGTAAGGGCTTCATCAGCCCCCCTGTAGAGCTCATTCATCCACATGCTAATACACACACACACACACACACACACACACACACACACACACACACACACACACACGCACAACTAGTTTTTAAAAAAATACTAATTAGCGCTCAGACCGCCTGCTCAATTATTACCAGCCGTGCTCTAATTAGGACTTATTTAAAGAGTGCATCAATTAGACTTTAACATGACTGTCTGCTGCAGGGAGCTGGACCTGTTAACACTTCATAAACCAGAAGCTGGGCAGGAAAACTTGGAGTCCGGTTTCTTTTATGTGTACAAACTGCTTCAGAACATCTGGAGAAGCATGATGGCTTAAAAATTGAGACATGTGCAAAAAAAGGTGGATGTAGGGTAACAACAGGAGAACATCTTGATTCAGGGTTGAGACTTGCATCGTTTAATTAATTCATTACTGCTGACGACAACTGTGAATAAATTTACGCTCAGCTTGAATAAATCCCCAGTTCATTTCTGGTTTAAGGAATACAACACAACCTCTTTAACTCTAGGCCTGTGTTGGTGGCATATTCTTGAAAATGAAATGCCCATAAAAAGTGACTATATCTAAGGAACTATAGAGTTTATTGGTATTATTTTAGTATTATAATTAGGTAACACTCATTAGATTACTCCAGAGGTGTTATAATTAATATAACTGTTAAAAAGTTAGTGTAAATTAATTTGGCACAATAGAAAATATCATATGTAATTTTTGCCTAAGAAAATGTGTTAATTGTAAAGTATCTCTTTGAAATGATGCATTAGAAAACCCCAGACCTCTAGAAAACCATAGAGCAACATCTGACCATAATTTGGACCAAAACTGTTTCTAAAAATATTAATTATGGTAATTTCCCAGAGGTATTTGTCAATTTAAATTCATTTGTACTCTGAATTAGTATTTTGCTCTCCAAATATGGCTTTTTAGATTTTTCAATTTTATTTCAGATTGTCAGAGATCACTTTAAACCCACTAGATGATAAAATCACAAACAGGAAACACACAGACCGCTGTCTGCTTCCTGGTTACTCACACAGAGGAGTTAATCAGGGAACTATCTCAGGAACCCATTGCTCTTTTTTACCTTTATTTAATCAGTTAATATCCCACTGAGATTAAAATCCTCATTTCAAACGGAGACCTGAAGGCTGTTGGGGTTTAGCATCTTGCCCAAAGGCACTTAAACACATGTCTGGGACCGGGATTGAACCCTGACCTCCCACACAGTAGACCGCCTCATTTTCCCTGAGCCACAGTCGATCTTTAATTTGCATGATTGACACTTTTGGTTGACAACATTATTCACCAGTTAGAAGAAGAAATACGGGACACCTCACAGGAGCACTAAGCTTAATGTGTGAGTTTGTTCACGTTTCAGTCAACCAGATTACTTGATTCTGATGGATATTGGTGGTCAAACAGGATTAAAACTCAGAAGGTTTCTGTAGAACTTGAGGAAATGCTGAAGATGTGATTTAACAAAAGATTCAGGTGTGATGGATCAGGATAAATACTGAAGCTTGTAGAATATCAGCCCTCAAGGACCAGAGTTTGACACCCCGGCTTTAGAGATAAACTAAAAATCTGAAACTATTTAGTTTCTTATAGCTACTAATTGACAAAAAACCTACACAGATAAACTTTCTGCAAAAATATGTTTTGAATATTGAGCGATGATATATTTTTTTTAATAAAGTTAATAGTTTAACCAGAACATCAGGTTAAAACACTTCATACGTGCTAGTCAAAAGCTTCCCCAGAGGAACAGCGATCCTCCACTGATGGAGCGTGCTGCCATTTCACTGATACTACAAATACTTTCTAAATGACACCAGTAACTACAGCGAGGTTGCATTGTCATTATCCATGACACGCAGGGTCGTACGTAGAGCATCAGATAGTTATAAACTCCTTCCCTGCTGCCTTCAGTCGTCCCTCCTTCGCTCCTTGAAGCAGTAATCTGTCTGTCAGCGTGTTGCCAGCGGTTCTCTGTGGGCGGCTGTCTGTTTGAGGCCGTTTTAATTAATTTTCAATCAGGGCTAAGTAAATTCATTAAGCACTCACAGCTCTGTTTGAAGACACACTTTCACGTGCATTTTCTGTTTGCTAAAATGTACAACTGAATGCGATACGTGCATGTCATGCTCTGGATTTTTAAAAAATATATACATCTTCTGAGACATGGAAACTCAAACAAGGAAATAAAATAATATCCAAAGCTCTTTACATGGTAACCAAGTCATTTGTGAAATTGTATTATAAAAATTATTTCTTGTTCAGTCACAAAGGGCTGCAAACACAGTTTTTATGCCGCAGCAGTCTCTTGTCTTATATTCACTCACTGAAAAATGACCCTAAATGAGTTCACGCGGTGAAGTAAACAGAATTTAAAAGGCCAAGGCTTGTTTTTTTGCCGCTGCACTTTCAAGACATGAAAAGTCACGACAGCGGGAATGACAAAAGGAAAAATTCAGCCTGATACGGCAGCAGCTTAAAGGCCTACACATGCTGTGCAATTTCAGGCTGTACTGCACAAAGGCTGACAAAATATGAAAGAAATGTGTTTTTTTGTTGTCTTAGATCCCACTGTGTGGCACGCACCAGCTGCCAGTTCAGTAGTTAGTGAGAGAGTGCTGAAAACAACCAGAGATATAACACAGACATGAGCAGACAAACACCAGAGTCTGATCTATGATAAATAAGGATATTTACAGTGAATCTAAACATTAAAGGTGAAATTACATTTCTTATGAATGGTCTGTTAGTTCCAGAGAAGCCAGACACAACCAACAAAATCTTACCTACTTTTAAAATCATTAGGAAGTTTAAGGATGCAGGTTTGAACTCTGTTGCCTCAAAAATGGATCAGATTACTAATCAAGTTGACTACAAAAAAATCGTTGACTCGTCATAAACAGAGCCTTCAATCGGCCACTCTGGTCACAAAGAACCAGTGGTCGAAATCAGCACCCGCCATTGGCCAAATGCAGGTAAATTTATGAAGTTAATTTGCACAGCGCACAAACAGTGGCGGGTTTCCAATAAGCGTGCCGCTTGCCTGTATACAGCAGCAGCTCCTCTTCCTGGAGCTGCGTGGGAGGCGCTGCGTCGATTCGCGGTGGATTTTATCACATGATGACAGCTTGGGGTACACAGTAAATGGCTCAAGGGCCAGAAATAGGAGGCTCGCAGGCTGGATCCGGCCCGCATGCCACCTATTGGGTACCCCTGCTCTAGACTACACAGCATCACTGGCCTCACCACTGTCTTATACACCTTTCCTTTCATTCTTGCAGAAACTATCACAAATCACCCTTGACACTTTTCTCCACCTCTTTTCTACACTCTATATTACTCTGGACTGAACCTAAGTGGTGATTTGAAACTATTATAGCCAGGGGTGCACATAACTGGTGCGCAAGTGTGCATGCACACCAGATATGCAAGCATACCAGATCCTTCTGCCTGAATGCACCTATGCAGACTGGTGCTTTTGGGCTCCTGATCGCGCAGCCCTCGATCAGACACTACACATCCTGTTGTGGTGCACTGTGAGGGAGCAGTCATATAGCAGCAGAAGCTTGTTGAGACACACCCTCCACCCCCACCCTAAGGTGAATTCACAGAGAGGTGGTACACACCAGACATCAGCACCAAGTACTCCCTTGAGTACCTCGATGAAAAAATTGTGTGCACCCCTAATTACAAATTTTTTTAAGAAATGTCCTCCTTTGTAAGAAAACATAATTATATATATATATATATATATATATATATATATATATATATATATATATATATATATATATATATATATATATATATATATTTTTTTAAGATCTAAAAAAGCTGTTAAGTTGTTAATTCTATTATTTTAGGTCTACAGCTGTTGTTTTTGAATCTTTACAGGAAGTTATGTGTTGGGTAATTTGCAAAAAAATGTTCATATTAGAGTCTGACTGAAATAAGTTTTTAATGGCTAATACTCATATTTATATTTGCCAATGTTTTTTTTTTTCCATTTCAAAATGTCATAAATCGCTAAGGAGCAGCAAGGAGCTGGCTGCAACAGCCTTATTTTTAAAAGTTCAAACTAAATCATTCACCTAGTCGCTAGCCTACATTTAGTTCAGATCTGAATTTCATCTTTAAAACAGACAACATTTTATGTTCAGAAAAATAAACGCTAACAAAATGATCTTTTTTTGTTTTCATTTCTAAAATAACCTCATAAACACAGCAGTGTTGTCAGAAATGTCTTCATCGATATGGAAACACCTTACTCTCTATCCAGGTCTGTATGTGGAGCTGTAACGCTGCCACGAAAATACGCCAAGCACAAGAAATACAGTGTACACATGGTATGTCAAGACTTTTCAACTCTGTAATTTGTTTGTTTTTAAAAATGCTTTTTCTGTGTTAACGCAAATAAAAAAATAAATCTAACAGGTTCCCATATGGATGGTACCTCAATGGAAAGCTTGAAAATTAAGTATCCTGAGGTAACGCAAAAACAACTGTCCCCTATGTACTTTCCCCATGTGGTGATCACCAGTGTAGACTTTTATTCAGAGGACTGGATGCATCATGTAGGAGGCTGAAGGAGGAATGCTGGTTTAAAGGAGGATTTATCAGCTATAATCTCTCAACAACCGAGCAGATCAATCTCCTCTTAACGCACAGATACACACACACACACACACACACACGGGTATGTAAATTTAGCTCCGTTAGCCATCTCCCTCCCTCATGAGCCTTGTCAGTAAAAGTAGGAGAGGAAAACAATGTTGTTAAAAAAACATGAAGAAAGAGAAAGGCAGAGAGTCAAAGACGACGGATGACTGAGAAAGCGAGGCTGGAAGAGAGAAGAGGAGAGTCTTCTTAGAGGACTAAAAGGATTAGCCCTCTCATCTCTCTTGGATCACAATGTTTCCTGGGCTATGTTTGATCAGCGATGGTGTGTGTGTGTGTGTGTGTGTGTGTGTGTGTGTGTGTGTGTGTGTGTGTGTGTGTGTGTGTGTGAGGGAGGGAGTGAGATGTTTGCTGTGATACCAACGCTGCCTCATCCTGATCCTATTACATGGCAATAAACATCAGCTACCAACATGGGGATTACGGAGTGTGTGGAGATGTGTGCACACTCCTGGTTTTGGCTGGACCTTCTATAATCCTTTGACAACAACAGTCTCTCTCTCTTTCTCTCTCTCTCTAACACACACACACACACACACACACACACACACACACACACACACACACACACACACACACACACACACACATACACTCTGTGGTTTATAGTCTCCCTGCCACAGCTGAAATAGCTGATATGCTCTACTGTAAACCTGTGATTAGATTTTTTTATTACTTTAAGAAACAAGTTAAACAAATTATGTTTATCATAACTGAACAAGTTAAAGACATATATTTGTTTATAAAATCTTTCCTATTAGTTAAACTTATAGAGACAAGTTTCTGAGTTATTCGCTAAAAGCAGATACATGTAAAATCTGCGTAAATCTATAATTATTTCCCGTTTCTTTTTTATAGGATATTAAATTATTAAAATACAAAATATTTGGCTTACATCAATTTAAAGAATTAACTGCTGCCCATTTATTCAAATGATCAACATTAATGGTTTTCGTTCATCTTTTAAAGCGCATTTATACAAATATAACTTTTTTAATATTAATATACTCAGGCCTCTTTTTACACATGCTATTAAAATCTTAAAATTCCAAATCATTAAATACAAAGAATTTAAGATAGCAAGCCTGCTACAATGAGGTAAAATGTTGACGTATGCTAAGATTAGGGATGCACGTTTCCAAGATTTTGTTTAACCGGCTATTGAAGCGTTTAACGGTCAATAACCGGTTAACCATAAAGTCACGCCACCTACCGTAAACCCCCAAATGTATTACACCCAAGCGAAATACATAAATTTCAGTCAACCGGGCATTAAATATTATACTTGGTTGCGTCATTAACAGCAGTTAACTATGTACCTCCCTAGCTAAGATAATGGTAAAGCTCAAATAAATGTAATCACAGATTTACTCATATGTTGAACTTCATAAAACAAACCACTGAACCCTGAAGCAAATGACTGATGCAGAGGAAACCAACAGCTAATTTGTGTCAAATTAACCCACCACGACTAATCAGTTGCCTAAAAGTAATGGATATTTGTAAAACAAAAAGGAAGTTTGGTACTTCTAACAGATTTGTTCCACATGTTAAAAAAGAACAATGTTTTAGTTTCATTTGAACTTATAATTATTCTGAATAAAGGCATAAAAAGTTAAAAGATGAATGCTTTAACCTTGAGTCAGTATTTTAACAAATCACAACCTCCTCTCCTACAGGTCTAAAACATCACAACACTGTGCTGCTTCAGCCTTTGCATGAATGAGGGGAAGAGACACTAAACAAAAGTCACGGTGCTGGATGAGAGCTGTTCTAAGCATTTGAACAAACGCTCTCTCAAGAGGATGAAATTGAAAGAAAAAAAAAGCCAATTGGCCGTTGGTTTATGGATGGGAACAATGAGCTCTTCTAACATGATGACATTTGATTGTCAAGCAATACTGTCTGACTCATTGTCCCGTGATCAGTTTTTGAGAATCTTGACTTTCTGCTGCACCGCGTGCTTCACATTTGCTCTAAATAATAAACAGAATCCAAACAAAAGCTCAAAAGCCGCTTGGGAGAAGTGACATGAAGCTGTTATTTCTAGCTGAGCATCACGTTTTTACCACCTCTGACACAACACTTAGATCATAAAACACCATTGTTACCAACATACTATAGATAATTAAGTTCCCTGCTCAACAAGGATTATTAATTATACTGGACCAGACAGAACGCATGATTTTGTCTTTTAGACAACTAGCATTTTTTAATTTCATTAAAAAAAAAAAACACAAGTCCTTAAACCAATCATCATACCCTCTCCAGTAATTTTCTTCTTTTTTCTATGTATTTGCCCTCCTTCTACCCTCCCCCCATCCACCTCCTACCCCCCGATCACCTTTCTTTCTTACAGAAAATCTAAAAGGCTGACATGCAAATGGGGCTTATTAAATCCTATTAGGCCGTCTGTCAGCAGCCAGCAGAGAGAGGGGGAGCGAAAAGGAGCAAGAAATATTACAGTTAGAGAAACAAGTGATAGTACGAAGAAAAAAACAGAGGCTTGGAGATAAGTAAAGCATGTTTTTAAAGATAAGATCATTTTCTAACCTGTTGCATTCTACATGTTGAGTACAAACAACATGTCATGTTTAACACAAGGAGTTTAAAAAGTGTTGAATGCACGGTTTACGATTTTGTTGTACCGAACTGTTTCTCTCATACCGAGGTACGTACTGAACCATGACTTAGGTGTACTACACCCCTACTAAAAAAATTAAATGTTTATTCTGAAGCAAACTTTCATATAGAGAGTTCTAATCAGTTCTACTGTTCATTTTCTGTTAGCTGTTAGCAAAATGGTGCTAAACAAAACGTGCTACTGCTTTGGTAGCATCGATCAGCTGTGACTAACAGATTCATTGCATCCTGAAATAAATGTTGGTACCAGAGTTTACAGCAGAGTATCCTGTTGTCTACTGCAATTCAATTGAGAGATGAGCTTCACAATACATAAAATAGTATTGGTTCCGGTTTTTGAGTACTATTACTAGTACATAACAAGTATCGAACCAATATCTGATGCTGGTATCGATATCAGGGCATCCCTAATCAAAATGTAAAATCAGGTGGGTATAAGGTTTGAAAGCACCCTTACATTTAGAAAATATATCAGTAACAAGTAATAATGTTTAATGTTTGGGATTACAGATTTTAACCCAATTATCCTTAAATATGACATTTGCCATAATCTAAGAGCCCTAAAAATCTGTATTATTTGTCAAAATACAATAAAAGGAAGATTAAAGGTTAACCATATTCATTTTACATAATCTATTAAATGAATAAAAGAGACAACTCAGAATACAAAAGTCTGGAAGGCATTTCAACCACATCCATTTCATTGTTTGAACCAAAGAGAAAACCTGATAAAGCAAATTGATCATTCAGTTTTTAATATATTTACTTTAACCATGTCTAAATGTGTACCAATCTTTTTAGGAGGTATATTTTTTTGTACATGGTTGATGGAATCATAGAAGGTTCAAATAATTTTTGTATGCATTTCTTTTGTTTTGAAGATTTTCAGCTTTCTCAGTTCAAACTGAAGAGCGCAGAATTCCAAGTTCTTATAGTGTGTTTTATTAATGCAAGTTAACACTCATTCAGTGCAGGTAACTGTTAAGTCTTTCTCAAATTGTTTCTCTTTTCTATTAACTGTGCTGTTAAAAGTTTTGTTGGAAGTTTACGCTTATAACTCAACTAAAAGTTCTGAAAGTTTTCAGTCATCTAGGTAGGGTGGCCCATACTTCCAGGCCGGCTTTAAAGCTGCGGTCCAGAGTATTTGAGCAAGTGAGAACTTTTTTAATCCAGCGTATCACGGCCCCTCCCAAAACATCCCTTCTCCCCCCTCCCGCTCACTTGAACCCAGTGGTGTCCAAAGTCGGTCCTCAAGGGATGGTGTCCAGCGTGTTTTAGTTCTATTTTTGCTCTAACACAGCTGAATCAATGATTGAATCACCTGTTCTGCATGTCATCAAGCTCTGCAGAAGGCCTTTAATCACCCACTGACTAAAATCAGATGTGTTGAAGCAGAGAAACCTCTAAAACATGCTGGATACCAGCCCTCCAGAATCAGGATTGGACACCACTGCTCTAACCCCTCCTCTACAATTGTGCATGCATCACTCTGGTCTTTAATGTGTTTTTCGCCAAGTTTAGTCACCAGACTTTTCTTAGGTTTTCTTTCTGAAGTTGATGTTATCCAAGGTAGCCGGGGAAAGGCTAACTCTTTAACAGACGTTTGCTCCATTGCAGACGTTTGCTCCGACTTATCCATGACCAGACACGTTCTTCTGGTATGGCGACTATAAACAGAAAGACATGGAGCGTCCTGTGCACGGCGCCACCTTAACAGGTTTGCACAATGTGCATGCACATTGATTGACAGCAGACAATGTAGGAACTCAAATTCTTTTGACTTAAAAAAATTAGCCGGTCAGTGTGAATTCATAGGGGTCTATGGGAGGAAGGAGGGACTTAAGCAGAATAACAAATGTTGTTGAGCCCTACGCATTGATCATAGTTTAGAACCAAACTATCATTTGAAACATTTATAAAACTTTGAATACTCCGGATTGCAGTTTTAAGACGGACAATCCGGTTTTCAAAAGAAATGTCTGCCTGCTAGCGCACCCATGGGATGGACACCCATTTGTCCTCCTTATGACATAATTATTTTTTCTACATGGTCCTGAGTGCGAATTGTAAAAAAGAGCTTTGGGGGGTACAGTGTCAGAGTTTCGGTCCAGGGTGCAGCATGAGGTACCACTCATGAGTGCACATTGTGACAACTTGTCAGCGCTGCATCCTGGACGCACCCCCTCCTCCTGGACCTGAGAACTCGCGCCGCGCCCTGAACCGCGGGGCAGGTCGACCAAAAACCAGAGTGTTACTCTGAAGGGTCCAGGGTGGGGAAGCATGGGAATGAAAACTGAATGACCAATGGGGGGACTTCAAAGGCAGAGATGGGGTAACCCCCCCACAAATCACACGCTGATATAGTCCCTAATGAAAATAAGTGTGCCTAAATAAAATAAGGGATAAAAAAGAGTCTCCATGCAACAAAAAGTGAAACATTTTGTGATTTCCATCCACGTCCTCCGTTTTTAACTGCATTAATAAACCTTAAATATTTGAGCGTTCATTGCGTCTATCACTGTCTCAGCACACTAGTCGTGTTTTTAAATTTGTTCTGGGATATATATTACAGGCTGTTACACTTCTCTTCCTTGTTCTCCCTCTCATCCCACACTTCACCTCTTCTCTGTTACTCCTCCTCTTTGATTTTCTTTTTCAATGATGAGACATAGAAGAAGAAGAAGGAGGTTGCCTTTCTCCTGCCTGTCAATTATCCCCACTCCTCTCTCCGTCCAGCTTAATTGGCGTTTTGGAGACGCTAACGTCGTCCCAGCGGGCTCGGTCAGCACAATAGAGGCCCAAATAGCTGACCGGCCCTCGGCTCAGCCCAAATTGAATTGGAAATCTTCCATCTTCTCTTTAGCATAACAAAGGCGGTGGAGGGGTTTTAGACAAAGGGTCTGTTTTAATGGAGAAAATCAATCTCTAGGAGGGAGCAGCAGCATTGTCTCCCATCAGCTGTACAGGTGTGTCTTGCCCACGGTGGCTTTAATCAGAGGTGGCAGGGGAGAGATCTGGAAACAACATCTCTGTGACTGTGGGGAAGACTGGCAGCTGAAGGCTGGGGAGGTGGAGGACACGTGTTTGTGTCTCCTGTAAAATCCTGTGGTTCTGGCACGAGGACACAGATGATGAATGTGTCTGCAACAGATTATCGTCGTTGAAAAGGTAACTTGTGTTGCTGGAGTTGTCTTTTAGCAACTAAATCTTGACCCTTGAATCAGATGCCTCTTCTAAACAGATTGAGACATTTCACCCCCTGTAATCTAAACCTACTAATCCCTGTTGTGTTTATGAAGTATTAGACTAGTTAAATGATCTGACTTTCAAAATAAAAGAATGATGATCAGCTGAGGGCTCAGGCAGAAGCACCAGTTTTCACCATGGCACTAAAGATACGCGACAGTTCTATTTCAGCACCGTGGCGCCGGTGAGATGCGTGTGTCACGACATAGTGGAGTACTTAATGACACAGACATTACGACGCACAATGACTCCTACTACGACACACAAAAACAACCACGAGTGTATTGTCACTTGTTTACAGTACTGATAGCCTTTAACTATTCCAATAAATAGCTTACTTACCCATTTTGAAAGAATTAGAATTAAAGAATCCAACAACACACGACAGAAGCTCAGATCACATACAAAAGATTCGTTTCCCGCTTCCTGTTCTCAATTCCCACGTGATGTTGTGATTATCGTGCGATTTTGCAAGCAGTTTTCTATGGCGCGCCACTTCAGGAACGGGTCCTGTGAGAATACAAGACTCGCCAAAACCATGGTGCAACCGTGGTGCAGCACTGACGTCTCCATTGTGTTTCAGATTTTAGGCTACTGGTTCTTAAAGGCTGTGGCTCGGACTCCACTGAGGACCGTGGATGCCATGTAAGGGTCTTAAGATGATCTACTAAAAACAAATTAGCTTTAAAAATGATAACCAATGGCATATCATCCTTAACTGTTAGATGGAGTTAAAAACTGAAATACTACTACTACTAATAATAATAATGCATCAGTTTTATATAGCGCTTTTCTAGGTCACTCAAAGACGCTTTACAGAGTTGCATCATTCATTCACACAGTCATTCTCACTGGTGGTGGTAAACTACGACAGACGTCTGTAGCCACAGCTGCCCTGGGGCAGACTGACAGAGGCGAGGCTGCCATTCTGCACCATCGGCCCTTCTGACCACCACCAACATTCACACACAGTCACACTCACATTCACACAGGCAAGTTGGGTGAAGTGTCTTGCCCAAGGACACAACGACAATCTAACCCAGCCAGAGCTGGGGATCGAACCGGTGACCCTCCGGTTACCAGACCGGCCACTCTCCCAACTGAGCTAGTGCCGCCCCAGAAGCATACTCAGAAGCATTGTTTGTTTCCTTTATCCAGACGATAGTAGGGGTCATGAGTGTCTCAGACATTTTTTGTGGGTCAAAAGTTGATAAGCTTGGGATTCACTGCTTTAATCTTATCAATATTTGCTTCATGTTGCTTTTAACTAACAATATTTAAAGTCTTAAAAAACTTGACTAGTCCTGGTCTCATTAAAACATTATTATTGCTTCTTAAAGTCACTCTGGTTTTATTTCTTTTTCAAAAAATGGGTGTTATTAGGACTCCAACAACAGACTAATAGGAACCCTTACATTGAAAGCAATAATAAACTTACCACTTTATATTTACTAATGTAATAACTCAACTAGTTCATTTAAATTAATAAAGCTTTATGTAAATAAATTCAATTTGAACCAGGTCACTTTTCTGAAATTATAAATGTCTAATTCTGACAAACTATTTGTAGGTTTTTAGAATAAAGTCTTAAAACTACAACAAATCTTTAGGTGTTCAGGTGATTAAAATAGAGGCCATTTTTTCTCTAGAATTTCTCGTGAAAAGTTGTTTGGGAACTTTAACAATAAACTTGTACTTTTTTGCTTTAAAGTGTAAAATGAATTTTATTGTCTAACCAATGTTTATGGACGAACCCGTAATCTGGCAGTGACTGACGTGATTCTGAGGTTGTGTTTTAAGTTTCCAGTCGGTGTCGTCTCTCCCAGTCTGTCAGTGCTGTTAAGGAGTTGTCTTTTAGGTCTGGGTGTTTTGATAAGGTGAGTGTTTGTGTTTATCTGCGCGCTCCCAGCTCTGTGCATTACCATGAGAATGGTTTAAGCCCTGTGCTAATCCCCCTGTGTCTCTGTTGTAATAAATGTCTTCATTCACACACACGGAACGGGACAGGGAGCGGGAACACGCAGCAACGGGAAACGTATCGCCTTCCTCGGGATCGTGAGAGCATGTCCCCTTACCTCTGGTTTTTTTAAGTTGCATTCCTCTTCTATGAAAGAAAAGGTGTTTATCTGATCAAAATATTTTAAATAAAGGTTTACATATTAACTAAGTACTATCACCCTAGTTTTACTCAATTTGATTCATTTTAAACATTTTGTCGATGACTGTTTAACTTTGTTTGCCCATTTCTGTAACTCTGATAGCTTCTTGCTTTCAAAATATTGTAAATATTATAAAAAATTATAGCAGAGGTTCATGTGAACAATATTTATAAACCTTTACACCATTGTTTATTTTACATTTCTCTACACAACTTATTGTGTTAGATTCCTAAACATCTTACAAATATTATAAATAGCTAAATTGGAGTCTTCTTCATCAAAATCTTTGACAGTGAAGATGTATTTTTGCTAGTGTGAATTAGCTGATCGGATGCGTTCACAGACTGGGAAAGAAAATAGATTTTTTGGGCATTGAATCCACTGGTCACTAAATTATACCAATCCTAATAAAATTCTGGTCACCTGATGTTTTGAGGAGTCAATTTTAACACTTTCTTTACCAAAATGATAATGAGAGTGAGTGGTGGACCATTTTTAATAGATAATTTAATCTATTTGAATACTAACAAATGCTTCAATGTTATAAGTAAACTGAATGATTTAATGGCTTTCTTGATTATAAAGTAAAAAGGAAATGTCAAGAATCTTAAACCCTTTCCTTAATGTCTTGGTATTTATGTATACATTAATATTACAGCTTTAACAGGTCATGCTAGTCACAAAAGAGCAAAGAAAAATCATTTTATTAAATGTCACTGATGCTATTCTGATTCTCTCTATATAAATGTGTTTTTAGGTGGATATGATACAGTATTGCTGCAACACAAACTCTCCTCTCATTGAGCCATCCTCACCAGCTAACCCTCACTCTTCTCCCTCCCCCACGCTTCCCCTGGGACTCCCCCTCGTCACCCTGAGTCTTCCACACACAAAGCAGTCTATTAAAAAGCCTTTAGTGAGGCCATTTGCTCAGTCTGCTTTCACAAAATGAGGTTTAGGGTGAAGGTTGTGGTGTTTGCGGTGTGTGCATGTGTGTGTGGGTGTGTGTGTTAATGTAGCATGTAAGGTCTAGGCCTCAGGGCCCTTTTGAATGTCACACCCATGGGGGTTAAAGAAGGCAAAATGTCTTATAATCTCATATAATCCGACACAAATCCAAGCATAAATGTTTTAATAATACAAATACGGTATCGCTTGTAATGTCAGTCATTTTTATAGGTTTAATAGATAAATCTGGCTTTTTTTTCTGTACGAAACACACAACATGATGTGTTTACTAAGCAAAGACCTTTTGAAATGCTTTTAACTCAAAGCGTCAACTAAAAACTATGTAAAGTTTCATCAGAAGAGAAAAATCTGAAACTCTGATTGGTTGGATGTTTTTTCCCTAGCAGGTTAATTAATCACAACTGAAGTTAAACTTGAATTTAACAAAATACTAATTATAGATCAGTTTATAACATATAATCAACTTGTAACCTAAAAGATGTTTTTACTTTCAGTAGAATTGTTAATATTCAGATTGCTACTCTTGCATAGGATGAGTCTTAATTGGAGAAAAAAACCTGCGTGTAAGTGGGTTACTTATTTTATTCATCATCATATAACAAATTTAGTATTTTTTAGTAATTTAGTGTGTGAAATTCTAAAATAGTATTTTCTTCTTTTAGTTACAAAAAAGTGTTTTAATGCTGACTGCTGGAACAAATTGCTGAAAACCTGAACTGATGCTGAAGCTAATCGGAACCATCAGTTTTAAAAATACTTTTAAAGATTTGAAGTTTGAGCAGAAATAAACACTTAAACAATAGTGACTGACTTAAATGGGAGCTTTGGGAGCAAAAACCTTGAACATCTAAAACTAAAACGTTGGAAGTGGAAAGGTAGAAAGTGAAAGAAGACCAAGAGAGTGTAGCATTATCAATATATGCTGTGACCTCTGACCTCTGCCCACGTGATCATCACAAAACAATAATCCATCTTCTTCCCAATAACTCGGATTATAATGACTCTTTTATTATGTTTGTTTTAAAGAGCATATATTAAGTTCTTTTTTTTTTTTATTCTGATAAAACTCTGTCCAAAAATACTATTTGAAATGTTTATTGAGGGTATTTTGTTTTACAATGCATTTTTTTAAACCATTTTTCTAGTCCAAAGTGCCCCTTTTTGCAAAGCTTCTAAAAACGCTTTTTTTTTCATATGTGGACCTGTGACGTCAGCTAAGGGAGCTCCTAGCTAGGTGGCGCTGCTTACAGTGTTGTCAGATGTAGATAAATAAAGTATTTGTAGGATAATTTAACACTCTGTACGATCAATAATCCCATAAATATGATCATTTGAGCCCTTTGTTGTGTGGAGTTTGTGTAACAGATGCTTGTTTTAATCATTGTGTAGATTTTTTAAAGCTAAACTACTTTAACATCTCAGACTGGCACCGCTCTAGTCTGCCAGCTGCCTGCTCGCTGTCGGCGATGAGTTGTTAGTTTTAGGTTAGAGCACTCTTTAATCAAGTCGGTGTGAATTCATTTTAATAAAAAATGCTAAATTATTATGTTTATGAATGCCAATCGCCAGTCTGTCAGGACACTGAGTCAACAACGGGACGGCTTCCTTACCGGTACGGTGACTTCTGTTTGGAGACGAAAAACCCCGGTGGTCCTGGTCTAGTCCAGGACTGGATGTGATGGAGTCCCACTTACCGACGAAAAACATTCAGTGTGACTCTAAACATGCGCCGTTACTTCGATCCATTCACCGGAACCGCTGTTAGCACGCAGCAGCTAACAAGAGCTAACCGCTGTTAGCATGCAGCAGCTAACAGGAGCTAACGGGGAGACTTGAGTCTCGTTTCCATGCCAGGTTTGGTACGGTTCGTGGTGGGTCGTCCAGTACCGATCAGCGATTTCATGAGAGCATTTCCTTCAGGTGTCTGACCCTCACCTGGCTGGCGGGGTACAGTAAATCCATGCCGTGAGGCTCTCCAGAGGGGCTTCCCGTTCCCAGCGGCTCCCAAGAGGGGATTCCCAGCGGGGTTTCCAGCCTGACCCGACACTGTTTCGGTCAGCCTCGAACCGTTTAGCTGCATCCTGTGAAACTTTTTATAAACTCTTTCATTTCTTAAACGCAGCTCAATGTTTGGAGCTCTGATGATCAAAAACCTGGTGCTAAACGCTGGTATTTTACCCAGACCCGAGTGAGGAGGTGGGTCACGGTCTACAGCTGGACCGACAGGGTACAGCCTTACAGGACTGATTGTTTTTATCTTTTTTTTTTTTTTATCTTAACAAAATAACTTCTCACTATAGTAATAAAATAATAAAATAACGGCACTCTGGGGGTTTGTTTTGCTCGTCACAAGTAGTGATAAGTGGATCAGTTTTCTATATAGAGAACGAACGGTCTCCCGGCTCTGTCGTCACTTCCGGTTTGGTGAAAAAATTGACAATTCTCACAAAAACGAATCCAAGAGCCTAAATAAGCTGAATTTGTGTAAATTTTTATTCAGAAAAAGTTTCTATTATATTTCTCTAAACATTTGTTTAAGGGAGTGTCTAATTTAAAATATGCTCTTTAACCTGAATCAACATTCCTCCAAGGTCTCGGTCGTATCGGAAGAATCCACCGGACTCTATTTAATAATAATAATAATAAAGACTCTTGGTGTCTCTTCCTAAAATGACACTTTAATCTGTTACAGAAATGTCTTAAAATGATTAATGCACTTTCTCCTACAGCGTTGTGAATGTTGATCCAGCTTCAGTATTATTGTTACTTTGCTAAAAGGTTAAATCAGTATTATTACTTATTTCTACTTTGCTAAGGAAAATAAGTATAATTTTTAACACTCCTTCCATAAAGGTGACGTATGACTTTAGAACCTGAGTCATGTGTCTTGTTTAGAGTCTTTTGATTGGCCCACGTCGGCTCACAGCCCACGTCAACCATCTGCCCCACACAGGAAGTAAACAGTTCCTCCCCAGCTTCGGAGGATAAAAGAAACACTGTCAAACTTGCTACACAGTGTAGTTATTGATGCCGACTGCCCGAGTGACGGGTAGAGAGCCCCGTTAGCGGTCGAGGAAAGCTTCTTACCCCTGAGCACAGACAACACCCCGTCTGTATCTCTCACAACCAGAATGGGGAAGAAAGCCACCTCTCAACTGAACCAGCCATGGATCTAACTGAGGTCGTATCCTCGGACGTTTTCCGCCTGCGGGTCATTCCACCTGTCAGGGCTCCAGATCGACCGAGGGGGGATCTCTGCTTCCTCGTCGAACTCCACCAGCCGGACGTGATCCCGGAACGAGTTCCAGTAAGAAATTCAGGGTCTGGTAAAGTCAAGGCTACTTTGATAAAGCTAAAACCTACACCTAGGCCGCTCCACCCAAAGTAACCTCTCCACTTCACCCCTGGTAACTAAAACCCCTTAAAGCGGCTCTCTGGAGCATTTTTCTCTGTATCAAAGTTTTCTAAATGTTCTAAATGATATTTCAGGTCTAAACTATGATCTATGGGTTGAGTTCCACAACATCTGTCATTCTGATGAAGACCCTCCTTCCTCCTAGAGACCCCTTTCCATTATTTCTTGCCGCTGACATTTTTCAGCCAATGAAATTCAAATTTCTGCATTGTCTGAACATGCACGCGCATCGACCAAATCTGTACCAGTAGGGGGCGCTGTCGTACAGGACGCTCCGTGTGTTTCTCTGCAGTCTCAGCCGTTCACTGAGGACTCACAGCTCATTTCTACTAAAAACCTACCCATTTCCCAGATAAAGACGGGTTTATTTTTATTTTTAAACCTTTCACCTCACAGAATGGCAAGGTTTGACAAGATTGTGCGTTTATTTTGGTCAGAAAGTTCATCCAGGGCCGAGTCAAGTTCAGCTTCAGAGTCCAGCAGCAGCTCGGTGCTAACAGAGCTAATATCAGAAGCAGCAGGGACAGAGAGGACTCATCAGACCCTCGTAGTGTTGTTGGAATAAGATTGTGAACTGTGAGTGATTAAACCCTACACATTGAGCGGTACAGTTCATGTCCGAAGTATATGCGCCGCGTGCACGCGCGCACACGCGACCGGACGCGCGTGTCGAGATGTTTTGAAGAGGAGCTTTTGGACGCTAGATTCAAAAACTGCTCTCCTGATGAAATCCTCCGGAGTGCCGCTTTAAGTTAACTCCCTAGTCTTCATATCACCACAAGACTCAGGTTTTAAACTCAGAAGATCAATTTTAGAACATCTTACACTTATTGAGTGTTAACCAAATTTCTACCTCAAATGCTAATCTGTTACAAATGTTCGTCAGCTTTCTAATAAATATTGAAATATTTATTCTTGACTCAGCTTCCATTAGTCAAATAACAGGTGCGTAAATGACTCCCTGCAATTAAAATAATCTAGATAGTCCTGCTTTTATCACATACAGTGTTTAAAACCCGGTGTCCAGAGCCAGAGCCTCTCGAGTAAACCCTAGGTAAAACCTGGATAAATTAGCAGAAGGTGAGTAATAAAACACTAGCTTTTATACACACACAAGAGTCAAAGAACACACCCTTCTACTGACAGAGACGGATTATAAAGAAATCAGAGTACTTATCCATTTCAATCCAATTAAACTTTGTTTATAAAGCACTTGAAATACTAGAGAAGTTCAAAGTGCTGTACAACATATAAAAAACAATAAAATGCACATATGATATCGAAAAACCAGCAACTAGAAATACATTGTCTGATTTAAACCTACAGCTGTAATGGCCACATCTCCTGAAAAAGGGCAATAATCACAGTTTCATGTATAATTTGTTTTTTTTTTACTATAATAAAAGTAGTGTGGGAGTAATAAATGTTTGTTTACAAAAGCTTAAATTTTTTTAAAGCTTTCTGCATACATGTAAGCCCTGATGCCAACATCGGGTATCGGTCCGATACTATGGTTGTGTATTCGTACTCATAAAAGTACTCCCATAACATTTTACATAGTGTGACGCCTAGTTCTCAGTTCAGTTTCTAACTCTGGAGAAAATAAGTCCAAGTTGTGTCTGTTACTGATGTTTGGTTCAGGTAAAATACATGCAACAAATGTGTTAGTCTTGGCTAACTGCCACTCTCAAAGCAGTAGCACGTTGTATTTAGCTGCATTTTGCTAACATATATGACAGAAAAATAGCAGAAGAGCTACTGAAGGCTCTCTACATCAAACAGCATTAACGTCTATAGAATAACACGCTGAAGATTAAAGACCCAACAGTTTGTTTCTGATCAGCTGAGGAAAAGTTTAGTCTACAGAAGCAGTTAACGACTGCTCTTTGTACGGAAAGCTGTTGTAGCATATAATCAAACACACTTTGAAACATTCTACAGCAGGCCATGTGTATTTATCAGTCATTTTATCACATTAGTAATGAGATAGCTGAGAAGTTTGATGTGTTTCACATTAAAAGATGTTATTCAGTTTAGTTTAGTTTAGCTTTATATTTTACATCTAGTCCAGATCAAAATGACTAAACACTCGTCGTTTATGTAACACCTACAGGTCATATATCAAACTTCCTGTTTGATATATGACCTGTAGGACTGCTTATAGTCCAGACTGGATGAAAAAGACTCTAAAATGTAATTGTATCTTATAAAGAAGATACCATCTGACAGATCCTGCCTTGGTATACACGACCTCCAAATTTAGACTAAAGTTATTGTCCGTTAAAAAAACAAGAGGGAAACTAGCATTTGGCTTTTTTTTCATTGTACTGAACCTGTACCAATCCATGATTTTGGTCAGTGGCATTTATTAGTCCTTGGTATCGGCATGTACTCAACTGTAAGTACCTGTACTAGGTATCGGTGCATTGCTAAAAGACTTTGGTTTTTATCATTAAATTAAACTTACTGTGTGGAAAAAGTCAACACATTCTTTCACTGCTGATTATTCCTCACAGTGGGTATGATTATTACGGTACCCATTCTCTCAAAATGCATGTAAACCTGAAAGTTATATTAAAGTCTCAATCAGAGGATCAGCATTTCAGTACCTGGTCAGGACTGAGAAGTTAACATGAGACAAAGAAAAGCAAATAAAAAGAGGTCTGAAACCCACAGTTAGCCTTTGCACTTTCCTCTGGTTGAAAATGAAGGGACTTGTCTGGACCAAGGTGAAATAACAAACCTCTTCACCACCTTTGATGCTCAAACAGCAGCAGCAGATCAGAGAATGGCAGGTGGAGAAAGGAAGAGCATCAACAGAATACAACGGAAAACTAGATGGAAGGTTGAGAGTGAAGAGGTTCCATAGGAGGAACAGAGATACGTTTCCTGAGTTAAGTGCACGCTGTTGCATCAAGTTTAGTGCTGAGCTTTATGTTCGCACAAACACACAATGATGCTACGTGCGTGTTGCTGGTTATTCACCACAGTGAGATGGTTGTTTATGCATCTTTCTTTCTAAAAGTCAAATGAAAAATGACACCCTTCAACACAGAGAGACAGTCTTTTATCAGTGGTAAAAATTAAGTAAAGAATGTGACAAATGACTAAGTTGTCCACTTACACTGCCTAAAACACTAGACATATTTAACCAAGGTCCTTCTTTCCCCACAGGTGATTTTAGTAGAAGTTTTTTCTTTTTTAAGTTTAAATTCTATCACTAATGTGTTTTTTTTAAGTACTGACCAGACTATAGTTGACATCTATATATCAATAAATCAATTCCAGCTCTTCATTTTGTTAAGCAATTTTGTCAAAAATCAAAACAGAATTTGGGGTTTGCTGCTGTAAAATTGTCAAGATCTACAGATTTTAACACTACATCCTTCTGGGACCTGAAGATCTGCATGCGTCCTCCTTGTCTATTGGCGGAAACAGCAGCCAAGTTAGCGCACTTAGTGCTGACAACCGTAAGCCATGCTAGCTCTGATATCAGGAAAACAGTAGTCATTTGGGTAAGCTATTGGTTACATTTTTATGGTGTTCTATCCACATGTACTTGCAGTGGTAAAATTGGCAGCACATAGTTATATTTAAGTACATTTTTCTGTAGATTACTGAATCATCCAGTGACAGCCAGTCACTGTCATTTAGTGACAGAGGGCTTGTTCTGTCGGATTAGCATACCTATGAATTGTATGCTGTTGCTGAACACCTGTTCATTGCAGGTGTATGGCTCTAGATTCATTCTTATCTCTGTTATCTTCAAACGTGAAAACCAAAGCAATAGACAAGTTTTAAAAAGTAAACAGACCATACCAGTTATAGTTCTGATTCTGAAAATCCTCAACGGCGCCATCAGTGTTCAGATCGGGGTTGTCTGAGTCAAACTCAGGCTGGAATGGATACAGTTGAACTTGCAACAACAGTATCTGTCTATCTGACATGTGTTGTCTTCATCTGAATTGAATTCCAGGGGAGAAAACTCTGACAGACTAGCAGGTTTCAGATGCAACATCTGGTTCTGATGAAATATTGCCATCTGCCATAGTTGTAATGCTAAAAACCAGCAGAAGTGATTGTTCAGTTTCCTGTTTTCTTAGACGAGTCCCTGTCATGATGTAGGCAACTAAGTGGATAAGACTGGAATCAGTATTTTATTTTTTTACTGCTCCTGTCGTGGAAATACAAACATATTTTTTCAGTGGAGCTTTTAATTTTCATTTACATGTCATTAACAGGAAATATACATCTGGCCAGTACTGTTAAAGTCAACCTAAAACTGGTAAAAGTATGTGACTGATTGATATTATATTCATGAAAACATCACAAACACACACTTGTGGATTGCAGAGGGATGAGAGATGGATGGGCAAATATTGAGCTGTGACAGAGTAAACAATGCCCTGCTAACCAGATGGCTGGACTGACACACACACACACACACACACACACACACACACACACACACACACACACACACATCTTTATTAACACACACACACGCGCACACGCATGCAGACACACACAAACATCATTGACTATCAAGCTAAAAAGCCAGTGGCTTAAAATTAAGTCAAAGAGAAATAAATAAAGAGCTTGTTTTAAAATCGAGATTTTTTATTTTAAATCTTTAAATCAAAATTACTGCATGTAGAAACTGTTTAACTAAATGAACCTCTTACATGTTTAGATATTTAACACACTGAGTGAAGTCTGAAGTGTTTTTATTGATGCAAAACCAACTAATCTCATAGCCATCCACTCAAGAATTCAGACTGAACACATCCCACCTGTAACCATCTCTATGGAAACACAACAGGATATTTTCATAAGTAGAGCCTGCAAAGCAACAAGTATTGAAAAATTGGTCTCATCAATCAGAGGCTGTAAACACACCAATAAAGAAAACCAAAAGCTTAAAGTGCCTGTGACTCCATATTTAAATCACTTTATATTAAACAGGTGTAATCTTTGATGCCTCTAGATCAGCGTTGCACCATTATAACTCAAAATACGCTGTAATTATTTCCTAACGAGCAACTCAGAGATCAGAAGAAAGCGCCGCCTTCCGGTTCTGCTGGGTTTCTCCTTATTTGGCAGCCTGACACTTCTGCTGCAGCAGGGGGCAGTGCCGTCACGTGAAAGAGAAACGAAACTGAAACTAGACACTACACGGTCTATGGGCAATGGCGGCGGCACTGCCTCGCTCCAGTTGTCGTGAACGTGCATGTGGGAGGAGAATTGACCATATAAGCAAGTCCGTATCACTATGACCTCATAGCGGGCTGGAGTGAAAAAAACTGTTTGAAACCTGGGTCTGAAATCTGGAAGAGCTTCTCACTGGCTGTACTAGGAGACAGATGGACGCTGTTTTTTGCTCTTTCTGGCAGGTTTAAGGTGAGAACTCAACATTGCAACATGATAGATAAGTCAGAAAACACGGAAACTGATGTCATGGGCACTTTAACAAGAGCATCTCTGTCTCCTGAGTTTAGTTCAGAACACTGGACAGCTCCATCACTTCTCACGGAGCATCAGTTTCAGCACCACGGCCAGCGAATAACTTCTTTCTACCCACAGGTCTCTTCACCACATCAATTATTTAAATAAAGTTTATTTTACATCTAAAAGGAGCAAAACACTCAGTGTTCTGAAGTAAAAAAATGTAATCTTTTGATTTGTTGGAGAACTTCTCAAACTTAATCATGAGAAAAAGCCTTTCTGCAGGACACATTGCAAATCAGCCACTGCTGTAAAGGCTAAAAGGAATGGAAATAAAAAGGTTTACACAGATTTTTCAAATCTGCTCACTCAGCAGTATGATGATGCTTTTTTTTTTTTTAATTTAAACAAAAACCTCTTTGTTTTCTTTGTAGTTTGTTATTTGTTCAAAATTATAAAAATCAAAAGTATATAACAAAATAAGCCAAAACTAAATCTCTATTAACCATAACCTAATAATTACTCAAAAGATCATAAACATTGAGCTGTAATTCTGATCTATTGTATCATAGAAAATAAACATGACCAGCAGTTTTAGGATGTTTTACTTGTTTTATTTCGTTTTAATCAGCTCAAATCTTTAGAAAAAGAAACAAAACTCCACATCATCAGCTCAGAGAGCGACACAAGCAGTCACACACGTACACACCTGTCAGCTGCTAAACATGCTGACCATTTATCTTCCATAGGGCAGCACTTGAGCCCCATCACTGCCATATAGAGCGCAGGCTAATAGACCCATGATTACAGAGTGTGTCAGCCCTTGCTCACCCCGATCAGCCCGTCCTGCTCTTCTCACAGACTAACCTTCTCCTCCTCCTCCTTTTGCTTTAATCACATTTATGTTAGAAAGTTACAGGTTTAACTAAAGCAACGGTTGATAAAATGTGTTGTCCACTTAAAAACAAATCCCCTCTTCCTAGTTGGACAGAGACAACCAGACTTATCAATTCCTAAACATCCTCAGAGAGAATGAGAACGCATAGGAATAATTGTTAAAATCAGACAAAGATGCATGTTAATTTAACAGAAATTAACAACAATCTGTTAGGATATAACTCATAGTTTAGGCAACTGAATGTATTCATGATTTTGCAGAAACACCAGTAGTCCTCCTGATTTCCTGTTTGTTGCTCAGCTGACGGATGATGTGGCAACATCTTTGTTAGCTTATACAGTATAGATGAGATCTGATCACTCAGGATGGATTCAACTGCCAGGTGTGAACATTTGTCCAGTTGTGATCAGATCACACAAATTCAAAGTTAAATCCAGGTCTGCCTGTACATTGATTGAACTGTTGGCCTGTTTGTTTAGCACTAGTAAGAGAAAAGGGGAAAATAGCTAATTATGTTCTATACTGTTGAAATTCTCATGTTATGCTGCAAAATCTGTTCTTCGTGTTCATCTGCAGTGTTTTTTGTCACTAAAACTCATTCATTTCAACCTGTTCCTACACTGGTTTAGTTTACAGTATATTGTAAAATAATGCCATATCTTGAAAATCCAAGTATTTGGGGAAAATGAGCCAAAGCACTTTGTGATCACTCTTTACTAATTCTGCTATCCGAATTCTGATGCCATCAAACTTCCTCCACATTTTCCCGCGGTGTACGGTTATTTCCGTGACCAGGGCATTTTCGGTCATGGCTCCCACCATGAGCACTTACAGCTGATGTTCGGTTTGGAAGGCTACATTGTGGGCTGTCCCGGGAGAAGGGATATCCCGCTGTTGACTGAAGTACTGTAAGCGTGCGCGAACACAACCGCAGCCGTATAGGTTTGTGCCGCAACAAGGAAGTGCTGAGTAAAACAAGCCACTCAGATCGCAGGCTGCACAACCGGCACAACCCTGGTCTGGACCGGCCCAAGTTACAACGGCTCACCAGCAGTCCAGCTCTGACCATGCATTTTTTTTTCATGACGGTATTGATTGAAACGGATACCATTGCCATTTTTCAACACCGGATGCATAGGATATTACCATAATACCGCGCAAACCAGGATCTATAAACACCAGCTGCTGATTATTAAAAAGCCAGGAGCGTTTATAAATTATGTTTAAGTGACTGAAGGCAGGTCTGCGGTCCTGCTTTAACCATGTGACTGGTGCTCTAATAAACAACTTGCAGGAAGTTGAGGGACAATGAGTTCATGTTATTCAGCTACTAATTTGCATAAAAGTGAAACTATCTTAGAGATTTGAAACATGGTGCTCACAACATTTTCAGCGGTGGTTGTTCTCCTTTAGCCCGCCTCCAGCTCCACAAAAGTGGTTCTTTCCTCCAGCCTAACAAAGACTTAATGACGTATTGAAAAAAATGCCTGAGATGACATCCCTAAAACCGTTTTGTCCAACAACTGGACCAAATGCATGCTGAAATATACAGCCACCAAGCGTTCTGTGTTCATCTTCCCTTCAAACACTAACAGACGTTCTTTCTCTGTTGTGAGAGGTCATAATGTTCTGGCTGATGACTACATAGATGGGCTAGCAACATGTGACGCTAATAAGAACTGTACAGCCTGCAGACCAGCTAACGTTGAGAGTAACGGTTAATGACAAGCACTGATTAATGAGTTACACTATAAAAAAACAAGAAACGGAAAAAACAAAACTGTTCAAAGCAGCTCCCTCGTGTTCACTACTAATATATGAGACACACCTGCGTGCATGTGCACACTCACAATTACCATATGCTGCTGCAGCGTCTTTGTATTCAAGGCCTAACCTGTATAATAGGTGTCACATTAGCAAGACAACAAATCAAACCATCCTTCATTTCCCAGGCCTCTCTTCTCCTCCACAGCTGTGGGTCTCTCTTTGTTGTCAGGGGAGTTTCTAATTAATATGATAAATAAGATGGCGGGTTCGACTCCCTGATGCTTTTTAATTGGAGGAAGCCTTGAATGGCACGCGGGCAGAGGCAGAGATTAGCGGGTTATTTGTGAGCGTTTTGTATAAAAGAGGGGAGAGAGAGAGAGAGAAAGAGAGTGAGAGAGGGGATTTTTATCCTTGCAGTGATTTCCTGTTTCATTGTGATACTCGACTCAATGCTTATAACACACAAACACACACACACACACACACTCATAGTGGGACTGGAGACAGCTGACGTTCTTATATTGCATGAGTAGCCATGTTGGCACTTCCTGAGAATCAAAACCACATTCACAAACGGTATTTCCGTTTCCTTTTGGCTTTAATAACACACCATTTACCCAAGAGTTTTAGACCATCTGCAACTGCTAAATCACAAACAAGAGGTAGGAATTGAGAATAAAACCATAAAGGATCAAATTTAACTTTTTAATGAATTCTAGTAGTAGAAAAACTGACTTTTGTAACTTTTCTGCTGTTTTTAATGAACCACCAGTGTATTTTTATGCCTGCATTCAACACCACATACAAAAAAAAAAAGAATCCGACAGCTTCGCCTCGAGCATTCCTTCAGCCCACTTCTCCTCTACACAGATAAAACTCTGATCTCCTCGTCCTCAGCTAATCCTGCTCCATCTAAATCTGAACAAACAGCCCAGGGGGGACAAAATGATGTTGTTTTGCACCCTCATAATCCTTCCCTCCATTCTTCTCATCTCCTTATGTTGGACAAGACTCTCCAACATCAGTGGCAATCACCAAAACCTAACCAACCTCACCAAACTCAGGGCTTACAACAGTTTTTAAGGCCTATTTATGTGTCTTAAAACTTAATAACTTACTAAATTTAGTCAAAAACCTTAATTTTCTTCCAAGAAGTTAAAAGATGGATTCTCAAAATAATCTTCTGCTTTTAGCAGGCTGATGATGCAAAAAAAAAAAAAACCCAAAGAGGACTAAATATAGATTGAAGAAAAGTAGGCATCAGATTAAATTTGCTAGGATAAATAAAATAAATCAAATGAGAAAGAGGAAGAAAAGAAAGTTACAGAATAACCTTAAGTTATAAAAATGAGGAGAAAAATCTACAAACGGTGACTGATGGTGACTAGTTAGGACAAAATTGAGAGAAATTTGGTAAATGTCCAGTTGGTTTGGAGTCAATCCTCCATTTAGTCACACTCCGAATGTAAATTCTCTTTTTTTTTTTTGTCTCCAATCAGTTTCATATAGTTGCAACCTACTCCCAAATTCATGTTTTCTGACTAGGGTTGAGTGATTCGATAAATATATCACATGATGAAATTAAAACATCCAGCATTTCCAAGCTAACAAATATATTATTTGCTAACAAAAGTTTAAACTTTGCAACTGATGAAAGAAAAATGGCAAATTGTTTAATAAAACTGCATGGGACACAAAGCTAAAGTAGCATGTTTTTAAAACAGCAAAAAACATCTCTCGTTTCTGTGTGATGTCATGTTTAGAAATAAATATTTTCTACAAGAGCATCAACTTCAGTCTTTGATCTCTAATTCCTTAATGAATCTAAATGAGTTCATGGGGATGAACTTGGTCTTAAAAAGTTACCAGTAGAGGATGAAAAGGACAAAAAAACAGTGAAGATGGAGAGATTTGGAAAGAAATGTGGCTGAGGTGAAAAATAAAAGCACTGGAAGAAATAAAGTCTGAAGAGAGGAAAAAAGATGTTAAAGGAAAAGGACAGATAAGAGAGAAAAAAGAAGAGATAAAGAGGATTCAAAAAGGAAACAACGAGAGATGGAATAAAGACACACACACACACACACACACACACACACACAGAGACAGTTGCCACTTTGCCACAGCAGCATTTAAAGCTGTAATGACAGGCCAGAGAGTGATAAGAGACTCTGAGTGGAGAGGCCACTATAGCTGCTCTCCTCTCTCTGCTAACAACTGTAATTATCCAAACTCCACACTCACTACTATTGATCTCTCCCTCCTCTCCTCCCCCTCCTCCCCCAGCCATACGCTGTGTGTGTGTGTGTGTGTTTCACTCTCTTTCTGACAGGGTGACAGCAGAGAGCGTCACTCTCAGCACAAGAGTTGTTCACACCTGCAGCCGCAGACGTGGAGAGCAGCGACAAGGACTTGGACAAATATGTGACAGCAGCAAAAACACAAATATTGGTGCAGCTCTGATGCTCCCCTCATGGTGTGTGTGTGTGTGTGAAGTATGAGAGCGTGTGTGTGTGTATGTGTGTTTGAGTGTGTGTCCTCATGTTTTCTCACACCTGGTTTGGAGAACATGACCACAGCAACATAAAACTGTTTAAAGTTTATTACTGGACTTTAACTTCAATCTCTTTGAATCAGATTTGTTTAAATGTAAAATAAACAACCCCAAACCCAAGGACTTCCTTTGAGTCTTTTCTTTTTGTTTTTCTATAAGATCACATAAATGTTTCAATGGATGTTTTTTTATTCAGTTGCCATGGAGTCAAAGTGAGCTTTGATCTCATCTATAACATCATAAAACGTTCGCCTGGCAAAGTCTCCTCGTCAATAAAACTAGTTTAGTTTAAATCAGCGTTAAATCTGACTGACAACAGAAACTATGTTTGCACAAAATCTGTACAAAAATGACTACAATCATCTAGTTTTATTATAAACAAATTTGATGGTTGGAAAAAAACATTTTCTAACTCAAAAAGGAAATTACAGAAGTAATAATACTATTAATGGTTACTGTTCATTATGCCTGTTCTGCACCGCAAGTCAAAATGTCACCTTAAAAAAAAGGTCTTTTATGTTGCTTTTACCAGGAAAAAATTGTGTTTTACTTAAAATAACAGCAACAAAAATAAAAAATCTCTCTTCAAAGTCAAAAATACTTTATTCATCTAGAAAAATTCCATTTAGTGCTGCAGCTATCCAGTAATCCAGTTGAATAACCCATAAATTCATTAGGTACTCGCCCCAGCTATTCAAAGCAGCTTTCAGTTTTCTATTTTATTTTTTAATCTTTTCAGCACATTTGTCTTTATATTAGTCACTAGAACATCAGGATGTTTGTGACAGACTTACTGGTTTTTCCTAATAATGTAATAAAGTATTTACAGGTCTGTTTGATGTGCCGGAGTACAACAGTTGTGTCCTTTAACAGTAGAAAACTTTTTGTCAGTTCTTATGAGTTTGAAGCAGGTGAGTTATTCACAGCTGAAATCATTTAAGTCACTTATGCTGGAAAAATAGAAGTCTAACCAAAATGTAGACACTGGTGAAAGTAAGAATCCTTTATAAAGATGTTTTTACTTGTTAAAAGTTACAAACTGATGCTTTTTCTCTCTCTCTCTCTTTTGACTGAATGGATTCAGAATGCTACAACTCGACTGATTATGGCCACACAGAATCAGAAACACATCTATCATTTAGTCAAAGCAGTGGTGAACTAATTAAAGGTATATCAGCCCATTATGGAGTTTTAGCTTGTTTTTAGCACCCCCTAGTGTCTGTTTTAAATCACTGCTGTAAAAACGTTAGCATTGTCTTTGCTCAGAAACACCTTAATATAACTGTTGAAATGTCTCCGATTTAAAAAAAAGTAGGAATCATGAGCTAAAAACACTCCAGCATTAGCATAACAGCTAGCCATATTGGGTTAGCCTAACCCTCGCGAGATACGTGACTTTGTGAGACTTCAGGGCACCGTACCGGAGACTCAGAAGTTGCAAACGTGGTATTCTGGACACAAGCAGCAGATGGGCCTTTAAAATATTAAAAAGTTACAAAGTGTGCCTTTAAGTAAAAACTGTAAAACACATGATCTCTGAGCAGTGTGCAGTCACGTGGTTTGGAACACCCGGCCCACATGCAGCCAGTGGAACCCATTTCGAACAATTAAATCAAATATTTTAAAACCCTGAGGGGAAAAAAAACAACCGTTGACCAATTATTGGCATTCTGTGATCAAATTGATAGTAATTCATCTGTTTGAGCCAGAATCACAGTCAGCAACATAGGTTTGTTGCGTTTGCAGGACCTGACAAGGAGCCAGGTGTTAAAATATGCAACTGTGAAGAAAATAAAAGAAAAATGGATGCAGACTGACACATTTTTTTTCCAGAAGAAATGGACAAATGGGTATTTTTCGTCCAAATAAAAGGCAAACTCAAGTTTCGTGTGTGGCGAGGCGCTGGCCGTGATGGAGTCCAGATCTGCAGCTGAGCAGCAAAACCACTTTGAATTTCCAAATGAATGATGAGTCTACTTTTAGTTTATACTTAGCTCAACAAGAGTTTAAGACGTAGACTGCCCAGATATTGAATTCTATCATCATCTTTCAATCATGTTGAACGATCAACAACTGAACCAGTAAATTACAGAAACGGTTGGAGCTTTTATAAAGCGATCGATGGACAGAGGGATTATCAGGAGACTTCAACAGCTCCAGTTTGCTTCTAATCTAATATCACTTGGTTTATGTGGCAACAACAAACTTATTTGACAGGATGGGTTCTCATAATATTTCTGAAAATAATCTTCTATAAAAGAAGAAATTCCTTTTCTCTCTTGAACACCTGAATTTTCATTCTTTAAAACAAGTGAACTCTGAACACTTGGCTTCAACCTTCTGAAGCTCTGAGGACGGATTGACATTAAACGCATCCTCCCAGCTAGCAGAGATAAAGGAGTCGGACATACTGTCCTCTGATCGTAATCAACTGTGTGTTTTAATCATACCAAAACTCTAAAATCCTTGAAAAAAGGAGATAATAAAACTCCTCCCTGACACTGACCACAAGGATTTTTATTAGCACTTAATAGGAGACATAAAGGTAAATTAAGCATTAAAGAACTTTTGTTAAACCGCCAGCCTTGTCAGTTTTTTTCACACAAGATTAAATAACAGATGCTCATTTTTTTAAGGAACTTCATAAAACATTCATTTTAACTTTAATTATTTCTGAGGACAGTGTTTGGATTTAGAAACCTACTTTTGCTGCATTTTTAAAGACAAAAAAAGGTCAAAACAAGTTTTTAAACGCAACATATAAGTCCGTACCGGAGGAGATAAAGATGGACTAAATGTTTCATGGTGTTGCAAAGAGCTGAAGAAGAGAAATAACAGTGAAATTGAAAATGTCAGGGCTTTAAGTGTTGAAACTAATCAGACGAGCTGTCATTATAAAGGCAAGGTTAATAGCGGCTGACAGAATCACCTTCAGCAGACACCGAGATAAGAACAGGTCTTTTATTAGCACTGCTGTAGCAGATGCACACAGAAACAGACACACACATACAGATATACAAACACTCTCACTGAGGATCGATGTGGACGTTGTGCTGTAGCCGTATGTGGACCGTCAGATAGCAGGGGAAGGATTTACAAGTCGCGCAGTGGCCTCGACACCCACACAAAACCCCGTCTTTGTTCCCCCCCGTCACCTGGGCCAGATTTATGACGTCCAATTACAAACCGTGATGCTAACAATATTCCCCATTAGCCTATCAAATGCTTTAGTGGTTGTTCCTTCAAAGGGTTATCTGGCCTTTCAGCAGGGGTGTAACCAATTTATGGCCCCCCCAAGAAGATCCGAACAAAGGCCTCCCTGGTTCTGCTTTTTGTTTTACTGCATCGCTCCCTAAGACAGGTAATTAACAGGCAAGGAGTTTGTGGTTAATTTGTGAGATAATTATCTAAATTAAACCGCCTTTCGTCACACGGGGGGCTCTATCGTGCTCTCGTACTCGCCTGCGTGCAATCTCTATCATTTGATGAGGGTGGTCAGGGTATTGTTTCGCTGCAGAAACAAAACCAGTAATGACATGTTCTTCTTTCTTTCCTTTTGTTTTCATCTGCTTTTGTTTTGCTTTTCTTTGTTTGCACTTAGAAAAGAAGTAAATGAAGAGGGTAAAGAAGCAAACAGTAAGAGATAACGAACAGAAATGAGTTTACTTGGACTTTGCCAGAATTACAACCGTCTGATGGGCTACAGATGTTATTTATCAGTTTACCCTGAATAGCAGGACTCATCAGTGAGTTGGTAGCTTCTGAGGAAGGGCTGGCTCAGGAGATCAGGTTACTGAGGCTGGATCTGGAGTGGAAATCTAAATGTAGTCTGCAGGAGTAGCAACCCACCGTGATTCAAGTGGGATTCTTGAAGCTACGCTTCCCATTGATTTGTAGCACCTTGTTAAAAACCCTTACAATACTTTTTACTTGATGAAGTCCTCTCTTGTACATAAGTGAAAGGGTTCTGTCTTTAGTTTTTGAAGGTGTCTGAGTGAAAGCCTCTCTAGTAAAATGACCTAATGTACCAGGGTTTATGTGTGACATATTTCCAGGTTTGAAATACATTAAGTGGCCAAAAGACTCCTAATCTAATGGTCACAAATTAAACGAGCATCTGAAACAACACAGAAAACATAAAACTGTGGAATTACTGTTGGACTATTTACTGGACATGTGGATTATTTTACAAGCTTCCAAAGGCCCAACATTTCTTGAAGGAAGCATTTTGTTTGCTTTATTTCTGGGCAGAATTTTATGTTGAGAAATACGAGTTATAGCTGTTTTGGTCAAATTTTGGGGTCATTCTCAATCTCACATGATCCATTTGCACTTGGACCTTAAGTTGTGAAGGACTCTCAGCTACTAACACACCACATTTTAGCTCAATATCTGTAAAACCGACTGAGCTAAAGCCCTTTATGTAGCTCTGGATGTGGTGGTTACCTTAATTTGGCTTGTCTCAAACAGTTAGATCAGTAAGGGGTGTATCATGTTTACAAGAAGTGGATTTGCAAATAACACTCAGTCTCTATTATTTTTGACTGAACAGGCCATTTAGCATCTCTCACATTCACTGACTTCACTTCTAAAGCCAGCTTATCATTGTAGGTGACCATTTAAGACATAACATTTTAAAATATACAGATTTTGAGTTGGAATTGCACTGAGCTGGTACTTTCAACACATTTGCAACAAGTTTTTTATGTAGCTGAGTCACATAGGGCACAAATCATGTCATTCGTGTGACTGTCAAGCAAATTTTCTCATCACAATTTAGTCAGTGTCTTCATATGTTCACAATTTACCCTCATGTTGCTTATTAATTCCAAAGTTGTTTCACATTTCTTACTCTCTCTCTCAATTTTACAGTGGGTTTAAGAAATCCTGATCACCACAACTGATTATTTGACATAAAATGTCACTTAAATTCTGTGAACAAAATTCCAGCAACATGAGTCATAAAAAAAATTGACAATCCTCGCTAGTTATTAGCCTCTCCAATGCTAACTCAAGTAGTCTGTCTCATTTGCCAGTGCATGTGTTACTCTGGCTTATCTTTAATCGGATCAGTAGCTGACTTAGAATGCTACTACAAGGACGTAGCTGCCACTTGGTGTGCAGTAGTCTTAAATTTGGCCCCAATTACATGCCATAGTTTGCCACAAATTCTAAAGAGGAATATGATGAGGACGGCTGCAAAGCTGTTAGATCATTAGCAAGTTTGTCCGACTCTCTTTCTTCCAACATCAACTTGGAACAGCAGGTACACTAGTCTGACTTGTAGCACCATGTGAAGAATACGTTTAAGGGTAATTTTTGGTACGCTACCGCAAAGTGGAGCCTGCTGCCTCATCGTCAAAATAAAAAAATTTGAAATTACTGATAAATATTGCACACCCATAGGTGAAGCTATAACCAAATTTAAAACATACACAAAATGTCAGCAAGTCATGAAGTTTAAGCTATTTGTACAGGTTTCTGCAGGTTTTAACTAGAAGTCCTGGTTAAATTAATTATTCTGATAAATCTAACGTTTGGTTCAACATTTTGTCAGATTTGGAAGCACTCATTCTGGTTTTCAGGTCTGACCTGTCGATATCAAATTTGTCCGATTCCAATTAATCTCAAAGACACTTTAGTTTCAGATCAGCTGATCATCGATTGAGCGGATTACGCTGAATATTGTCTGATTCTGATCAGTGGCTGGTTATTTTGGTGCATCTCAAGCATCTCAAAAGGCACAAGTATAGATATTACACAACCACATTATAACAAACAAGCAACACAAACATAGGATGAGTTTATATTTCATTGTGTCAAAAGAAATAAATGATTTAAAATCATAGATCAGCTTTCAGAATCTCTATATTTCATATTAAACTCCTCCTAAAAGGAATAAAGTTACAGTTCGACACTTGAACTCACTACAGTTGAACATTTCCATGCTTCTTTTCAAATCTTCTATATGAAAATTTGCATAAAAGTGCAGCGATGGAAACCCAGCGAGTGCGTCTGTCTTAACTCTCTCCATCCTCATCCGTCCTTCCTCTCCTTCTCTCTCTGTACTGTATAAAGGAGGGATGATCGCTCCCTGTCACATCTGTTGGCACGTTGCCATCAAGCCCTGACAGGAAAATAACACTCTTCAGGGAAAATAATACACTCGTTGTGCCGTCGGCGCTCCCAGACACATGCCTCGCTCAGCGTGTGTGTGTATGTGTGTGTGTGTCTAAAAGCCCTTGCTGTTGCTGTCAACCTGAGTACAAAGGATCACTTTATATGATTAGTATGCATCTCTGAAAAACATACTGAACAAAAAGCCCAGCCCCGAATGCTGCTCCACGCCAATTAATGGATTAAGAAATTATTTTGAGGCGAGGCTTGTTGTGAGACAGCTATGATATGCGGCTGGAGAGGCATTTCTGTTGTGCTTATTGCCAGCTATAAGGCCTGGACACGGCTTGATCATACAGCAGCAACATATACAACCAGACATTTTTCATCACAAGGTAAAAATATATTCCTCTGCTCCATTTAAAGCAAGGGGGAAAAAAAAGGTTGGTACAAAACACCCTCTGGCAGCCTTATCAGAGGCTCTTTAACTGAGCAGATTCAAACAGAGCTCACTACTCTCTATCAAGAGTCATCACAGCTCGGTTCAGAGGACAAAAGCATGTGTGGTTCAGCAGTTAACCCAGAGCCGACAGCACCCTGAACCCGCTTTAACCCTCTGCTCACCCTGCTCTCAGACCTGTGTTAAGAGCTGCAGTTATAGATTTTGGGAAAAGCTGGAAATGGAGATTGAAATTGACTTGGCCCCGAGAATAACATCTGATTTTTTTTTACTTTGTGGTGCTTTGGTTCAAGTGTGCATCTTTCCTTCGAGAGATGTAATCAGGTATCGGGTTTGAAATGTGTTTTTACATTTACAAATATAATCTGTGGATTACTGACTTTTTTGGACAGACGTGCGAGAAGGGAGGAAAACAATTCGGACAAAAATATTTCTCGGTCTAGTAACTAGAAAAGATAAATTTAAGACTACTAGTCGTTAATTTTAACTTCGTAAATTTGCCAATCTAGCTCTAGATGTGCAGAAAATCAACATATCACATGTGACTATAACAGCGTGCTATAATGTTCACATATTTTTATAACAACTAATGTCAAACTAGACACCAATGAGAATTCAATCAAATGGAAAATATTGCAATCAGATACAAACAGACCGTTATTCAGAAAGAAATTCTCTGAAACCTAAAGTATTTGCATGTCATCTAAGGCCTGTTAAATAATTATGGAAAAAAATTATAATCACAACTATTTTGGTAAATAAAACTACAATTTAACGCTCATTACTCATCGATTACTCAGCAAGTTTTCGGCAGGGAAACTCTGCAGAGAGCAGCGAGAGCTGCAGAGAAAATGATTGGTGTCCTACTACCTGCCCTAACAGACATCTACAGAGAATGATGAGTCAGAAAGGCCACAAACATCCTGCAGGACCCTTCTCACCACTACACCACCTCTTTGTACCCCTGTGTAGCATCATCAATAGATGCTCTGACCTCTGTCCACGTGATCATCACAAAACACTACTCCAGCTTTTCCCAATAACTTGGATTATAATGGATCTTTACTGTGTTTAACCTGAATCAACAGTCCTCCAAGGTTCGGTCGTTTCGGAAGAATCCACCTGACTCTTTCTAATAATAATAATATAAGCTAAAGACTCTTAGTGTCTCTTCCTAAAATGACACTTTAATCTGTTACAGAAATGTCTTAATGTGATTAATGCACTTTCTCTTACAGCACTAAGAATGTTGATCCAGTTCAGTATTATTTTCATACTTCTACTGTGCTAAAGGTAAAAACCAATATTACTTTTATTAGCTGGTACCCTTTGACATTAAAGGTTGAGTCATGTGACTTTAATATGCATTCTGATAGGTCCACGACTCCTTAACCTCCATTTTAGCTTGCCTCGAGCTGACTTTCATGTTAGTTCTCATCAAGCCTCGATGAGCCACGCTTCAGCTGTTTCTGAGCTACACAGCTGAAACCTGTCAAAACCCGATCGGCCCTGCCGGCCGATCTATTACTCCCCCTGAGGGAAGACAACACCCATCTTTGCACCAACATGGGGACTCCTGCCTCACACCAGCCATGTCTCTGCTGACCGCTCGGATCTCGGACGCAACTGAGGGCCGCCCGGCGACCGGAGGGTCCCCGTACGGCCAGGACGAGTCGAAGGGGGGTCATCCGCTTCCCAACGATCCACTCCAACCTACCAGTCTACGATCCATTGGGACCGGGCACTTGGTGAGAGAAACCCTGCCTGGTAAACCAGAGGCCTGTTGATAAGCTAACCGCTCACTCCAACACGTCACTGATCCACCAGTAACTTTTCCCCTCACTCACTCCTTAACCTAAATTAATAACCCTAGTCTAAACATCACAGACTCAGCCGTTAATCTCAAAGTTTAACCAACTAGAACACAATTACCATCGTGTTTAACTAGCAATTGTTCTTATTACCTCAACTGTTAAATGTGTGTACTATCGTCCGCTTTGTGAATAAATTTTCTATATAAGATTTATTTCACGACTCTGGTTCAGATTCATCAACAAACGGTACGTAACTAACTCACTGTATTTTTAGGGAACATAGTCTAAAATCTGTAATTAATCTCAGCTATATCAAAGGTTACAGGCTCAGAGAGAGACCTCAATAAATCCTAAAATAGACTGAAGTAATTCACAGAAGGTGGGTATAATAAACACAACGGTTTATTCCACTACACCTGCCCTCTGGAAGAAAGCATCCAGACTTCAAAAGTTTATTTCCTCAGGCCATCTGAATACTGCTATCTGTACTGTATGTTCCCTATTCCCATTTTTTAAATTTTATGTCACATCTATCTCACAGTGTGAACTGCATGGTAATCTAGTAACATGATATGTGGAGAAACATATCTCACTTCTGTCTACGCTGAACGTGTATCATGGAAATGACAATAAATACAAACTGAACTGAACTGGGGAACAAGTCGATTTTATTTCTACTCTAATTGTCGGCCAATTTTAAATCATAAGAAACCACAAACGTGGCGAGAATTTTTTCTTTAAAAATTGCAGACACTGACCGTTCTGATCCTACAGTGTGTGGTGGGATCACACGCAAACCGATTTTACACACAAACATTCCCAGATCAGACGTGAAATCTCGCAGAACTTCACAAGATCAAACGTGACTTCACAAACATGACAGCTTTTATTTTTATTAAAAACAATGAATGGGAGGTGTTTTGGGCATGTCCTGCTGGCAGGAGACCCCCAGGTCAACCCAAAACAATCTGGAGGAAATACATCTCCAGGTTGGCCAGGGAACGCCTTGGCGTCCCAGCTGAGGAGCTGGCAGATTTGGCCGGGGAGAGGATGGCCTGGGATGCGTGACTGAGGATGCAGCTCCCGCGACCTGCACCCGGATAAGCGGAGGAAGGCGAGGCGAGGACAATGAACTTGTGACAGTTTAAAAAATGTGAGCAGCTGTTTTGATAAGAGATTCCTTTTGCTCCGCGCAGCGGAGTCTGTCAACTCGCTCTCTGATTGGCTACACGTCGATCTCCACAGGCAGATTCTCGGGGGACACCACACACGCTGCGATGTCAGGTCTAGACAATCCAACATGTTCAATTTCACGGATTTGCGATCGGAGCGGTTCTGACAGCGTTCCGAGCGGACCAGAGTGCACTTAACCCACCACACACGAGAGGAATATCTGATAAGATTATCTTTAGCGATCAGGCACGTCTTTAAGAGTGTCAGAGGAGGAGAATCGGGACAAAAATCAGGTTAAAAATCCTGCTGTGTGAACTGTCCTTTAAGTAAAAGCACACACTGCAGTGCAACTCAACATACAAGCATCAAACTCCTAAAACACCCAGAAAGCATCACTCTGCAGGGCGCACTTGAATGTATACTATGATCTGTAGTCACTTTACCTAAGTTTTTATCCTCACATAGTTGTTCATTTTGATTGAAACACTTCAAAAATATATTTGATCAACAATAGGCTTTATTGTCACAACACTAAGTGTTTTATAGCAGGTGTTTTCTGATTATGTCAAGCATGAGTTCACATTTTAAAGAACCTGCAGACACTGATTTATAGCAGCTGTTTACTGGTGATTAAAACTTATGAGACTATAATTTATTAGACAAAAATAACTTTAATCAGACTAGAATCAATATAGACTAACAAAAGTGGTCAAGGACATTTAGGATAAGAAATATTTTAGTAGCATCACAGTTTAAAACCTACAAACTAGGGGTGCACCGATCGATCGGGCTCGATCACGTTAATTTGAGGGGATCGTAAATCGACCATATTCCCATCCGATCCTCGATCTTGTTATAGACTTTTAAATCAGCTTTTTTCTCCTGTTCCCGGGAGGTGCAGACTGCCTCCCTCCCTTCCGCGCGCTACATCAAGTCCGTGCTACACTCAGGGTTTCCCCCAGCGCTTTATAAGCCTGGCGGCCCGCCAGACTTTCATCGGACCCCGCCAGGCTAAACCTCAGTAAAGTAATTAAAGTAAATGGCTTCTAGTTATGAAAAATACAAGATCGGCAAAAAAAATCGAGATCGGCAGGAAAGGTTGTCTAAAGATCGGTGATCGGCCAGAAAACTGCAATCGGTGCACCTCTACTACAAACTAATTAAACTTAATCATTTTCTACAGTATATCGATCAGTCACATGACCAAAACATGGGATCATATTGCTTAAGGCTGCACAACAGAATGTGCAGGGATCATAAGTGAAAATAATGAAAGTGTATTTTCTAATGGTTGTTATATGCTGCCAGTGTGTTTTGCTGTTGATCTGCCATCTTTACTTGCACTGACTTTTAAAAAAACACATGATTTTAGCTTTCTGCAAAGGGGGAAGTGCACTTCATTCAAAAGACATGAAGCATGTTTTAAAAATGTTGTTGATTTAATTAATTGTACTGCATTATGTCACACTACTCTTTTTTATTAGAATATTTAAGAGTAGTATAAAACGAAAAAAACAAAATTCACATGTCCAAAACTCTCCAAGATGCTATGAGCGCTTGAAACACAATTCTGATCAGCTATATTTGGGATTTTCTTAACAATTTAGTAATAAATTGTTGCTTTAAAAGCCCAATTTTTTCAGCTACTGCAAAAAAGAGGAATACAACAATAGATTAGTGATGATGCAGTGGATTCAACTTGGCACATTTGGGTCAAAGCTCGCAAAGCCGCTAAATATCGACAAACTTCACATGAATTTCTTGGATTATTCTAAATAAAACATGGGAAGCATATACGAATAAATGAAAAAAGCATTTGGAAAAGTAAAATCTAAGAAATAGTAATATAATAAAATCAGACAATGTCTTAAAAGCATTAAAAAATCTCATTTACACAGATTATTTCTCTGCTTAGAAGTTTACCTTCAAATCTTAAAGAGAAATGATTGATTTGTTTAGTGAAATGAACATTAACATGCATCCCACTGAAGCACATTTAGCCTGAGCATTGATAAATAAACAGCCAATCAATCTATTACTATTTAATAAAGCAGGTTGATCCAAACAGCGCCACCTCGGCTCTGCACTCACAGCTGGAGCTAAAAATATATTTGCCGGCGTAATTAGAAATACATTGAAAAGAGTTTCTAAATGGTGTAAGTGCACGATGTGACACGCGGTCAGAAAGAGTCTCCTGATTGGTGTTCAATCCATTATAGACCCCGAGGAGACCTTAATTCTCAACAACGTGGAAAATGGCAGCCCATTTTCCTGCGCTAATGCAAACAACATAGCTGCTCTAAAATCAATGTAATTGGCTGAACCATTTAGCGGGGCTGAATATCTTGTGTAATGCTCATAGAGATGTGATGATGGGAGCGTAGTTCCTTCATAGTGAGGGTGTGGACAGCTGGAAATGTACACAGAGAAAGACTTGCACCTTTTGTGTTCAAAATCTACTTTTTGATGCATTAAATTTAGCCAGAATGTACTGTTATGGCACCAGTTAGAGATGCTTTTTCTTTGCATCAACATGAAGTTATTAAAATTATGTGGGAAGTAAATAAAACAACATAATAAAGTCTAGCCCCATTTTCAACCACACTCACCTGCAAAATCACCTGATGAATTCAGATTTTTGTTAACTGCATCAACTGCACACAAGCTTTTTCACCAATCAAATTAAAACGCTGAGTTCTTTTGCTTTATCATAACACACAAACATCAAATTTAAGGCAGCGCTGACAAAAAACACAGGGAAAGACAGAAAAAAGATTTAAAAATCAGCAAATTAGAGGCTGTATAATACAATTTATAAAATAGGGAGAGTAAAATATAGATTGTCTCCCTTTATTTAATCCTCAAAGTGTTTCAAGTTTTATAGAAAAACTCACAATTTGCTGAAACTCTACTCTAATGAAGGTTTTTTATGCATCTTATTCCTACTCTTCCTTATTTTTTCAGAAACGGCTCATAAATATATGGCCTAAAATTCTGACAAACAGCAAAGCTGCTGATTTTTTTTAAAAAGAACACAAATTCGGTGTAAATAAAATTCTGAATGTGAACCCTTCTCTAACTCGGGGTGTATTTGTAAAAGCACTAGATGGTGAGCAGCTGCTTTGTGCTGGAGGCCGTCTCACCAGGATCAGTTTGTCAGCTTCCATGTTTACAGCAGGAAAAAATAAATGCAGAAGGCTGAATAACCATCACATTAACGTGGTTGGATGGCGGTCTGACACTTTGAGGCGTTTCAATCCACAAAAAACACTTCAACTGGTTCCTGCTGGTTTCATCAACTGTTTGGAATCCTCGTCATGACTCGCTGTTTTTATGTTTTTTAAATAATGTTTCTGTGCATCTAATGTAATAGTGAAGTTGGTGTTATTGCTTTCAGTGAAATATTGATCAAGGCAGGCTTAACTTTTACTGAAGACTTCTAAGAAAAGCTAAACTTATAAATCTGGACTGTTCTTATTAAAAAAGCCATACAATATGACCATTTATACAATAAACCATATATTAGTTTATTCTTTTAGACGTGAAAATATAAAGTTCAATTGCTGCTGTGATCAGCTAGATCAATCAGGGATATGTTTATGTCTATTTATTTATTTTACGATACAGCATTAGTTTGTTTATTGCAAAATTAAGTTACCAGAATGTGGATTTATGTAGAAATGACACAGCAGTTTGCTTTATGTCTTTAAGTACAATTTAAATAAAACTGTCATTAAATTTTAAGACACATTTAGATGAAATTCAGTTCAATCTGCAACAATAAACAACACCTTTGACCATTTAGATGTGGTATTTGTTTTTAGTTAAATACATTTTCCCACATCTTTAACAAAATGGTCAAACTTTTCTCCAGCTGTCATTTCAAATTGCAATTTTAGAACAATTAATCTGTTAAATGTGTATAATTATCATGATTCTGAACATACACACACTATAAGTTAAAAATATTTGTTTTTTCTGTGAAATTTTAGGGTGAACTCAAAATGCACTCCCACTTTTATATAACCTCTAAACTTCTGAATCCACATGTCCAACTGTTCAGCATTTCAGTATTTTCTGCACAACTTGCTGCTCTCTAACGAGGAGCTTAATGGCAAAATTAACAACAGGTGTTTGATTCATGAACTGACCAATAAATGTCCTGCTTCGGCTATATTTGGTATTTAAACAGTCCTCCCGATCATGCTGTTCACCTTTTGACATCATGAGACCAAGACCACACCTGACAATTGATCAATCGTACCTCACCATGGCGAGGCTTCAATCAGGATGTTCTCAGCCACCGTGTTTAGTGTGTGTCATCGGCAGGTTGCTACAGAGACACGGACTAACTGGAAAAGTCACAGAAAGACATAGAAGTGGACGTCCTTTGACCATGTCCCATACTGATAACTGCTTCATTGTGAACAGTGACCTGTGGAATCGGATAATGAATGCCACACAACTCTAAAAACATTTGAGGGAGGTGAGAGGAACCCATGAATCAGCCACTGTTGTCATTAGACGAGCCACTGGTGGAGTTATAGTGTAAGCAGGTGTTGTCTCAACACAGAACTGTGTGGCTCTGTAACAAGCCCATACTACCTGGATAACATCAATAATCCAGTTATTGTTCCTATGCATGAACAACACAGGTCTAATTTCATCTTCATGGACCACAATGCTCCAGATCATCCAGGTGGCATCACTAGGGAACGGCTGCTGGAGACTGGGGTACCTCAATTGGAACGACCTGCACTTTCTCCAGACCTGAATCCCATTGAAAACCTATGGAATCAGCTGAGTCTCCATGTACAGGCTGTAACTCTGAACCCCAGAACCTCAGTGACCTGAGGGCTACCCTTCAGGAAGAGTGGGATGCCATGACTCAGCAGACAATGCGTCCACTTGTGAACATCATGAGACGACGTAGTCAAGCTGTAACTGATGCACACATAAAACCATTTTCACATTAAAAACCTGCATCAAGTCCTCAGCAATGCTAAATTTATAAGCACTGAAAAAATCCATCCATCCATTTTCTTAACCCCTTCATCCAGTGAGGGTCATGGAGAGCTGGTGTCTGACTCTAACAGTCATGGGGCGAGAGGTTGCCAGTCCATCACAAGGACAAACACAGAATCAAACAAGATTTACAACCATTCACACACTCACTCACACCTGGGGACAATTTAGTCGCCGATTAACCTGACATGCATTATTTTTAGTCTGTAGGAAGAAGCCCAAGTACCTGGAGAAAATCCTCATATGCATGGAGAAATCATTCAAACTCTGCACAGACACAGCCAGTAATTTAACCTGCAACCTTCTTGTAGTGCTAAGAACTGCACCACCATGCAGACCACAGACTGGAATAGATTCCATTTGAAACTAAAGGTTTTTTTTTTACCTGTATTTAACCAGGCAAGGCATTAAGAAATCTATTATTATTTACAATGGTGGCCTGGAAAACTAGCCTGGTTTGTGCAAACTGAATTTGTACATTATAACATAAATTATAGCATATAGCAAATATCAACAGCAGCAGCAAAATGTAGAACCAGTACATCAAGAGTTCAAGTCCAGCAGGAATGTCTTTATTTAAGTAGCCAGGTGGAAAAAATGGTTCAAATAGGATAACTTTTACATCAAAACACTTCAAAACAGCTAAAAGTATCTTTTTAAATGCAAGTCATTTGTTTCCAATCCAATATGCAGAAACCTATGAAATTCTACAACTCAAACACATTTATAGAATTTAACTACGACAAACAACAGGTCACAGCTCGGAGTTCCTGGGCAACAAAAGTCAAAACTCTAACAGGTTTCTCCCCGACTTTGCACTCAGTTAACCTTCATCTCTGCAAAAAGCAACACAGTCTGACAATCCCGTCACATAGAAGAACTGAAGCTAATGGTGCATCAACAGGTTGAGAGTCTGAGTTCACATAATGGCAGTCTTTATTCCACTTAGGCTCGTTTGGTCATTACGGCACCGCTGGTCTAAGTAACAGCCGAAGAAACGGCATAATGCACACGCAGAGAGAAGGTTTTTTACCCTTTTAATTCCATCTGCTTCAAGAAAAATGTCCAGTCTGATGTATGTGCGTAACGCTGTTTATTAAATTAAAAATAAAAACGTAAAAGTCTAAATTATTCTAATGGCGTGCCTTCTGCAGGATATGTTCTTCTGCAGAGAAAAACCAAAATAATGTGTTTGTGACTTAATAAAATGTTTTGCGGATATCTTGGAAGTTTAGGAATAAATATATTTTTATGTCAGAAAGACAAAACAAAAGGGAATGTGTTCAAATTGGGGAGATTTTTCTCCATTTCCTGTATCCGTTTATACAAGAGGTTATTTTTTCTTAAATATCAAAACACTATCATGTATTTGTAATAAAATAAAAATGTATTCAGCTCAATTATCCAGTTAAAAATGAAATGTTCTATAAAATGAACCACAATTAAATTAGGTAAACAGGATATTTATTCCTTAAATTAAAAAAATACATACTTGAGAACTAAGCTGTATGATAAAGACAACACCAACTTCTGATTTCCAGTCTTTCGGTCACATCTGCTTTATGGTTTACTTTATTATATTATGTTATTAAATATAGAGATATATCAAATTACCTAAAACAATAAAGAATATTATATTCATTAAAAGTTTATAGAGACTGGATAATATTCTGTCAGTGTTTCAGAACCTTTATTAGGTTTAAAGCAGCAGTTAAAAATGGCAGTCAGGCTCCCTCTGCTGGACATTTGTACAATTACAAGAAATGTTGTATTTCATTTATAAGCAACCAAAAATACAGGTAAAAATCTCAATTTATTTCATTACAAGTTTTAGAATTATGCTGTATTATAATTAGGAAATAGGACATACAATTTAACGTTTTTTAATTTGAGAATTTTTCTAGTTTGTTTACAAATTTTGTGCAATGCAAACTTAACAGAGATGAAATCAGACAAATAACCAAAAATAAAAACAAATCTAAAGTGTTAACCACTTAATGTTTTGGTCAACCACATTGTTTCCCCTCATATTTTTATTGAAGCATCCACTTAACTAAAAAATGACTAATAAATGTTTTTTGTTTTTTTTTATTGCTTGAGTAAAAAGTTAAACATTAAACACATTATTGGCACTTTATTTATATCATTATAAATAAGATAATAATAGTTTTATCTAATATTATCTGTTTTATATTATTATTATCTTACATACTAGTTTAAACTTTAATGCTTCAAATAAATATAAAGATGATATTTTAATTGTCTTTTTCCTGTTGTGGACATTAAAGAACATTTTGTATAAAATTTATAATAATTATTCAAAAAAATATATGAAGACTTTATTCAAAATCCCATCATTTAGTTACTGACTGTTAATTGTTTGTTTTAATTAAACCTCTTCAAAATAAAGGTATTATTTTAAACAGACTTATATGTTGGTTATATTTTTCTTCAAGAGAGGAGTTTTTTATTCTATTTGTTATATAGGCTTAATGATGTGTTATAACAGAGGTCTGAATTAATGTTTTACATAAATGAAAATTTTAGTAAATCAACATTGATCTTCATTAGTTGGACTATACTGCCATCTAGTGATCAGACTGAGGTTTACACCTTCAGTCGCACTGATCAGAACATTTAAGATTATTTATATTTACTTAGCTTTCACTTTTGGTCAATAAATATGATGTCAATTAATTATTTCTACTTTTAGATTGTATATTTTAGTGGAAGGCCAATTATTGTTAAACAATAATTAAACTGTTCTGTGTTATAATGAAAATACAGAGATCAAATCATCATGAGGGGAAAAATCTTATTAAATCAAACACTAGCATGGCTTCAGTTACTTTGAATTTAGTGAAATCATTTCAAAATGGGTATTCTTAATTATCAAGTCCTTTTTTTTCTCTGAGCTAATTGGTGTTTTAAGCTTCTGATGTTTTTAAAATGAGGAAAAATGTCATTTTGGAGGCAATACTTCCAAAAAATCCCTACGTTAAACAAAAGGAGCAAAATAGGATGTTTTCACAGATAAACATGAAAATAACAATAGTTTATTGTTTGTAACTGAAAAACAAATATACTGTAAAATCCTTCACAACCAAAAACTCATCAAGTGGTCAGGAGGATCGGAAAGTTTAAAAAATAAACTTCAACGTTAGTTATGGACTGATAATCTACATAAAATAACTCATAAAGTTGGTTACTTCATTTCAGATTAGAATTTGTTATTTAGGGGAGAAAAAACCTGATCGTTCCTAAACAGCCTTGTTACTGGTTTTCTGCACTCATTTGTTAGAGGTTTAGTCAGTAATCTGTCTGACTCTGACACTTCCTGAGTTAAATTAATTAATAACTATTTTCAGTTTCCCTTCTTGATTTCATAAGGGACAAATAAATGCTATTTATTCTCTCATATCCAGCATACCTAACACATGAGGGGGGGGGGGGGGGGGGGGGGGGGGGTAAGCTCTTAATTCAGTAAAGAAAGCACTAAATACAATGGTGTCCATCAAAATTCTCATACTATCCTGTTTCAACACATGTAAAAAAAAAAAGGTTTTTAGAAAAATTGTGTAGCTGTTTTTCCCTCCAGCTGCAGTCAGGAAAGTCCGATTAAACCTCACAAGTGTCACTTTGACCAGATTCTGAAAAGAAAAACTACTTTTACATTAATCTTTTTTTTACTCTGGTTTTTGCCTCCTGGAGCATTGATGCTTGTTCAGCCACATAGTTTTTACCTGCACCATAATGTGAAACGAAAAGATGGTGAGTCAAAGAAAGTTCTAATTTGATCCCAAGACTCGTGCATTCCTTAATGAAAATCTTTGCTGCTACTCTGTTCTGTCTGCAGCAGCAGGTCCATCTTTTATTGCACTTTTATTACAATTCAACCATGTTTGAGTAAAAGAGGAAAAATACTTGAATTAAATAAAGAGATTTTCCATGTCTGTAGCCAACCACTGCATCCAGCAGACCTGTAGGTTTATAGCAAACATGAACATTTAAAACTCCCAAAAAGTAGTCCTCCTTTTGAGAAAGTTTATATAAATACAAAAAATTGGAAACCAAAGTGTTAAAGATGTCCAGATCTAATATATGAAACTACCAGACTATATCATTTTAACTGAGCCACATTATGATAAAGCAACTCCTGGTCAGATGTCTGCTGTGTGGATTTTTTTTAAACAACCTGTAATGTCTGATACTAATTTTTATGGAGTTTCTGGATCAGTTAATAAAACAGTTTCAATGGAGTCAATTTGCATCATAAAATTCTTTAAATCAGAAGTCAAATATAACGTCATCACCATGCAGCAAAAGGAAACTTTAAAGAAGTTTTCTGGACCACATCTACAACCACTGGATCAAGGACCTGTACTGGTTGGGAGGTAATTTGATACCAGGCCACACAGAAACACTAGAAACTTATTTTATAATTTCTATATACAAGTTGTTCAATATGCATTGGGGTGCAGGGTATTTTATTTTGAAAACTACCTGTTTATATATTGCAGAGGTGTGGAGTCGAGTCACATGACTTGGACTCGAGTCAGACTCATACTTCCGACTCGAATTGGTTAAATCTAAAAAGACTTCCTCGGACTTTAATACCAATGACTTACAACTTGACTTGCGTCTGTTGACTTGAAAATATTTGATATTTTAGCTCTGAAAACGGCTCTAGATGCAAACAATGTCGTCACAAATGTGACCAAAATTTCTCACTGGTGCGACTAAAGCAATCCCAGGTCCCATGTTCGAAATGTTTAGGGTGAAATGTCCATAAGAAACTTTAAGAAAAACATTTAAACTGATCTTAAAATGTTTTAAAGTTTCAGTTTCAGCTCATGAGAGGGGGAGGGAGATTTTTCTAGAAATCACTTATTAATACTGTAATGAAATTATAGTTGGTCATAAGACTCAATTCAAAGTTAAGGACTTGGACTGAACTTGGTTGTGTTTACTTGGGATTTGACTGGAATAACTTGACTTACTTGCGACTTGCTAAACAACCTAACCCCTGATATATTGACGTGACAATAATATAAATAAGAGGTATTTATTTTTATCTACATATCGAATACAGAGCTGCACAATAAAAATATTTGCTTAACCTCTCTGGATTAATCAGTCATCTGATCAAAAGGAGGAGGAGCTACATGACCAGTAGTCCCCTGGACGTCAAACATCAGACCATAAATTTAGGCTGGGTTCTTAAACATTAAGAATATTTTTCAAGATATTTCTGCACCTTTACATGATCGTGATTTACTCATAAAAACAGTAAATGTATGTTCAAAACAATGATTGCACTTTATTGTCTCATAAAAGTAAATGTTATTGTACTAGGATCCATTTCACTTCCAGTTTCAATCACTTTCTTATACCCAAGTAACCATAAAAACCATGAACTAGATCAAGTTGAATCCACAAGGAACCAAAGTGCCCTCTAGTGGCTAGCAGCAGTATAGGTTTGTAATATATTGGCTTCAATTTTGAACAGAAGTAGGTGCAAATACTAGTTATTACTCAATTTGATGCATCAGATAAGATGTTAAACAAATAAACAGACAATATATTTATAAAACAAGAAGAAAATAGAAAAAAGCTGTGGACAACATAGTTAAAAGTTATTATTAAGGAGGGGCTTCTCACTGAAAACCAAGTATTAACTCTGTTTCAGCAGGTAATTAAAACTAGTCAGATCAAAACATGACTAAAAATGATCCAATTTTGTTTACATAACTGCTACGGATTAAGTATTTTGCTTTTATGCATCTTCTTATTATAAAAAAAACTAGGGAAAACTCTACAAGAAAGCCTATTTAAAAGCTGCAGGAGAGTGATTACAGATGCATATCTCTACCAACAAGTTAAAAACATTTGATATACAGCTAAGATTAATGCATCAACTTTTATAAAAACATGTACCTCAAATACCTTACCCATTTATTTTCTGATGGTAAGAATTTAAAACTTTTCAGCTGCTGTTTCTTTGCGACTATCGCCATAATAATGCTGACTTTAATTATACATGTTAGAAATCACAGAAGTGTGATTAGCATCGAAAAGAAAACTAAAAAAATTATCACCTGAAATCAAAGGGATGCAAATTACACCAAATCTGCTCTTGCAACACAGATGTTCACACTCAATAATTTGAGTCATTTTCTCTTTAAACATCATATAGCGTCTTATTAAACAAGTTTCAAGTATCACAGTACCTTCTGTCTTGAGGAAAGTTGAGTCAACACACTCAGCAGAGGGGATTTCCAGTAACAGGAGAGGTTATTATCAAGGCTCCAGATATTAATCACATCAGCTTCAGGTTAGATTTCATGTTGAAAATATAATGCAAAGAAAGACGCAGATAAAAGTCCAGTTCTGTCATTCTTCTCATTCCATTTTATCCAAACTAATGAGTTAAATTAGACGGATTGTTTACTCTTAAAATATTCTTTAACAAACTGATAAGTTCAGCTGAACTTTGCTACAGATCACTCGTTTAGAAAGAAAAAGCCAAAGACGTAATCCTTTCCCACCTGTTGGCTGACAAACTGTTTTTTCCAGAAATCAAAAAATGTTGATGGAGAAGAGTCGTGAGGGATGGAGACCCAAGCCAAGCATCCTCCATCCTCCCAGCCAGGATGCTGAATAAAAAGTCAGCTTCTCTGCCTCCTTTTATACGCCCTCTTTCTCTCTTCCCCCGCTGCCTCACTTTGGCTTTTACCCTGGCTTCAGTGTGTGTGAGTGCATGTGTGTGTAGCGAGAGTCTGCTTTCAGAGCAGCAGGAATATATTATAACCCAAACAAAAGGAGCCGGCTTATTGTTTATGAATTACCAGCCTTCCAAAGCCAACAAAGGCCCCTATTTTCATAGAAAACTCCATTTTCATTTCAGCTCCATTTGATTACCCGAGCAAAGAAAATAAAAAGGCCTCTCCGGTCGCAGCGTCCCAAAGGGATTCATTCCTTCTTCGTTCTCTCATTCAACTCCACTGAAAAGGTTTCTTTATTGCTTTCTTTTCAGTACCGACATCAAAATGGGCTTTTAGGAGTAAACCAATGACAAAAAATTATTGCTTGGCTATTTTGTACAATAACCGGGCCAAGGGAAAGAGAGGAGTCCTGTGTTGTCTTTGTCATCTTTCTTTCCCTTTTCTTCTGCTTCTTTCTGCTACTGGAGAAGAAAATTGCAGAGGCTGAAAAATGAGTGGCGAAGCTTTGAAGAGGAGGAACACACAATGCAACAATACAAGTCAAATCTAAATTATCACTAGCTACTGAGCACTGGAGAGACAAAAGGTACAGAGCAGCTCAAAAGAGCTTTGAATGTGTGCATGTGTGCGCCGTGGCGGTGCCCATTACTAAGCAGATACCTGTCGGTTTCATGGCCAGAAACAATATGAGCCCAGCGCCGCGCCGTCATTTCATTTACAGGAGGGGTTGTTGATCGTACACGCGCCTTTTATTTACACTTTTCTAGCTCTGTGTAGAGACAAAGACTGGAGTAATGATTGGCTCACCTCTCGGCTCTACCGTCTGGCTTTAACATTTTATCGATTAATTGTTGAATCGGGAGTTTATCTTTCAGTTTTTCGGACACAAAAATATGAATCAAAGATTAATTTGTTTGGCTAACTCTCTAAATTGATCAAACACAGTGCTATAACCGCTAAGAGTAATCTAGAACTAGAACAAAAGTTGGGAAAAAGCAAATACACAAAGCCCTTCAAATCAGAACAACTTATGATGTTAAAAAGAAGTGGAGACTGTATTTTGGCCACTGCGGTGTGAGGGAGCTGAGGCGAAGTGTTTTACTGCAGGCATCCAGCAGTTACACATTTAACTCTGGGCACAAAGTTTAGAGCTGAACAATCTTCAAACAATGTCTAGCAAAACTTTTTAGTAAGTTTTGTTAGTGTGTGATTTACTGGTGTTGATATGTGACAACTCATTTGAGTCTTCGAGACGACGTCAGCATTTCAGCTAACTCTTCTCCATTAAAACATAACAGCAGAAGAGACATTACTTTAAAACTGTACAGTATGTATGAAATAAGATTCGCTGGACTGTCTGGACTGTCCAGAGCGTGGTGTAGGCACTGCTAGCTGATGATCCTTTGATGACCGGAGTGACCAAGCCTTAGCAAGAGGATTCAAGTAGATGGAAGCCGTTCCTTTCAGGACGTTGTATGCTAACATTTGCAACTTGAATTTGATGCGGACAGCTAAAGGTAGCCAGTAGAGCTCAATGAACAGAAGGGTGATGTGCTCTTTTAGGCTGATTGAAGACGAAACACGCTGCTGCATTCTGAACCATGTAGAGGTTTCACTGTCCAAGCTGGAAGACCAGTTAGAAGGACGTTGCAGTAGTCAAGGTGGGTCAAAGTAAAGATTGTTTCTTTAACTCTCAAAAAAAACTTAATTAACCATATAACAAGATACTTTTAAGGATGAAAAATGTGGTTAAATGTGTTTCCCAACTTCATAAGTAATATTTTTACTATAATCGAGCAGCCTGAGTGTGCGCCGAAACAAGGAGTGCAGATTAAATGGTAAATGGCTTGTATTTATAGAGCGCTTTCTACAGTGCAGAACACCCCAAAGCGCTGTACAACACGATCAGTCACTCACCCATTCACACACTGGTGGTGATAAACTACGTTGTAGTCTCAGCTGCCCTTGGACACTCTGACAGAGGTGGGGATGCCATGCACCGGCGCCCTTCCAAGACCCTCTGACCACCACCAGTAGGCAAGTTGGGTGAAGTGTCTTGCCCAAGGACACAACGACAATCTAACCCAGCCAGAGCTGGGGATCGAACCGGCGACCCTCCGGTTACCAGACCGGCCACTCTACCAACTGAGCTAATGCCGCCCCCTAAGTGATCCATCCTGGTTCCGGTCCTGACAATCCCAAAGTTACCATCCCCGGTTAAATGCCCGATGGCCAGTCCTCATTTAGACCCAGAGCAGGTGCCATCAGCGTAAGCGGCTCAGCGTGGGCCACGAAGGGCTTGCGCTGGTTGATCCAGATGCGTATGCCTCCTTACCCTGGACACAGGTCTGCAGCGCTACTTCTGCACCCTTGGATCAAATTACTGGTGGGGACAATTCAGTGATTGCTGGGTATTGGTGGGGACACATCACCTCTGTCCATGCTAAATCTACGCCCATGGCTCAGGTAGCTAAAGGTGCTCGTGATTGGCTCTGTCCTCTAGAGAGGAGTGGTCTATTCCCTTCTTGACGTCAGCAGAGGAAAGATTTTGAAACCACCCGTTTTAGCATTAGCTCAAAACGCATTTCCCAAAAATGAGAAAAAGGAAGTGAAAACGGTGAAATTATTTTAACACTTTTGGGTCTCAGACACAGTATTTGGGACTGATATGACTGTTAAAAGATCTTTAGAAAGTGAATTTTGCAGAATATTGAACCTTTAAGTAGGAATTGACAAGGGAATTGGATTGATAGGCAGAATCGACAATGGCATTGATATTGATAAAAACATATCAATTCCCACACCTAAACAGGAAAAATCTGTGTAAATAAAAGTGTAAAACTATCTTGATCCAAAGAATATGTTGCCAAAAGAGTCACAGCTAGCATTTTTTCACCTAAAATCGTGCAAAAATGTTGGCTGATTGGGGAACAAATAGGTTGATTGTCAACCAAAAACAGGCAAGAGATTATATAACATGAGGATAGTTATATACATGAAAACTACATATTTGGGTCATATTCAAATAAATGTGCAGTCCTCTCTAAAGATGTGGGTTAACATACTAAAAGCAAAAGTGCTTCATGAACACTGAAACAGGTGTTTACTATGTCTAAATTGATATTTTAATCATATTAATTAATAATGAAGTAAAGCTGAGGGCTGAATATTCAACATATGAGAACAAGCATAAGAAAACAGAAAAAATATGATGTCAGTAGACGACTATTAAGTTGAGGTGCTCTTTCATCTTGCACTTTACCTTCTTTCTTTCCTTTTTATGTTCTACTGGATGAATATTTGGCTCAAGACAAAAGGTGAAATAATCAATTATTCCTCTTGCAAAGCTCCTGTGCTGTTGTGAAAAGCGTTGACATTTGAGCTTTCCAGAAGACATCTGCAAATTTATATGCCTTCCATTGTGTGAGGCAGCCAGCCTGTATCAAAGGCTGTAAAAGGCCTTGTCAATTTCGTAGGGACAACTCCACAAAGACTCCTTTCTTCTCTGTTGTTATGAGAATAATGCTTTTCACTGGTGTCCTGCCAAAACCTCTTGGCAATCTGGCCATGTGATGTTATTGATTGCATCGATAACAGACGTCTACCATGGAAACTATCAAACTGACGCACTGGGAAACATCACAAATGCATATTTAGTGAGCAAATCCAACAAAAACGTATCAATCAAGCTTCTGTGTTGAACACATTTGTACAGTGGGATTGACAGTTGAATGGATCAGTAAAAGGTAGCATCTTTCTCTTTTATTATCTGTTGGTTTTTCATGTTGTTCATGCTCAATTTACAAAGAGATGAGTAAAGTTTTATGTGCAGTTTGTTTTTGCTGCACACTGCATCCTGATCTTCTTGTTCTTTTTTTTTTACTAAAACTCATCATGTTCATTTTTAGCCTTTTTCTGTGTCTAATCTATAAGATAAATGTTGCTAAATTAAGAAAATGAAAAATCTAATATGTGTATCTGCTAAGTAGTAAAAAAGGAAATAAATAGAAATACACCAGCTTTCTTTGTAAAAAATATATTCCTAATGCATCAAAACTACTTTAGCACAAAAAATGTGGCAGAATTTCTTCAAGATTAAAAAACCTTTCTTAAGAAAGTGAGTTTTTGTTTTAGCCTTGCTTTTTTATGAACACATTCATGGGTCTTAAAGCAGAAGCAGCTTGATTCCTGAGTTACAGCATTAAAGTGCCCATGACATCGTTTTCCATGTTTTCTGACTTATCTATCATGTTGCAACGCTGAGTTCTCACCTTAAACCTGCCAGAAAGAGCAAAAAACGGCGTCCATCTGTCTCCTAGTACAGCCAGTGAGAAGTTCTTCCAGATTTCAGACCCAGGTTTCAAACAGTTTTTTTCACTCCAGCCCGCTATGAGGTCATAGTGATCCGGACTTGCTTATATGGTAAATTCTCCTCCCTCATGCACGTTCACGACAACTGGAGCGAGGCAGTGCCGCCGCCATTGCCCATAGACCGTGTAGTGTTTAGTTTCAGTTTCGTTTCTCTTTCACGCGACGGCACTGCCCCCTGCTGCAGCAGAAGTGTCAGGCTGCCAAATAAGGAGAAACCCAGCAGAACCGGAAGGCGGCGCTTTCTTCTGATCTCTGAGTTGCTCGTTAGGAAATAATTACAGCGTATTTTGAGTTATAATGGTGCAACGCTAATCTAGAGGCATCAAAGATTACACCTGTTTAATATAAAGTGATTTAAATATGGAGTCACAGGCACTTTAAAGAAATACTTTTGCACCTATGACTGATCTGTTCAAGTTACATAATACCACATTATGTCAGAGTTTAGCAACAGTTTTTTTTTAATTATGCATTTGTGTTTGACTTGAATGCATTGGCATTGAGTTATTTACCAACGTTATTACCTTTTATGTAATCTAAAATAAAACCTTACTGCGCTCTGATAAGAATCCTTTACTTTGAGTGTGATCGACTCCCATCAGGTACATATTATATCGTATATAATGCACCTGTCACATGTGTATTTACAGGACTTTGAGAGATGCAATCGTCACACTAATTGTTTCAGATTAGCGAACTAATTTCAAAATCAGACAAAAAACCTGAGTAAATTAAAAAGACAGTTTTCAAATGATGATTTCATTTACTAAAGATAAAAAGCTATACAAACCAACCTGGTGCTGTGTGAAAAGTCATTTCTTTTCAACTGTGATTAACTACATTATTTGGAAAGTTGAGTTCAGTTTCACTAGCCACACCTGATTACTGCCACACTTGTAGAATTAAGAAATCACTTCAATAGAACCTGTCTGACAAAATGAAGGAAGCTAAAAGGTCTCAAAAAGCAACACATCATGTCCTGTTCTAAAGAAATTCAAGACAAAAAAACCCCAGAGCAACATCTAAAGCCCTGCAGGGCTCACTTGGTTAAAGTGAAGGTCAGAGGTCAATGAGAGTTTCAAGGCCAAAACCTCTCAAGACCAAAAACAAAACTAAGGTCTTTCTCATATTTGCATAAAACATCTTGGTGCTTCCCAAGACTTTTGTCTAAAAATATTCTGACATCTGACAAGACAAAAGTGAAACTTTTAGTAAGGTATGTGGCCCGTTCCATTTGGAATACTCTGTATTTCAGAAACATCATCATAAAACCATGAATTCTGATCTTTAACTGGCTGTTCACATTGGAAACCCCTACAATGTGGTGGAATTGAAACAATTCTGTAAGGAAGGGTGGGACAAATTTCCTCCACTGCGACATGAGACTCATTACTAGTTATCACAAACACTAGTTGTTGCCACCAGCAGTGTTACAACCACCACCCCTACACACACACACACACTCTTTAAAACACTGAAAGGTTTTATGCTGTGTTTTAATCCAATGCTCATATGGAAAACTATCAGATACAGGGTTCTAACAATTTTGCCTAAATAAAATTCAAACCCTTTCAAGGTCAACTGTCAAGATTTTCCAGCTCCTAATATAGATGATGATGCATAAAAACAAAAAAAGTACAAAAATACTCAGAACAAATATTTCATGTCCTTGTCTCAGAATAATAAATGTTATTGTTCAATAACCAGTTTCAGCGACAAAAACTGTATTAAATACTCAAGCACTCATAACTAAAATCTAAATCAGCCGCATTAACATTTTTAAACAGAACCTCACAAAGCAGTAGTTTTGGAAATGTGTGATTATGCACGATTGCTGATGTGATATGCCTGTGATCTCCTAGTTATTTTGCTTATGAGTCACTGACAAAAAACACACCATAACTTTTACTTTTAATTATGCCATGATTAGAGGACTATGTAATTTACTTTAATTGATTTTTAGAGCTTTTTTCCCCTTTCATCCAGTTTTATTTTTCTGTATTCCACACTATGCTCTAAAAATACATGGCCCTATATAACAGTTAAGCAAAATTAGCCTTCATCCAAGTGTCACAATCTGATTTGATGAAAATCATGAAAAAGCCACAACCTTAATAAATCTGACCTCACTGACATGACAGAATGCTTATGAGCCCCAATTCATTTTAATAAAATAAAGTATTATAAATAAAAATGCTAATTTGTATCTCAGACATTAACATTACTATGCATTTACCAAGTTATTCAATTCATGGAAAAAGCTACAAATGCATCGCTTTCCTCCTCAATATAACTTTCTGTGTCTATATAATCACTGATATTGCATAACACTAAATCTTACCAGCCATCAATAAAGTTTAAACCAGCAGATTTTTTATTAAAAAAACCCACAATTATGGCAATTCTAATTTACTAAAATTTCAAACTATTTGCATAAAAAATAGTTGTTTTTTTTATTTATCCAAAACTGACTAGATCACACACAAAAAACACAATTAACATGATGTAACCAACACACACAAGACCTTCACACAGCTGTGTAGGCATAAGCCACTACATAAACTGCCACACGACAACGAAAAAATGGCAGTAGATAAAAATAATTAAAGTATTTTGACTTACATTTTGATGGTATTCTTTATCCTTCCTCCCATAAAGATAATTCATGGTTTTGTTGGTTTGTTGATGTTTTAGCCTGTAGCTAATTCTCGTCGCTGTTTCATGCTAGCTTTAGCAAAGCTGGAAAAAGAATACAATGGAGGTCGTCAAACTAATTGTAATTATTGTAATTATTTATTGAAAGTGGGGTTTTTTTCTTAACATATTGAGTGGTTTGCGTGTGGACTGTTTTAATAACTTACTTTACAGTTTATTTTCCAGCGAATAATCCGTGTCTTTGTTCGAGTGCAGTCTAATTTTTAATCAAGGCCTGTTAAATTTCACCTGTCTCTCCCAAAAATGAGTGCAGTACCACTTCTGGCCACTACGGCTGGATGACATTGAGCGGCGGGTAAAATCAAGGGGACGCTGTTTCCCTCAATTAACTAGATTTGTTAAAAAATGGTAAACAAATTTATCTTTAGTGAAGATCTAAAAAAAATTATTATTTTAGTTTGAGGAGCACAAAATTATGTTTAGCTTATGTCAAGATTAAAAGCCCCATATGTTTTTTAAGTAAATTTTAATCATTTTAAAAAGTGTTTACATTTTTAAAATTTGTCTAGTCTAAAAATAAGAGACGGATGTACTCGAACTCTATATATTTTTAATAAATTCATAATTTAAAATACCGGTAAGTATTTTTATTTACTTGCATTGCAAAAAATCTTTTTGTCCCAAATATGTCATCTACAAAAAGTCAAATATGAACAATAAACTATTAGTCCAGAAGGGACATCAGGCACCATAAGTGAAAATGAATGAAATAAATTAAATTCTGCACAGTCATTAAAAACAGACCCACACTTGAAACCTCTGAATTTTTTTATGGTATTGTCACCATATGGTTTTTATGGTATGGACACATTATTTTTTCTAGAAAACTGCAGAAAATAGTCATATTAACCCCCCGTGTTTTATTACTCAGTTTTTGTATTTATTGTGCCCGTTTGTTTTTTGTTTTTAATTACCTGACCACATTTGACTCATGATGATGGGTCTTTCCATGATCAAACTGCAGAAAAGTCCATTTCTAGTATTGAAAATTAAAGAGCTATACTGGCAATGATAAATTTTTTTTTTTTTAAACATTTCTGGATCCTGATCAGCTTTTTTTTTTTTTTTTTGTAAAGACAGAAATCCACAGGAAACTGCATTTAATTCATCATTTTATTTACCAACAGACACATGGATGAAATAAATAAAGATGGACGTCTGTTGTTATGGTAACTTTTCTAGTCATCATTCTAAAATCTGGGCACATGACAGATTAACATCAGGTACAGGTAAATACACAAGCCAGAGCCAATTATTGACACACTTCATAATGTAAGTAGCATATTTATGGTTCTGGTTTCAGTTTTAAGTTACAGGTGAGGTCTGAATTCTAGGAGATTTAATAAAGGAATGTTTTTTTTCTAATGGCACATCTTAAGATGTTCTGGTGTTTTCTGTGCAAATCGTTTCTGCTGTGTTGAGACAGGTCAAGTAGAAAACAAGCATTACAAATCAAAGACACAGTAAAAAACAAAGAAATATAAAATATATGAAATCCTTCTACAATAGGCTGCATATTGACATCATAAATAAACATGTTCCAGTGTTTGTATTGCTTTAACTTTGGTTTTGGAAAAATAAAACAAAAGTGCACTGAGCGGTTTGATCATAATTAGTTAAAATCTTGAAATATTCAAGACTCACAAAAATGTGGCCTGGATGGTTTTGGACATTATTTCAGTTCTACAGTGCTCTAATTCAGTACAAAGTCCAAACCTTAGCATGAGGTTAGTGTGGCGTCACTGTTTTTGTTTATAATCAGTTTTTATGGTTTCATCAATCAATCCAGTACAAATACAGCGCATGTGACTGTGATTATAAAAGCCTTCCTGCTGTTTAAAGTGCCTCAATAATATAAATGAGGTTTAATTTAGTGTTATCAGCTGATCTTCTATGAATCTATAATAATAAATAAAGTAAGCTAAGATTTTTCTATATTATTGTATTATACATAATAAATATCACGATTTACTCCAAATTATACTCATACTTTTTAATGGTTATTTTCAAGTTTCTGGTAATAAAATATTCTGAAACGAAAGGTCATGCCTCTCATTTCCCTTCTCCTCCTTCATACAAACGCAAATATTCATAATCCAAGATAATTTATCGCTCTATAGTTGAGAATTACTCGGTGCATGAGCACAAAGCATCTTAATCCTACTTTATTTGGATTTAAGGCATCCACTGCACAGAATCAAGAGCTAAAATCATCCTTTTTATGTTTTCCTCATTAAAAAATCTATATGGAGCACCTTTAAGTATTGCTTTTATTGTGAAAGTCAAAATGAACTGAAAATGTTGGTTGAGCCCTGAGGTTTTCTGTTTGTAATCTGGTTCAAATGGTGTTTTTATAATCTATTATTTCAAATTGAGTCTAAACTAAATAAATGAGTGGCTGGGAATGTATATTTAAGTTGTATTGCGAGATTTCAATCTTACATCTTTCCACAGTTTCTTGGAAATGTTAAAACCTGCTTATTCGTGCAACAGGAAAAAATAAAATACTGTCCTGGAATGCAGAATGAGAGGGTTCATAGGGAGAAGAAAATGATGGCTTCTATGATCAGATGGGTTTGCTGTTAGCAGGCAGGAATGTCCTCTTGGTCCACGGTTTGGCACGAGTCACTGTGAGGGTTAAAGCTAAAAGAATTTGACACATGTTGAAGAGTGGCATGAACTACTGGCAGCCTCTGTCCACACAGGTTGGAGAGATCTCATCATTTGGTCATTTAAAAATCAGAAACTGGTCCTTGGTGATTTCAGAGATTAGTCTCATCCCAGGTTGGGTCGTTCATGCTCTTCAGAACTCTCCTGACGATCCTCTCCAGCTCTTTTCTCGCTCGCTGCTCTTCTTCCAGCGTCCTCTTTAGCCTCTTGTTGTCCTGAGAGGACAATAAAAGTAAGAAAGAGAAATAGATACTTAGACCAGTATTTTACGGAGCTGAAACTAGTTGGAGACCCCAAAAACATCAAGCAAACTCACCTGTTTGAGTTCCTGAACCTCATCTTTGAGACTGTAGACCGTGTCCACCAGACTCCTGCAGGAAAGGAGCAGCTCATCTTTACATCTGAAAAAACAAACAAAGGCTTTTCTAATTTCTCTTACCTCTCCTCCACCACAGTTTGCCCGTTGCTTCTGGTTTCTTCAACTATGATCTTCTCCTCCTCTGGGAACAACATCTGAACATCCTTCCTGCTGGAACCTAAACAAGAATTAAACACAAAATGATCGCGTTAAGAAAACGTCTGCAGCTAAATACATATTGACCTCCTGTCTGCACAAACACATAGTTTTAGTAGGTAAGTCTGAAATAATTTTCTTACCTATTAATCAAAGATTTTGCAAAATTTGACAAGACTGAAAACAGTTTATTGCCATTATAAACATGTCTCGCTGCTTTTTTAGCTATATGCATAAGTGACTGTGGTGCCAAATAATCCTAGACTAGACCCAAACACACACTCACCACAGCGCTGGAAGCAACAACCCAAAACACACACATCTATCACTAATCGTCAGCTAGATTGCCAGCACATTAATGCTTAGCAACTCTGGCATCTTACGAGAAAACGAGGCGGTCCTGTGACTTTGGGAAGTCCAGATACTGTCATAATCCGAGTCTTCTGATTGGTCAGAGCACTGCACGTTGCCGGGACAGCCAGCCGTAGTGAGGCTGTTCTCAGTCAGCACGTGGTTGTGCATGAGGTCAGTTCCTTGCCAGGCTTTACAGCAGCATAAAATAAACCAGTGTTTTAATGTTCGGGGAGGATGAGGTGGATTGGATCAAGGATGGAGGTGTTGGACAAACCATAAAAAAAGCAGCAACCGATATATAACAATGCAAGGACAAAAAGAGGAGAAGCGTGGGATAAATCAGAACAGGTATACGAAGGTAAGACATAAAAAGAGAGAAGAGAGAAAAACATTTGTTAGTGAAATAAGCTGAGAACAAGCCCTGCGAAGTGTGAGCGGGGCTTTCAGATGGGAATACGAGTGAACTCACTGGAGTTGAGAGTCTGCCGAGTCTTGGCGCTCGTACAGTAAGCTTCAATCACTTTGAGTATCTGAGCATCCTCCTCCAGAGCTGCTGTGCCTGGAACACAAAACGGGGTGTAAAACTAATCATCAGCAACCTCTGATCTCTGAATCTGGTCTCTGAAGATCATTTATATTTTAAAAAAGAGAACAAATTTGTTTAATTGGGACATTTTTTGATGCTAAACCTGATTTGAAATATCAGAAGAATCATTTAAAGCTGTTTAGTAAAGTTTTAGACACAAATCAGCCCATAAATTATTTTTCTTACAAACTATAAAATAATAGGACTGTCTTTTCTGCTGCTATTACCTGGAAACGTACAGGTCTGTTTAACCTAAAATTAGAAATCCAACATCAGCTTTTACCTTTTCAGTTAGTAATGATGTAATTTAAGCTTTTGTAGCAACAAACTGTTTATTTTTATCAAAGAACTAATAATGTAATTTAAAGTAAAAACACCAGGAACACGTTTTCATGAATAATTTTCCTCCTTGTTGTGTGGTTAGTTACTCTTTCTGGCGGTGAAGTCTTCCTCTGAAGGTTTCCTCTCTGGTTTCCTCATGGGGGGAAACTTCTTCTTGTTTTTATCCTTCAAATTACAAACACAAAGAAAACAGATAACTAAGCATTTAAATAATGATTCATATCAAATCTGAATTTTAACAGAGTTCAGCACCTCCTTGAAGCACAGAGCAGCGGAGGGCCGGAGTGGAGGAGCGGGCCGAAGGCAGTTCAGGGTCCAGGGTTTGGGGGAGCTTGGTGGCTCCAGGGGTCCCCACATGGGGTTGTTGTTGTTGTGACTCGAAAGATGAGGCAGAGTGTGGTACGTGCTTCCACTGCTAACTCCACGAGACTCAGAGAGTCTGGAGGGGGTGACAGAATGGGACGGCAACTGGGAGAAGACAGGAGAGGAGAGTGAGGTGGATGAAGATCAGTTCTCTAAGTGGTCTTTATGGATACTTACTGTGTGACAGACGGCCTGAGGTTTGTGTAAGTGAGGTGGAGTAGTGTGTGTGTGTTTGGTGAGAAGGTCCAGCCAGTCCTGTAGATCACGCTGACTGTTACAGGCTACCTGAACCCGCTCGCACTGGGAACCTGCAGAAAAAACATGCATGAGCACAAAAACGTTAAGAAACAGAAAAAAATACAGATGCATTAGATGAACACAAAATATAATTTTGTGAAAAAGACATTTTTTATATACATATAAAATATTTAGAAATTATGTTTTTTGGGAATTTACAATTTTTTCTACCATAAATAAAAACTAGTATCTAATCAGTGATGGAGCTATATTATGTCATTTATCAAGTTATTTTATATATTTGCATGCAACTTTCAAGTTTCCCTTTTAAAAAATGCTATTCTCTGGGATTAAAATCCTAATCGCACAAATGTTTTAGTTTTTAGCTTTCTTTGAAACTAGGCACATAACATAAATCAAAGTATTCAAGGTTTAGGGCCCTAGAAAATCCCTTTTAGTCATTTGTCAAAGCTTTTTGTTCCACCAATTTGAGCTACTTATGTTTTATTTCTCTGAATTCTTTTTTTTTTACACTTTCTCTTTATTGATTTTCTTCTTATTTGATGTATAGAACTAAAGAACTAAAGAGGGCAAGGAAAACTAACATATATTTACATCTGTTCCCATATTTCAGGTTACACATCATCTCATTTCTTACACATAGTACATATTACGTAGGTGCATCAGCAATCCAAATAAAAACAACTATTCTTCTGCATCCCATAGGTATCAGTTTCTAGTCTTTAAAGCGATAATACGCAGTTTTGCTTGTTTTGGGCGCCCTCTGGTGTCCGTTTTAAATCACCGCATTAAAAAGTTACCAGATCGTTTCAGCTTCTAATCGCCAATATCTACCTGTTGAAATGTCTCCTCAGCCTTCATAGCTTTCTACAGGAGCGGTTATTTACTCCTTCAAAGAAATCAGCTGTGTTCAAGCAGGGAGAGATTGAAAAAAATCAGGAATCATGAGCTAAAAACACTCCAGAGCTAGCATAACAGCTAGCCACTTTGGGTTAGCCTAACCCTCGTGAGACACGTGACTTCCTGGGTACCGTGACGGCGACGGAGATCTTGCAATCGTGGTATTCTGGATCTAATCACCAGATGGGGCTAAGTGACTTTTTATTAACTCTGTAAAGGGTCATATTAGCACATACTGGCTCAAGGAAAAGATTTAAAAATATGAAAAAGTTGCATATTATCACTTTAAGGTATAACGCTCCCATCTTTCCCAAAGTCTCTCTCCTTTCTCCTTCTGCAGCCGCAGTGAGAAGGTCATCAGTTCCATGTGGTGACCTAAAAACATTTATTCAGCTAAAACAAGCTCTAAAATACGACTCAAATTGATTTTATAGGGCCCTAAATACTGAGATGGATAAGTGAAAGTATAGTAATAAAATTAACATTAAGGGCTGACCAGAAATTTCAAACGCATTCTTCAAGTTTTCTCCATCTTCGATTCTGGAGATGAGCATTCCTGATAATGGGATCCTCCCCTGCAGACACAAACAGAAACAGTGGGATCTTGACTGATAATAAGTACACTTCCACTCATGTCTGTTCACATAAGCATGTAAATATCTGTAGAGAGAAACTCCTGTAAACATACCTGGTAGATGAAGCCACTCATTCTCAGACTAGGAGAGAGCAGGAGCAGAGTGTGAGGGAAGAGGATGAGGTAGCGTTCATTTGACTCCTGAAACATTAATCAGCTTCATCAAAATGTCATCTGCTTTTTAAAAAGGAGCTCTGATGTGGACAGTAGCTGTGATCATTACCTGACAATTCTGCGTGTGAACTTTGACCTGGGTCATGTGGAGAACTGGACCAAGAGTCTTGATGTCATCTCCCTCCCAGTTTCTGATTGGCTCCGTTAGGATCTGCAGCTCCAGGTCTTTCTTTTTCCTCACCTCCTGACACTGAGCCTACAAATAAAAAATACACAGAAACCATCAGGACAAAATAATTAAAGTTACTGGTCTGACATGTGTGAGTAAATGATGAATATGTGTCTCACAGCGAGGCTTTTAAAGGCAGTCATAGCAGCACTGAGGTCGGCTCTGTCAGGGTGTTGTTCCTAGAAATATTTAAATTATTTTACATGAAAACAAAAGAAAAGTCTGATTAAATCTCACAAAACTAAAACCTGCACGCTTACTTCCATATGTCTCTCCAGTTCTTTCAGTAGTGCTGGATATCTCTCCAGTCTGGTAAAGGGTTTACTCAGACTGGTAGTTAGTGTCAGGATCCCTGGACTGGACGCCCCCTTTGACTCCATGTACTCTCCCAGCTCCTCACTGGGACACAGACAGACAGAGTCATATTTTCTGTTTCCTACACATCTGAAGGTTTCTTTGGTTTTTCAGGACCTGTGTACCTGTGCTGTGTGAGTACGTTGACTGCAGATGGGTGACTGGAGCAGTAGGCCACATATACCACCTTCATCTGAGGCATCAGGCTCAAAAAGAACCCCCCGATTCTCTGCTGGCCCTCAGGAAGTCTGCACGAGTTACATCATTATGCTAGATTAAATCAAACGCCTGATATTACACATAAAAGGAAACAGTTCCCAAACATGTTTTGAGTTCATTTGGCCACTAGATGTCTCTGCTGCTCCAGTAACTGCCAACAAGAAGCATCAGGAAGCTCACATGTAGTTGCTTTTCAGTCAAATTAATAAATCTGCAGAGTCTGTATCATATAGGTTGCTTTTCTAAACATAATCAAAACATGCAAGCAAACAACCAGGCCCCATGTGCCAAAACTAGAAAGAAAACACAAAGATTCTGCTGTTGTAGATACAATAAATATATAATCAATCCACAACTCAAACCTCTTTACACTGCCAGCACTAAATTACAAACAAAAGTCAGAGCTTAGCTTAGCTTAGGCATGCAGTGATGATAAAATATAACCTTTTTGTGTATGTGTAGTAGCAAAAACAGAAATTCCACCCACTTTGTTTGTTCATCCAAGGACTGAACCAGCATCTGTTGAAAGGTTGAGATCTCCTCTAGATTCCCCTGAATGTGACTGATGTCAACGCTGCTGAGTCTGCACGACAACAGAAGAAAGGAGAATTACTCCTTACTCACCATCGATGTTCTCTAATGGAACTGAAGATAGATTCATGAACGGTATGGTTAGATTCTGGATCTGCACCTGTCTGTGGGGTGAAGTGAGCGGAGGTATGAAGCCAAGAGGCTCTGAAGCTCCCTGGAGTATTCACTCTCTGCTTCCAGGATGTTCTGCAGGACCTGGAGTGAAATGTAAGAGTTATTTCTTATTACAAAATGCAAGATATAACCAAAAACTATCCTGGCAGGATGAGTCTAGAAGGAGTTGGCTCTCAGAGACCGTTAGAGGTAATAATTAGAGATATAGGACTCATTGGGGAGCTGGAAGACGCAACAGACTTATTGGCTGATTCAGCCGCAAATTCAGAAACCTCAGCGGAACGGTGTTTGTGGTAATTAACAGCCCACTGTTAGACGAGGAGAACAAGTGGTGGTGCCCCACTGGTGTGTGCAAGTAATACACAGGAATCTGATTAATTGGGTAAACAAAAATGTGGCTCCTCTGTTCTGTTATCTCTACTGCGTTTGTCAGAACAGCTTTCACTTCAGGCAGTACTTTAATAAAAAAAAAAAAAAAAAACCTCAGGTACCAAATATATAACAGAGACTGTGACATCTTGTTGCATTATTCAAAAACACTCACAAACACTCCCACCAGAAAGAGCCACGCCTGTGGCAAGGCTGCCCCAGAAACAACTGGACTGGAAGAAATAACCTACATTAGACTCACTGCAGTCTGACACATGTAGGGGATCGCCGCGCACAAATTATTATACGCTTATTCACACACAGACTCGGCCATGTGATGGGTAATTTAATGTGTAAATGCAAAATGATTGATGGTGTCGGTTCACAAAAGCAGCTACCCACTAGCTCAGGTCAGCCTAACATGAACTGATTTAGCTAATCTTCATCTCTAATGTGAGTTTCTAACTGTGATACTCACCACGTTGTAATAGGTTTTACTGATGATGGTGGCATCAATGCCTTTGGGTGGACTTTTTAACGTCCCTGACTTTGGTTTGTCTGTTGTTTTGTCTAAAAACAGAGAAAAAGGGAACATCAATTCACTGCCATCTCCCTGCTTGTTGTTTTCTGCTGTGAGCTTCAAGTCAGGAAGTTGGTTTCTGTGCAGCAGCCCTGGAACTTCCTTTCTTTGTGTCCTTGTGAAGACCTTCCTGTCTCAGAAAGCAAAGCAGCTAAACAAGATGATTATAAGAGGAAATGGTTTTATTTGTTCTTACAAAAGCTGTATAGGTTTAAAATCAAAACTGGGCTAAATTAAGCTAAAATAATGTGAAATTTAAGGATGCACATCATCTCCACCAATAATCTCCACCCACCGTTTCCCTTCAGCTCCCGTACATAGTTACTGGGGAACCACCCAGTGTTGCCGTTCAGCGAGCCTTCCCACCAGCCCCCGTCCTCCTGCCTGGTCACACTGATGATGTCACCCTTGGAGAAGGAGAGTTCATCCTCATTGGTCTGCTGGAAGGCGAAGCGTGCTTTGACCAGCAGCTGGCCACACCCGCTGCCCTCTGACATGTCCTGTGAACGAGAAGACCAGAAAGCACGCACAGATAAGAGGTCAGGTTTGCGCCGTCACCGCTCAAGTTGTGATGCTGTCTTTGTCGTGGTGACTCACCAGGCTGCGGTACTGAGGCTGCAGCACTTTAGAGGAGCGGCTCTGTGTGTTCAGGGAGTCGAACGACTTGATCCTCAGATTTGAGGAGTGTGGCACACATATGCTGTCTCCAGAAACGCCTAAATGTGCAGGTACACAAAGCTTCAATTTATAAATTAATAAAACAGGACATCCGTAGTGATTTTCAAGAGCAAACAAAAAAAGAATTACTCACCTTCAGTGGCTTTGTTGAGGGCAACCAAGGAGTTTAACACTTTGGAGAAGTTCAGTCCCTGCAGCAGGTCACTGACCTCAAAAGGCTGGAAGACACAAAAACAAAAGAAACATTCTTATGCAACAACCATAATGCAACAAATAGTTCCAGGCAAAACAGAAAAAAAGTACACCAGTGCATGAGATCGGCAAAAACAGGAGGTAGTCTTTATGAAATACCTTTACATGTGAAAACTCCAGCTCCTGTTTGCACACAAGCAACTCCTGCTGGGGATTTGCTCCTTTTAAAACTAATTTATTATTTATAGTACGAGTTAGTACTACCATCTGAAGACCATCAGCCTAAAAATCCAGAGTCTAGTGGGGCTGTAATTCCTGGGTCTGAAGCAGGATTACGCCAAGTCTGAGCTTCCTCTTGTAATCTCCCAATCAGACACGTGTGAGCAGCCACACACACACACACACACATTCATCAAGTTACCTCAGCAGCTTCTGATCTTGCGTTTACCAAACACAATAACCATCTTTTATATTCCCAAAGCGTGAAGTACATCTGATATAATTCAACTAAGTTTATTTATAAAGAGCCATTTTCAACACAAGTCATCTCAAAGTGATTTAAGCCCAGAGGATGATTAAAAATCAGAACAGTAGGAGTCCAAATGAGATGTATTATAGAGTAAAAACTATTATTTGTGATTGAAAGCAAATATTTGGACTTTTCTGGGTGGTTTTGGGACCTATACATTTCTTTATTTTCACCAAAGGCTGGAATCCTGCTGGTTGAACTTCTACACCGACAGCTCAAGACTAAATATGTGGGACCTTAAACAGAGATAATAGCAGAAATCAGTCTTGCACTGCCCTTTTTTCTTCATTCCCAAATGAACACAATCATCTCTAAATAAGCAGAAATGCTACGAAAGGAAAAATCATTTAATAGATTTTCTTTTAGGTTTGATCATAGAGACAAAGCATTGAAAAGCTTAACTCAAGTAAGTGGAGAAAAAATAGATTTACCCACAAATTCACAGTTAAAGTTAATAAACTTGTAAACCTATATGGACTCACTGTATTAAATGGAAACTTTGAGGGTTTTTGTGTATTTGAAGTACATGAAATCCATTTTAATATATTATCAAAGAGTGTTTTATCCCCAAATAAGGAGAAAATTGTAAATAATTTTATAGGGCTCTATTTAGGAGGTGCAGTAAAGGCAGCATCATTTCCAGTTTTGGGGATATAAAGGATGGATAAAGTATAATAATTTTTTTAAGGAGGAAATAATCATAAATCATCACTAAATTCTTGCTACTGTCAAACCAGTCAAAGATTTTAAAGAATGAAAAGAATTTATTCTCCTCCTTGAACCGTCACCTTATCGTGGTGGAGGAGTTTGAGTGCCCTAACGATCCTAGGAGCTATGTTGTCTGGGGCACTTGTGCCCCTGGTAGGGTCACCCATGGCAAATTGGTCCTAGGGGAGGGGTGAGACAAAGAACGGTTCAGAAGACCCTTCATGGAGAAGCAATCTAAGAGTCTGAGTACCCGGCCCGGAGGGTTACCGGGGTCTCACCCTGGAGCCAGGCCTGGGGTTGGGGCCCGTGGACGAGCGCCTGGTGGCCGGGCTTTCGCCCATGGGGCCTGGCCGGGCCCAGCCCGAACCGGAGACATGGGCTCATCCAACTGTGGGCCCACCACCTGCAGGAGGAGAGTGAAGGGTCCGGTGCATTGTGGATCGGGTGGCAGACCGAGGCGGGAGCTTTGGCGATCCGATCCCCGGATGGGAAAACTGGCTATCGGGACATGGAACGTCACCTCTCTGGCGGGGAAGGAGCTGGAGCTTGTGGAAGAGGCTGAGCGATACCGGCTAGATATAGTCGGGCTCACCTCGACACATAGCGTTGGCTCTGGAACCCGAGTCCTGGAGAGGGGTTGGACACTTTTCTTTGCTGGAGTTGATCCAGGTGAGAGGCGGAGGGCTGGGGTGGGCTTTCTGTTAGCCCCAAGACTCTCTGCCTGTACGTTGGGGTTTACCCCGGGGGACAAAAGGGCAGCTTCCCTACGCCTTCGGGTTGGGGAACGGGTCCTGTCTGTTGTTTGTGCTTATGCACCAAATAGCAGCTCAGAGTACCCACCCTTTTTGGAGTCCCTGGGACGAGTGCTGGATGGCGCTCCTACTGGGGACTCCATAGTCCTGCTGGGGGACTTCAACGCTCACGTGGGCAACGACAGCGTGACCTGGAGGGGCGTGATTGGGAGGAACGGCCCACCCAATCTGAATCCGAGTGGTGTTCTGTTATTGGACTTCTGTGCAAGTCGCAGTTTGGCCATAACGAACACCATGTTCGAACATAAGGATGCCCATCGGTACACCTGGTACCAGGGCAGCCTAGGTTACAGGTCGATGATTGACTTTATAGTTGTATCATCTGACCTGAGACCGTATGTTTTGGACACTCGGGTGAAGAGAGGAGCGGAGCTGTCAACTGATCACCACCTGGTGGTGAGCTGGATCAGATGGCAGGGGAAGATGCCGCGCAGACCTGGTAGGCCCAAACGTATAGTGAGGGTCTGCTGGGAACGCCTGGCAGAAGAGCCTGTCAAGATGGTCTTCAACTCCCACCTCCGGCAGAGCTTCGACCGCGTCCCGAGAGCAGTGGGGGACATTGAGTCCGAATGGGCCTTGTTCCGCTCTGCGATTGTTGAGGCGGCTGTTGCTAGCTGTGGTCGCAAGGTAGCCGGTGCCAGTCGTGGCGGTAACCCCCATACCCGCTGGTGGACACCACAGGTTAGGGGAGCCGTCAGGCTGAAGAAGGAGGCCTACAGGGCGTGGCTGGTCTGTGGGTCTCCAGAGGCAGCAGACAGGTACCGGCGGGCCAAGCGAAGTGCAGCAGTGGCAGTTGCCGAGGCAAAATCTCGGGCGTGGGAGGAGTTTGGCGAGGCCATGGAAAAAGACTATCGGTCGGCTCCAAAGAGGTTCTGGCAAACCATCCGGCGCCTCAGGGGAGGAAGGCAGCAACTCGCTCACACTGTTTACAGTGGGGACGGGGAGCTGCTGACGTCAACTGGGGCTATAGTCGGGCGGTGGAAGGAATACTTTGAGGAGCTCCTCAATCCCACCGACGCGCATTCCGAGGAGGAACCAGAGCTGGGAGACCTGGGGACGGACTGTCCAATCTCTGGGGCAGAAGTCGCTGAGGTAGTCAAACAACTACGCAGCGGCGGAGCCCCAGGGGTGGATGAGATCCGACCTGGGTATCTCAAGGCGATGGATGTTGTAGGTCTGTCGTGGCTGACACGTCTCTGCAACATTGCGTGGTCATCGGGGGCAGTTCCTGTGGAGTGGCAAACCGGGGTGGTGGTTCCCATTTTTAAGAAGGGGGACCAGAGGGTGTGTTCCAACTATAGGGGGATCACACTCCTCAGCCTCCCTGGAATGGTCTACTCCAGGGTACTGGAGAAGAGGTTCCGGTCGATGGTTGAATCTCGGATTGAAGAGGAGCAATGTGGTTTTCGTCCTGGTCGTGGAACTGTGGACCAGCTCTTTACCCTCGCTAGGGTGATGGAGGGGTCATGGGAGTTTGCCCAACCAATCCACATGTGTTTTGTGGATTTGGAGAAGGCTTATGACCGTGTCCCCAGGGGCACCCTGTGG